>CM077292.1:7574398-7699398 GCA_039654925.1 Anguilla pacifica | reverse complement strand
ATGCAAGAAGCCTTGCTCGTGTACTCGTGAAGCGTCTCAGATTAGGATTGCGGGAGTCAGAATCAGTTGTACCTTTTAATTCAAAATGGATAAGGCAAGGAGACAGACGGGGGAAAGCCAGAGGGAGCCGCTGCTTTTCTTCCCATGCACAGAGGGTGCAGGCCCGGACGGAAGAATTTGATAAACGATTTCCAGCGCTATCCGGATGGGAATATCTTAAAGAAATGCAATTTGAAATAAATCTGCACATCACACTTACTGCCCCCCACCCCCCCACCCCCCCACCCGACTCCATCCTGCTCCATCCTCAAAAGCAGCGCCTCTCTCCCTCAGAAGTCAAACGCGCAGCCCCCCCTGTGCCCTCTTCACGCCCACGGGGGACGCGCCACGCGGGGCTCGACGCCGGAAACGCGGCGGAACTCGGCCCCCCCCGCGGGACCCCGCGCCGAGGGTGAAGGATGCCCGGCTGCCGAAACGCCCGGGGGGGGGGGGGGGGGGAGAGAGGAGAGAGAACGCGAAGACCGATTCGTCAGCATCGGTGCGGCGAGCATTCGCGCGGCTAGCGAATGCGGAAGGCGCCATTAGCGTGTTTTATTAGCGTGTATAAGTGAGTCAGTGCTGCAAATTTGCACCTTCTTGTGGTAGCGGCGCGAGCGGCGAACACACCCAATAAAAGAAATCGCTGACAAACGTGTTTTTTTTTTTTTTTTCTCTTTTCGGCCCGCCGGCCCAATATCCAGAAGTCCTCGTCTTCGTAAGGGCGTCGTTGGTGTTGCAAGGACTGCTGGGAAGGCGCGGGGAACGGTCGCAGATGGGACGGGGGAGGGGGGGCCTTCACAGGTCAGCGACTGAAATGGACGGAAGGTGCCGGAAGGTGCGTTTTGCGCCCCGTCCCCCGGCCCCGCCCGTTCAGCTGAGAGGCTGACGACAGCCTTCGCCGCGGCCAGCTGTAAATAAACCAGCGGGCCTTGTCAAAACAGGCCTCCTGTGCCGTCCGGCTCTCCGAGCCGCCTTAAACTCCAAACACACGCGCGCGCGCGCGCGCACAAAAACAATCTGAGTGAAATTGGAAAAACTTCAGAGCAAATTCTGAGGAAAAACCAGCAAGCGTTGATTATCTTGACGTGAACCTCTTGAAACACGGAGCACATCTGGTTGCTCATCCTATTTGTCATGTCATTAATTTCAGTCTGGAAATGTGTGTCTGTTCTCAAGAATGAAAGCTTCCCATGATTGTTCCATTGCCAAAGATTAGCAAAGAACCATTTTCAGGTAAGAACAGTGGCCCTATAAATGTATTACCTATGCCAAGTAAACTTACGGAGAGGGGTGTGTTTGAGCAAATTCAACAATACTTTTTGATTAATAACTTAAATGCTGTGCATAGGCATGCGCACACAGAAGGGCACTCCACAGCTACTGACTGCACTGACCCAAATGACTGATGACTGGTCCAGAGATATTACAGATATCTGTAATGCATGTTGTTTTGGTTCTATGAAGAACTGTAATTTCTCTATGTGGAAGAGCAGCTACTGTCCTATACATGTAAACACACGCACACGCACACACACACACAGCACCAGCATAAACCCTATGTATGCCAGAAGCAGAGAGTCACTACTAAGGGGACTTACAAATGGGGGGCAAAACTACATTTTCAATTCAAATAAAATCTAAATAATATCTATTATTATTATTACTATTACTATTGTAGTTCTAAAGCACTTCTCATAAGCCCAAGATGCTGTACAGAGTAACAATGGGAGACAACACATACCATACACACAATAAAATTCCCAGTGTAAATTCAACTCTAAATAGTTGTACTCTGTAAGAGCTGATTTAACACTGACCATTTTACTGTGTAATAGAACAACAGGTGACCGGAAGAGACAAGTCTTCGGGAGAGTTACTCTCGTAAAATATCCACACTCAGTGTTTTTCAGCGAAGATTAGGCGGGATTAAAATGCTTCCCCGCACAGCAGCGAAATGGCCTCGCGCGTAATAAATAGTCATAAGCGGAAAACCTCAAATTCTGTGAGAAAGGGAGAAAAAAAATGAACTGACTATAATAACCTTGATCAACAGAACAAAGACATCCTCCACCAAACCCCCCCTCCAGAATGTAAATGCAGCGACCGCCCCTGCAGTTTCCTCAGCACCATCAAACACCCACTGCATTTAGCTCGGTTCTGACACACCACCTCACTCAAACTGACTGCAAATTTCATGGAGCAAATTAGCTAATAACTCATGATCCATAATGAACTAAAAAACTGTCATGTAAAATTTATGTGAAATTTTCCATTGTGTGTGAAGGAGTCATTTAGCACTGGGAGTGGAGAGGAGGGGAAGAAGAGGGAGGGGGAAAAAAAGCAGAGGGGATAGAGGGAGAGCGGACCTAAGAGAGGACTCCACCCTCCTGGCGCTAAGCTCAGCCTCAGCTCGGCTGAGCAAGCTCCGTTTTGCCCCAGTGACCTCAGAGAGCGAGGCGCAATGTGTTGGGCTGCCCTGCAGGGCACTGTAGCTCAGGCCTGAAGCTAAAGGCTAAAACAGGGCTAGCACAGCACCTTTCCAGGGCTCCACAGAACCCAGCGGCTCTCGCTCAGTCAGAGAGGCAGCGCTGGGAAGCATAGCACAAGCAGAAACGGATGATTCTGGGGCTTCTCCACAAAGGCAATACTGGGGTACCCCGGGTTCACCCCGCTGCCCACGGGGAAAACCACACGCACGCATTTATCTGGAACGCTGTGCAATACCGCGCGATATTTCGCCGGCAGAGACGAAAGCAAAACACACGACAGCTCAGCCGACGGTGCCGGCCTGTGGGGAAGGCTGCCTCACGGGGCCCAGCGTGATCGTGGGGTTTGCGCCAACCCTAACCAGACCGTACAAGGACATTATCATGCGCCAGACATCCACGGTAATAATATACACACACACACATATACACTCGCCATGTATTTCACGAGAATGAAATGCAATCTAGAACAACAACAAAAAAAGACAATTGATAAGAGAAGACACGGGGCTACATCAGAAACTCAGTACTGAGGGGTAATGATAGAACTGCATCCTTACGTAGTGCGGAATACGCATGCAGACAGGGGGCGTAGGGTCCCCATGACCCACAGTGCACAGCGGTCGGGGAGATTGGATCCAGCCGGCCCGCAGATTTACTACGCGTAAGATTTAGAGCAAAAACACGAATGTCCGCTTGAGAGCTAAAACGCGCGCAGTGGCGTCTGTGTCAGCCGGGTGACATTTGTAACAGTAACTGGCAGCAGAGAGGAGCCAGCCCACCAGCTAACCTTTCAGCAATGAATTATGGGAATTTACCTTCACGCCCGGGCGCCCCCGCCGTTCGGCCTCCTCTGGCGTCTAAATCAAAAAGGCGGGTTTCCACGGCGTCAGCACATTCGGCGGCAAGGGCAGCAGCCGCCGCCGCCACCGCCGCCGCCGCCGCCGCGCACGCTCTCTCTGCAGATCTGTGACATTTACCGCGCAGCGCGCCCGAGCGCCGCCGACGCCGGGTGACCCGCGTCCCGCGTCCCGACGGGCTGGGACATGTCAATCCATGCCCAAGGCCACGCTCTCCTCAGTCACTCCATTAAATACGCCCACAACATTTGTGATGTGGAATCATGCGCTCATATATATATTTTAAAAAACCGTTGGTGACACTTCAGAATATGGGACTGTTGTTAATGCTTGATAAAGTTTCAACTGCATTAAACTGCTTCTTTATGGCTAGATCAACATTAATACATATTAGTAAATATGATATTAAGGGGGTGTGGATGGACAGATTTAGTGATCCAACACGAAGGTGCAATCAGTACTGCTGTTGTTGTACAGTATCTACATCCATTCGAACAGTGTATATTTTAACATGGTATGTATGTATAATATACCATAAACAAAATATTTTTGAATGATGTATAACAGCATGTTTAATAATTTTTTAACCATTTATAGATTTATCCTCCACCAAAGTTGAACCAGATTATTTATCATTTCAAATAGATAGAGTGGCAGCCTCTCTCTGGGACTGGGACTGATACTGCAGACTATGCCTCCACACACAAGACACAATCAGAACTTCAATGTTGCATTCACCAGAAGAGGGGAGGACTAAGGAAGTCACTACCTATGCCTTGTGGATTTCAGCCAATTAGTGTTTTGAGACAGATATAAAAGTATTTTCTAATTGGCCTATAATATACATGCAATTCGAGGGGAGGCCCTCTTTTCCAACAATGTAACCACACTGCAAATAAAAAATGAAACATTAAATATAGCTGCATGGCAGCAATGGACCGGGTTCCACTGAATGACAAGGAATGGACAAAACGGATCGTAAAGGCTAAACTGTTTGATTAGTCCAGATATACATCTGGACCAAGTATCACCTCTCTGTAACGCTGCCTCAGTAGGCTACTCCTGGACATGAGATACAGCGCGAGTTCTTTCAACCCTAAGATTACTCAGTAGGTCTTAAGTGTGATTCCCCTCTCCACTGGATATACTCTGATCACCGAGGTGAATATTATATGACCTTACCATAAGATATACGATGGCCGATGTTAACAGAATTAAACCTTCAGCCTTGATAGCTTCAATGTGTCTATTTAAATAAACAAACAAGATGTAGCAAAAATATGTAATTTATTTACAAAAATAAAAATGTGTCGTTGGAATAAGTTTTTTAATCTTCAACCCCTTAAGGTAAATAGTAAAACAAAGGTAAGTGGAAACAAACCACTTGAGACGAGTATGAAAGAAACACTCTTTAACCCCCTAAGGTAAGTATGCAAAAAATAAAGTGAACCCTATCTTTCACTCAATGTAAGGTTACTGAAAGCAATATACCTTTAAGTTCCAAGTACCCTTTAGCCCAAAGCTTACCATGTATTCATACAATAATTGAATTCAACAAGTTTAGCCATTAAACTGTCCAATATTATTTAAAATGCTATAAGAATATATGTATACAATATAGTACATTTCAAGAATAATGTTCTATTAGCGTCAATACGTTATACTACGATGTTCCAATATTGATATAATCCATGCAGGAATGGCTACCACAGCATAAAACAGCTTAATTTAACAGCAGTGAAATTACAACCGTGTTCACCTTAAATGCAATACAACTGCAAACACTTCGTGGGCCCATACACAAGGTAAAACAAGCTAGCCGGCAATAATAAAGAATAAAAGCACCCCCGTTGCAGGACTGATAGAAATGTGCTTACTGTGAACGATGCAGATTTTCTCCCTTCTTGCTAAAGTTGCTTCCGTGCTTTTCCGGTCACACGGAGCGCTGTCCGGTTTCCCGGTGCCAGAGGTGCTAAGTATGCTATTCCTGGTAGCATAGAGGGCTATCTGTATAAACGGTCAGTGTCCAGGTTCCAGTCCTCAGTGCAATGTGCCCTAGCGTTATGTTAGCGCGAGCTAAATTTCCATAAGGCTAAATGCAACGCTCTGAAGCAACACTCTGTAGCAATAGCATGCTAGCTAGCTCCGATAATACTTAACAGGTGCTCACTGATGCGGATTCCACTCGAATCGCTCTGATAACAACACACGCACTTTGAGAATCACGTGGATGAATATAACGTTATTCTATTAAAACCAGCACTGTTACTAGCACTATTACAAACACTTACGGATGTAGCTAGGCGCTACAAATTGAAAACAAACGGACACAATTTAACTGCGGGCTTCACACTGCTCTGATGATAAGGAAAGAGAGACATTTTCATTTCTCACGGGTCTTTGATTCAGTAATCCCTCCCCCCTGACCTATCATAATTGTAGAAACGTGTTGTCTTGTTGTATCGACAAATCAGAATTGCAGAAAAGAAAATTTAATCATGTTAGATTGTATCATGTATAGTGAGCTGTGTTGGCCATAGACCAGCCATGGTGTCGGCCATACACATATGTCTATGGTGTTGGCTGTGTCTTTCAATCTTAACTATTTAAAATGTGAGAACTTTATTTAAACCAACGAAATGAACATAGTGCCTAACATTAAGGCCGAGATATTAAGGCTGGTTAACTAACCAGGGGTTACATCTCTAGGACAAGCGGGACGCCGGGCTGAGCCTTAGACTTTCAGTGCTTATTATAGCGCCCCCTATGGTGCCACTTTTGGTGTCAAAGATAGGTGTGGTAAAGTTGAAACGGCCGTATTTTCATCAGATATCGAGATATCACCGCGGCACTTGGTAGACGTTTACCATCATGTTTCTGGCCGCCCTGACAGATTCCAAGTGGATTTATTACTGTGTCATGATGTTACAGCAAATTTAATTTCTCTGCAAATTTTTAAAAAATTGATTGCGCCAGCTTTTCTCAAACTATGTTCATGCATATCCTGTGGACCTGCCCTGCAAATTTTGTGTCATTCGGACATATGGTTCATGAGAAGAAGATTTTTTGAATGTTTTTTTAAAAAAAATTTAAATGGTGGAAAAAAAATTATAGACAGACATTATAGGTCCCAATTGCAAAATTGTTCAGAATGTCCAGCTGCATATGTGTATCAAGTTTCACTTTGCCAGGACAAAGGTTATGGCAGCAATGAGCCTTTGACTTAGAATGCCTATTGTAGCACCCCCTATGGTCCAACCTGTGCCATTCATTTATGGCCAGGTTACGCGCGGCCTGGACTGTCTGTGTGCCGAAATGGACAAAAAGTCACCAATGTATGGAACAAGTTATTGGACAAAATACAGGAGAATAATAATAATAATAGAAATTCCAGTAATTACAATAGGGTTCTCTGCTTCGCAGTGGAACCCTAAAAAAATACTTTGTAAACCGAGCGTTATGATACAGTATGCCTACATGAAATATTCCAAATCAAGCACCAGAAAAGATGAAACTTGACACACGAAACTTGACACACACGAAACTTGCGCCACCGACAGTGTGCTGCTGCTGTGACCACCGCGGTGTTGTGTCCGGCTGTGATTAACCTACAGTCCGGCGGGCGGTGTCCCCGAAAAACGCCGATGAATTACCGGTGGCTCACTTTGATCAAAGCGGGGTGCACTTCACAGCGCTCCCGCCCGCCCCGAAATCCCTTTCATTAGCCCGTCTCATTTCTGCCTGCAACACGGCCTCAGCCACCACAAGGCAAAGGCGGCCATATTAATGAGGAGCGTGGACAAACCGTTAGAGAGCTTGGCGCACTTTTCTAAGCAGGGTTTGGAATTGGCATTGCAAAAACATGCGCTACTGCATTAAAATGGGAAAATGTGATAATAAAAAAAGCACTATGCAGAGAAATCACTTGATAAAGCCTTTTCTTTTATGTCCATGGCAGTAACTGACTTGATAATTCAGTCATCGCACATTCGGATCACCATGCTCAGACATGTTGTGTTACATATGTCGGGTTATTTTCAGAGCATAACAGGCCCAAACCGAGACCGATAACAACCAGTTTGGAGTATAATCACACAGAGCAAATAACACAATTCTAATTCAATTACAGGGAGCCAACTATACGCTACCCATCCCCTAGTAAAAAAAAAAATAAATAAACAAACCAACTAATTAATGCAATAAATAATAGTGTTCTGGCCTTTTCCAGAGTCCAGTTAAAGACACAGCAATAGCCAAACACACCATTTCTTCTCGCGCAGAATGCAGTAATTAACAGAGACTACTGCACGGGAGAGGGAAAGAGGCACGCGGTGTTCCGCGGAACGGAGGAGTTTATCTGACCCAACGCATTTCCCGTTATTTACTCCCGGGGGCGTCCCGCTCAGATCGTCCGCGCTGATGCCGGCGCTCCGGCGGCCGTCCCCATTTCCGGGCCGCGTTTGTGCGTTTTCGGGGGGGCGAAACGTCGACGAGCGCGCGCGCCATCTTTACCTCCCCGGGACAGCCGCGGCGGTTCGCGCGGTAACCCGCGGAACCCTCCCCGCGCAGCTATTAACGTCGGGTTAATTAACACCGAGCCCGCCTGCTGTTCGGGAGGCCCGGCCGCCGCTTAACTCCTTTATCAAAAAGCCGCCGCGCCTCACCGTGTTGCCACACGCGCGCGCCTCCCCCCTCCCCTCCCCCCCCCTTCCGCTGGCTCGCTCCCTCGCGCAGGAGACATCGCTCAGGTGTTGTTTTGCCGGTGTCACAAGCTTTCCTTTTTTTTTGGTTAAATCTGTCAAGGCCTTAATTAGCCTTTTCCGCAACGTGCGATTATCAAACGTCGGGCCGTCGCCGCGCGGCCTCAGATGTCTCCTTTCATTTCCCGTAACCTTGACCACAACGGGAAATATATTTTACAGTAGTTTGGCATCAAATGAATGTGTCATTATGGTATTTATTTTATTGCTCCATTTTCAGGGTCAATTTTCAAGACATTTTCCTCTTCGTAGTTCTATGCACACACTTCAATTTTTTTTAAAGAGGCACGTCTCCGGGTTTTGCCCCTGCGCTTTTGTAAACAACACCTGATTTGGCCAGTAGTCATTCTGGTCACATCTTCCCTGAGTCCCCTGAGACAGGATACACAATAGCCAACTATACAAAAACTACAGTCACATAAATAAATGCGCCATGGTTGCTTTCATGTAGTCAAGGAAGACAATAGCAGTGGCTGAAGAACCATAATAAAATGGACCAACACAAACCAAGTCTTCGCTAGGATCACAACATCGCATTCCATCGCTCCCTTAGCTCTGGACAGACTCGCCGAGAACACGAGGGCCGGCCTTAAAAACCCGCCAACAGCCCGTGGGCCGTGGCAGATAAAAGCACGCGGAGACCTGTACGATAGGACGTGCCAACGAGGCCTTTGTGAAATGTGCCACAGTGCAGACTCCCCCGTCCTCCCACGTCCTCCCACGTGTCCGTCTGTCTGTCCTAGTGTCCCGGCAGACGACGGCGGCGGGCGGAGGGCGGCGGTGACCCCCGTTACGCCCCGGACGCCGGCGCCACGCCGCACGGCGAGGTGGTAATACGTCCGGTGCCCCGCGCGGCCGTCAGATACGGGCGGCCCCCGCTCCGCCCGCCGCCCCCGCTGCGCCCGCTGCGCCCGCTCGGCCCGCCGCGACTCCATTAGCGGGCTGCCATTTCCAGCGCCCCGGCTGCTTCCGCGCGGCATATTAAACAGATTAATAGGACAACGCTTCGGGGAGAGAGCGGGCCCGTCAATCACCGCTAGAAACACAAAACTGGAAAATGAAAAAAGCTCGTGGCTGAACTCCGGAGCTGATAACGCACTAGAATCTCGCACGGAAAGAGGGGGGGTGGGGGTGGGGGTGGGGGTGGGGGGGTGGGAAGACAGATGGTAAATATTTATTCTCTCTTCTCCTTTAAAAAAAAAAAAAAAAAAAGCCACACTGGGCGACAGGGGCTCTGATGAGCTGAGCGGCTTCCAGGCTCACAGAACAGGTGAAAGAGAGCAATTAACGCTCGGAATAAAAAATAATTAATCGATAAAAATAATAGATAAAAACAGCAGTAACACATATCAGAAACAACACCCGTATCTGTGCAGGCCCCCCTGGACCCAAAGCCCGCCTCCCCCCTTCCCCCCCACCACCCTCCTGTGCCATGTTTAATGCTGACGGCTTCTTGCACTTCTTTTATGTCGTATTTCCCAGCCAAAGCTTTTCAGAAAAATCTTCACATTCAAGGAAAGTCACTCACCCTTAACATATTTTATTTCATTGACACTACGTTTATAAATAACAAATATTTAAATGGTAAGTCGTAATATTCGGTGTGTGTTACCGTAATAACTTTGGGAGTTCTCCAAGCCCACACAGAGTGTGCAACAGCAACACAATAATCTGGCTCAATACGAGTGAAGCTGAATGTGTGAGAGGCCGCACTGGGCACGATCAGATTGGAATTTGCTCAGATTCAAACCTGCGTCGACAGACTCCATCGTGTTCACACAGCATTAGGCAGCCAAGCTTTGGGACCCATACTGGTTTGGACTGTTTCTCAGATCTAGCACATCGTATCCCATTCGGCTATAATGTACATAACCACTGGAAACAAAATGCATTTATCTATAGATGCGGAGAGGCAAGGAGCCTATGGAAGAGGTTCAGATTTACAGGGGCTTCATTCGTCTTTCGGAAAACAGCATGAGCTTCAGAGCAGAGCTCCTGCTTCCTTTGGTTCTCTGAAGCAGCACGACAACAGTTAACCACTGGCTGGTAACATGCAGCTGCGTAAAACTGGAGCAGGATCTCGCGGCAGCCTTAACAGTTTCAGCGCCGCAAATCATTTTTAATAGTAGAAATCATAGGACGGCTCATTACGTTAAACTACCTTTTCTAATATCCCATAATCCCGCGCTTCTCCCATGTCCTCGGGCTACGGGCGCGCAAGGGGAGGCCTAATAGCCCAGTGTATTAGCGGGTTAATTGCCCTGCTGCGGTCTCTGCTGGATCACGAGTGGAGCCCGTTTTAGTTTAATTGTAAACCGTCCCGTTCCGTAGCCCTCGCAGGCCGCCGGTCTCGGGGGCGTGGGGGGGGGGGGGGGAGCCGAGTGACGGATACAGTCGCCGTGAGGTGCGGGCCGGGCTGGCGTGGAGGAGCACTGCCGCAGAGCGCCACCTGCTGGAGCCGACCGCGCGCCTCCCCTTCCCCCCACCCCGCCCGGTTCACATACTAACAGTGAGCCCTTTTGCACCCGAATGTTTAGTGGTTTTGAAACGGGACTTGTTGACTAACTGACTCCTGGTTTCCCTTCTGTTTATAGACACTGTATGATGCATGCTATGTGTCTATGTTCACCAGTGTCTGCATGCCTGGTGGTGGTAGCAGTGATGCTGATCCCCCGTCCTGAGCTGATTGTTACTGTCCACCATCTCGCAAAAAGATCCTCCCTCCCTCCATCCTGAATAAAAGTTGATCTGTCTTCTCATCTTTCTGCATTGCAACGTTCCCTTCCATTCTCCTGCCTCTGGCTCTCTCTCTCTCCCTTTCTTTCTCTGACTCACTCCCTCTTTCTGTCTCTCTCACTTCTCTTTTTCTCTCTCTCACTATCCCTCTCTCCCTCTCTTACTGTCTTCCTCTTCCTCTGCCTCTCACTATCTCTCTCCTCCCTCGCTCTCTGTGTCTCTCTTGCTCACTCACACTATGTCTCTCTCTCCCTCTCCCCTTCTCACTCCCTCTCTCTCCCTCTCACTCTCTCTTTCTCCCTCTCTCTCTCTCGACGGCCTCGTTTGCATTCCTCTCAGCCCCCCTGCTCCAGGGTTCATCTCCGCCCCTCATCTCCGAGCCGGCCTGTCTGTTTACATTCCCCCCCTCCGCCAGGACAAGTCATTTGGGAGAGGGGAGAGCAGATGACCACTGGCTTCTGACCTTTTCTCCCTCAATTTAACTCCTCGGCCTGGCGCGGAGAGAGTGGCAATCAGCCGAGGCAGAAGTGACACCCTCATCTGAGCCTGGCGGGGCCCGGCACACAATCACAGTGTCACTTTCCATCAATAAACCCGGGCGGGCGAGGTGGGGGGGCCGGGGCCGGGGCCGGGGCCGGGGCCGGGCGGGGCGGGCGGGGCGGGCTCCACGCAGGCCTGCATCCTGCCGGCGAGAGAGGCGCGCTGTTCGCACCTGAGAACATTCGGCTAAAACCAGAGCGGTATGGTCTTCATATGCGTCACCATGTAGGTCCCGTATAAAAATATACATACTGTTCCCAATTTCACATGCGTGCCTGTACACGTGTATTTTTATACAGAATGCAGGAGACAGAATGTATCAGTACGCATTTCATATAACACAATATACCCATTCTATCACACACATGCGCGCACACACACACACACACACACCACACTCACACATACATAGCCTATGTCTTTTTTCAAAATTGTTAATATGGCCGTACCCATGAAATACAGACGTGAGACAAGCCGGTAAAAGCAGGTAGTTGTCGACGGTATTGTGGGTGGACACCTTTCCCTCTGGATCTTGGTCCAATGCTTCAGTGCAGCGATGGGAAACAGTGGGTGTAGGGGGGTGTGGTCCTTAAAATGAGATATTATACACGGTGGAGATCTCATGGGGCATGCTCGTGCCAAAAACTCAAGCCAGCTATCACTCTCAGTGGACCCTCATAATCGCTCACCATACATATGACTGGCTGTGTAATCCACTGCAGCCCAGGCTCTACAAGCCCCTCGATATCACTGGAGAAGAGTCATTCCGGATTTCAATACATTTTTTGCATCGCACTTCAGCAGGGGCGGCCATTTTGTACACGCAGCACTCGCAGCATCAGAACGCACGGTTGGTTACGTTCTTCCTCGCGAAATGACGCCTTTGTTTTTTGTTCTTTATTTATCAGACGCTTTCTGCATTTGAGCAACACTTTCACGAATTGAGCGGAGGATTCGAGCAGCCCAGCGTCGATCGTCTGCAGTGGAGAGATGGGGGGGGGGGGGGTACCGTCGCCACAGTACAGAGACCCCAGCCATTAAAAGGGAATCCCTTTTTCGGCGAGCTCTCCCGATAACGGTCTCCTGTCGATGCAGGGGGCCGGTCGGCGAGCGATCAATGGCAGACGAACGAGGGGCGGGAGCGGGAGCGGGGAGAAATACCCCGGCTGCTATTTCGGCAGAGCCTGCTCGATATAAGCTGATTTAAAAGCCATTAAAATCTGCCGCACGGTCGGGGCTAATGTAAGCTGGTGTGAAATGCGCACGGCAAGCGGGGCGAGGCGGGGAGATGCAAAGCAGCAACGCCAGGCGCCACGAAACGCGCCGACATAAACCTCAGGCTCCACGCCGCAGTCTCTTCTGACCTCGGTACAAGCGAAACAGGCGGGTCTCTCAGTACCCAAAGGCATAGTCCAGTGTTTCAGTGTTCAGCTCAGTGGGTCTCTCAGTGCCTGAGGGCAACATCCAGTGTTTCAGTGTTCAGGTCAGTGGGTCTCTCAGTACCCAAAGGCATAGTCCAGTGTTTCAGTGTTCAGTTCAGTGGGTCTCTCAGTGCCTGAGGGCAACATCCAGTGTTTCAGTGTTCAGGTCAGTGGGTCTCTCAGTACCTAAAGGCACAGTCCAGTGTTTCAGTGTTCAGTTCAGTGGGTCTCTCAGTGCCTGAGGGCAACATCCAGTGTTTCAGTGTTCAGGTCAGTGTGTCTCTCAGTGCCTGAGGGCACAGTCCAGTGTTTCAGTGTTCAGTTCAGTGGGTCTCTCAGAACCTAAAGGCACAGTCTAGTGTTTCAGTGTTCAGTTCAGTGTGTCTCTCAGTACCTGAGGGCAACATCCAGTGTTTCAGTGTTCAGGTCAGTGGGTCTCTCAGTACCTGAGGGCAACATCCAGTGTTTCAGTGTTCAGTTCAGTGTGTCTCTCAGTACCTGAGGGCACAGTCCAGTGTTTCAGTGTTCAGGTCAGTGGGTCTCTCAGTACCTGAGGGCAACATCCAGTGTTTCAGTGTTCAGTTCAGTGGGTCTCTCAGTGCCTGAGGGCACAGTCCAGTGTTTCAATGTTCAGGTCAGTGGGTCTCTCAGAACCTAAAGGCACAGTCCAGTGTTTCAGTGTTCAGGTCAGTGGGTCTCTCAGAACCTAAAGGCACAGTCCAGTGTTTCAGTGTTCAGTTCAGTGTGTCTCTCAGTACCTGAGGGCAACATCCAGTGTTTCAGTGTTCAGGTCAGTGGGTCTCTCAGTACCTGAGGGCAACATCCAGTGTTTCAGTGTTCAGGTCAGTGGGTCTCTCAGAACCTAAAGGCACAGTCCAGTGTTTCAGTGTTCAGGTCAGTGGGTCTCTCAGAACCTAAAGGCACAGTCCAGTGTTTCAGTGTTCAGTTCAGTGTGTCTCTCAGTACCTGAGGGCAACATCAAGTGTTTCAGTGTTCAGGTCAGTGTGTCTCTCAGTACCTGAGGGCAACATCCAGTGTTTCAGTGTTCAGGTCAGTGGGTTTCTCAGTGCCTGAGGGCAACATCCAGTGTTTCAGTGTTCAGTTCAGCTGAGACTAGCTTCAGATAGTGGCTTTAAAATGGTCAGTATTCAACAAGAAGGTTCACAACTGATGGCAAATCTGTGACTGAGAACAGCAAATGTGTGTAATTATAATATTGAGGGGGGGATCTGTCAGGAGCCGGTTTGTCCTTCATCATTTGCTTCAGCCAAACAGGGAATCGGGTCAGCTGCTTCCTCCCGCACAGATGTGGGCTATGCAAAGGAACACAAAGTACCCGGTAACAGTAACAGGACAGGACAGCGAGTCAATCAGGCTGACTCTTTACATGGGGAACTTCTCAGACTATTCTGTATTTGTAGCCGTAAAAGGCTGTTCTCTTGACAACAAACTAATGGCCATTACATGCGTGGTTTTTGAAATGCATGAAACTTGTAGCCCAACATTTTTCCCGTGTTTTGCTTTCCCAGTCAAAGTATCGTGAGAAGTAGAAATACTTGTGCAATGTGAAAACAAACGTAAATTCGGAGAGACAACATCTCTAAGAGATTATGACATCATCCCCATAGAACAAAGTTGTGAAGGACGCCATAGCGATTAAACATCTTTTCTCCCACAATGGTGACACATTTACAATTTTTCTATGGACATTTGTATGTTTCTGAGGGGGGGGGGTGGGGTGGTGGGGACATCCTAAATGATGATAGGCCTCAACGGGGGCGGATTATTAGTTGAAAAGTCCCGGGCATTGTGTTTTTTGCGTTCCCTCTGCGCCGAAAATGAAATTGTCTGATGCGAAAGATTTACCTTTGCCACGCCTGGCCCCAATCTGGCGGGGGGGGGGGTCGCTGCTCCGCGTGTCATCTCCCGGCCCCATCGCGGCACCTCCAATTTGCACGCGGAGCCGTTCTGCATTTCAAAGGGGGGGGGGGTGGAGGGGAGGGGGGGCGCAGTGCAAGCCTCCCTGTTAGCGATCGCTATCCAGGCCCCGCGGAGGCGAGATTAGGCCAGCTGGAAAAAACGGGGGAAAAAAAAAAAAAACCCCAGCTCTTGCCCGCTTCCCTCATTTGCATTTTCATATTAGAGCTCTCCCTGTCTCACCCCTCAGGGCCTTAACCAGCCCCCGCGCCCCCCGTGACAGCACCACTCGCGGCTGGCGGGCGGAGGCAGGCGGGATCCCGCCATTACCTCGTCCTGCTGTAAACACCTCGTCCTCCGTGTGTCTACAACACCAGCGGCTAATGGAATAACTAATGAGACGTTTGAAGCCAAAATGAATAATACAGTTTGTTGACGGAGGGGCATTCAAACGTTTCAAAAACGCTTCTCACGTTTTTTTTTTTTTTTCCGTTTTTACAAAACGGAAACATCTAACGTGCCATCAAAAAAAAAAACTGCAAATGAGTAAAATTTAATACGCTGGGAAACAAAACGATATTAAAAAAAAAAAAAACTCGATCGGTTTTAAATTAAAAATAGTGTCAAGCCTCTGAAGGTTTTTCGTAGTTTTCCGCGTATTTCCATGGAAAATACTTCAGAGCGACAATCTTAATTTGCAACCTTGAAAGTGAGGACTTCAAACACGTACGGGAAAAATCCTTTCTTGTCAGTCAGTCCTCCGACTGAGGTGTTGTGTTGGCGAGGATAGGGAGCCTTTAAAGTAGATCAAAATATGTGATTGATAAATAAATAAATAAGTAAATAAACGTAAAATAAATAAATAAAAAATGCAAAAAGAGTAAATTAGAGGTGGTGAACTCTCGTACGATGTGACCACCTACCATCAGCCTTTGGGTCGTAAAGGGCACGTTGCCACAGTAACGCACACACGCACACGGTCTGGCTGCTCATGGAACACGCGCGCGGGTGAGAACTGCGCGTCCTCCCTGCGCCTGCCTGTCTGCCTGGGTTTAATTCGGAAGGGGGTGGGGTGGGGGGGGGGGGTTACCGTGTTCAAAGGGACATTCGATGGACTTAAAAGGCGAGGAGAGGCGCACTGACGCGTCGAGCGAGGATGACGAGGATGACGCGGATGACGCGTCCCGCCCGCCGAGGCCAGGGAGGAGCGCGCCCGCGGATTCTCGCGGTTTTGGCGGACGGAGGCGCGCGGGACGGGTGAGAAAGAGGCCCGCTGAAGCTGAGAACGCCGCTCTCGCCCACTCATGGGAGGAAAAGCCTCTTCCCTTCTCAGCTGCGCACAATCATCCTTCATCGAATAAAGATGGGGCCAAAACATATTTCAAACCCCAAAGCATGACCTGCTACAATCAGGCTAAGTTTAATGGTAGAAGAAGGAAATCCATGTTCATGGGCAAGCAGCATACTAACAGAGGCGCACAGGTTTAATTCAATCATTACCATTAGTGGTTATTTGCAACATCGAAAACTAGAGGAGATAATTAAGCAAGGTTCCAGGCTGAATTTTATCCCATAAATATGGCACCTACACACATTTCTAAAACGATTCTTACTTTTGTTCTTTAAAATGTTCCTATGAAAAAGCAATATGGGATTCATGACACGTGCAGATCTCTGTTTTTGTGCATATCCCAGGTGTATGAGATGATGAATGCTGGGTGTTTGTACATTTTATGTGCAATCCTGTTCATGTGATTAGCATAAGGAAACAGATAGATAAGGGAAAAAAATGATGGATGCCGAAATGTTCGTAGAAACGTTCTCACACTTATTATGATCAAATATGATCGTACGAATGTTTCGTGAATGAGGCCCATTATGTATCAAATAGACTTGCTTTATGATCATAAATAGAGCATAGTTATAATCAAAACACATTTCTGAAACATATTACATAAATGTTTATACATAAAGCATTCATGTGTGTTAGAAAACCTTATATGGTAGCCAATATATAGTCAGCAGGAGCCTATACTTTCAGAGAAGCCAGAAAGTTAAACTGAAAACAAATACATAAATACACATGTACATACACATGTATATAAGCATATATATATGCATATATAATATAAATACACACAGATATACATACATTATATATGCATGTATTATATATATATATGTATATCTGCACACAATAGCAGCTTCTCTCAAATAAATATGCATATGCACATGAATGCATATCTTCATCCACTCTCGTCGGTGAAAGTGTGTCCATGTGTATGTCTGTGTGTAGGAAATGTGTGTGTGTGTGTTTGTGCATGCACGCGTGTGTGCGCGTGTGCATGTACGCATGTGCGTGTGTGTGCATGTACGCGCGTGTGCGTGTGTGCATGTACACGTGTGTGTGTGTGTGTGTGTGTGAGTGCGCATGTGCCTCTGTGTTCAGGCGGCAGAAAGCCTGATTTTGCATTTTATGCATGTTCCTCCTGGCAGACAGCTGACCTTCAATGTAGCCATGCTTGGGTGGGTAACAGCACTGAAATTATGTCCGTTCCAGAGCAGTACATGAAACAGCCACAGTGCATTAAAGTTGTTCGATTAGATTATCCCTCTCATTCCTTTCTTCTAGAGTGCAATCAGGAGTGAGAGACACACGCACACACACACACACACACACACACACGGCCGACCAGCAAACACACCGGGGAGCACGGCGGCAAGCTCACGCACCCCTTCCTCGCGCTCACCTCTGCTCCTCGATTCCCTCCTCCGTCTCTCCCGCTTTCCATTCCCGCCAATGATGCCGTTTTGCACCCCCCCCCCACACACACACACACACACACACACACGCGCACACACACACACACACACGCACACACACACACACTCGGACAGCAGCTCATCACAAATTACCATTCAGACAGGCTTTGAGGGGGGACATTTCAGGGGATTTGCAGTAATTATATGACAAAATGCCGGCCGATCTGGCCGGGCGCGGATTGGAAGCGCACGGGTCAGAGGACGGAGCTCTCTCGGCTGGGTAATTTGTAAATGTCAGTCAGGTGTGCCTCTCAGTCAAAGCTGCAGCATCTGGGGGTGGGTTTGGGGGGTTCGGTGAGGGGGGGGCATAGCAGCCTTTTTCATGCAGATTATTCTAACAGTGGTGCAGTGCCCTGGCAGCCAGCTGGCTCTGCTCACCATTCTGGTTTCCAGTGGGCCCAAAGCGAGCTCCCATCCACTGCCAGGGATATCCCAGCTACCCTCCAATAAGGCATCCCACGCAAGGACATACCTTAGAGATGTTTTAGACATTCTAGTTTAAAAATTAAGTTTTTTTTAACTTAATGGTATATTTTAATATACCTGCCTTAAAATACTGTACTTACTAAACATTGCTGTATTTGAAATAAATACCTTTCCAATATGTGCATTTATTACAATCCTAGTATTTGCATTTAGCAGTTTTAAGTTATGATTGCTTGTTTTTGCTTGGATTTTTGTAAACGTGTTATGCTACTGATTAAGTGAGAGGTATTTCAGTGTAATGCTGCAACACACACAATACAAGACCGTCTATGTGTTAATTAATGATCCATAATTTGTATCAGGGTTATCATCCTCGCTTAAAGCTTTTTCTTTAGATTGACAAAACATTAGATGAACTCCATTACACTGTGACTCAGGCAAACTTAAGGTGCTCACAAAAAGATGAATCAACGTTATATCTGCCAACTAATCCTGCAGTCTAAAAAGGTAACCTATCGATTTGAAAGCGAAGCTCTAACAGCATCTTAATGAAACATTGATAAGTTATCAGTGTAGGGTAGCACAACGATGTCAACGGCAATGTGCCATAATGGGCAGGGAACAGGGCTTGCAGCTCCAAGCTTGTGAGTTCGGTCCTGCAGCTGAGTCACCCGCGGCGCTAGCCTTAAGCAAGGTACTTAGCCGGGATTGCCTTTTTAAATACCCAGCAGTATGAATGCAAGTCGCCCTGGATAAGAACGCCTGCTAAATACGAAAACACAATCTTGCGACAATCTTCCTCGATAATACGCTTGTGTCCGACGATTATTTTTTTTTCTGTAATGTAAAAGGCAAGACCGGCAATCACAAACGTACAGCAGCGAATCGCGCTCTCTACGGAACGGCCGAACGATCTCTGTCTGTCGCATTGCTCTCCTGGACGCGAGCCGCCAGAGAGCGCGCCCGCACAATTAGGGGGGCCGGCCGGGGGGCGCGGCCGGGCCGCAAGCGAGCGGGCCCTGGAGTGCGTTGCTTCAGCGCGGGTAATCGCCGCGGCGCGCGTCAGACTCAATCGCAGGCCCATTACGCGGTCGTCTCTAAAATAACCCGGCTCATTTTCTCCCCGTAGTGCCTCCGACGCAATCCGTGTAAAAAAAAAAAAAAAAAAAAGGAGCCTGAAGTTGTAATATGTGCTCGTCTGAACGAGGGGCCGGGGCCCTTGTGCCAGAGCGGGCGGGCCCCTGTCCGCCGACGAGGCCCTTTTTGGTCAATTCCCCCCTGAGTGTGTCTGGCAGGAGCCTGATGCAATCCTGCAGAGGGAGAATGGGGCCCCTGCTCGAAACACTCGACCCAGCAATGAATAATAGGGTTTGCGTGGCCCGGGCCGCAGGCACAGCTGCAGCCTGTGTCATTTCCATCCAGTGCAATCCAGTGCAACCTTTCATTTGTCTTTAAACCGAAAGGCTCTATGAGCTAATGTCACCACTCCCTGACGTGAGCCGTCTGCCAGGTTTAACCTCCGATGCCTAATACATGGACTGAGGACGCCCTGTGGATTGGCCAAGGCGGTATACTAAACGTTCAACGGCCAAGCCGGTACACTGAATGCTTAACGTTACAGCCAGCGCACTGAACGTTCGCTCTTACTCAGTAAGATTCCACCACGACAAAATTCGATTTACCAATCTTTAATTTGTTTTTGTTTTTTCAGGAATTAAAAGAACGTGTTTGCACAACCATAGCCATTTTCTCACAAAGGAAGGATGTCTAACCTGGCGGTACTTAATAAATTCAGAGGGCGCAAAATGCGAACGCAATGAATTCTCTTTTTAAAAAAGACAAAAGCTTTTACAAACCAGGGAGGGGAAAAAGAATAAGTAAAAGGCCAGCATTCATTCCATTTGCTCTAAGAAGGAATACACACAAAAAAAAAACAGTTGAGGAAAACCTGTTATTAAGGCAAGCTGTGACACCAGAGAAGCCACCCTTTTATGTTAGAGGAAGGAATGAAACCCTTGAAGCATGCACGCATTCCTGTCTGCACGGCCACATTCACCGGTGACCTTAATTGCCTCAGAGTGGGAGGAAAAAGCACCGCCTGGCTATCAGGCTTTATTACAGCGTGCGTAGCAGGGGCCGCCGGAGAGAGACGCGCTCGAGCTTCTGTCTGGATGGGCTTCGGTGCGCTGCTCCCGTCCCGCGTCCGCCGCCGTCATTGTTGCAGGAGCCGCCGCCGCCGCCGCCGCCGCCACACCCGGCGCATTCCAGCGAGTCCGCCTTGACCGCTCACCTCTTTGGCGAACGGACGCCAAATTCGCCAGGACACCGTGTAGAAATTACAGCAGTTTATATACATAGACCCCCCCCCCTCCCCTTCAGGACACCATAATATTTGGGACATATTAATATTATGGAATTGAAAGTAGGCATGTTTAGTACTTTTGTCGCATATCCTTCCTTGCTTTTTCGCATCACCAGGTGCTGAGTACCTTCTCTGGTGACGCTCTGCCAGGCCAGTACTGCAGCCACATTCAGCTCACGCTTGTTTAGGGGGATCAAAAGCCTAGAATCAAAACAAGATACCGACAGCTCTTTTATACTAGCACAAAGGAAGCAACTGAACACACCTGACTAATCAGAAACACCTTTGAAGCCATCTGTCCCAAATATTTATGGTGTCCTGAAATGGGGGTGTGGGGGGGGGCTATGTATAAAAAGTGCTGCAATTTCTACATGGTGAAACCAAAATGCATAATATACCCTTTAATAAAAGCTGAGAATATTTAACCACACGTGGATGGTTTGATTACGAACCAAGAGCTCACTGTATATGTACAGACAGAGAGAGAGAGTATAGAATCAGTGAAAATTAGGCTGATGCCCAGTGATATTAAACACAAAAAAAGCACTTACAATGCTGCTCAATTAAAGTCCCCAAGAAACACTGCAATTTCAAGTACTGAAAACCCAAGATATGGCCCCCAAAAAGAGTCCCCTCAGCCAGCTGGTCATGAGACTCATGAAGAGCTAATACTTAATACTGACCAAACCCAGACCAGCACTGCTTTACAATCACAAATTTGAGTTTGACAAAATAATTTATCAAACAAAAGATGCCCATCTGGAACATTGGAATAGTCAAACCAAAACACAAAACAAACTTAATTTCTATTCGGCTCTAAATCTGGAATACAATTAGGCAGAGTATCTCTTCACTGTCATACATACAAAGCGGAGGCAGATCCTGGTACAGGCCGAGTGACCACACCTTAGCAGTTGAACAAAGTGGACAAAAAAACATGATTACCCAAAGAGAAACGCATATGTGGTTAATGCAAGACAGCAGAGGTAAACAGAGAGAGATGCACCTCCTTATGTATTGCAAAAAATAATCAACAATAAGAAATTTAATAAGACATCAAAACTCCTAAACTAATTTCCCTCCCTGACAAGTGTAGAGAAGCTGAGAGTCCTTTTAGGGGAAAGACCAGCAGACTCCTCACTGCTCAATATGTCTGCAACCCGAGGGACAGCGAGTGACCACCTGACAATAAAGGATCATTTTATATTGGAAACATAATAATAAAATGAATAGAATAACAATATTTAACAATTAATAATTATTATATTACTGCTATGATTCATGTTGTCACTTTTTTTTGTATTGTTATTATCATTGATTGTTGTTAACATTACACTTTGCCAAGAGAGAGCTAAAGAGAGCAAGAGAGTGAGAGACAGAGAACAATAATAATAAACTTCTTACACACAAAGCCTAAGTAAATGAAAACCTTGTATGACTCAAAAAGTAGCAACTCAAAGCTACAAGGGGATCCTGGATTTTTTCATTTCTCCATCCAAGCCATACCACAGCCTACTGTAATACATCTTATTTTAATGGCTTAAATAAAGTCTGGAATTAAATAAAACTGAGGGGAAGATTAATACTGTGGCAGTGTAATGCTTCGTGGATTCTTATCAAAGGCCATAATTCAACGAATACGAGAGATGGGTTTTGAATGAGCTTTGTATTTCTAAACTGAACTCAGAAGCCAGTGAAGAGTTCCATAGCAGGGCATTTTACTATATATATATTATGGAGAGTCCCCCTCTTTCAGGGCACCATAATGTTTGGGACAAATGGCTTCACAGGCAGGAGTTTCTGATTAGTCAGGTGTGTTCAGTTGCTTCCTTAGTGCAGGCATAAGACTAGCTTTCAGTATCCAGTCTTGATTCTAGGCTTTTGATTGCCTTTGGAGTCTGTCTGTCAACACGAGGAGCAATGTCGTGTCAATGAAAGTCAAAGAAGTCATTATGAGCCTGAGAAATCGCAAAGAGCCTAGTAGGACAAGGAAGACGAAAATGTAGAAGTTGATTTCTCACCGAAATGTAGAAAAACCCCCAAACACCAGTTTGACAGGTCAGAAACACTCTTCAGGTGGCAGGTGTGGATGATTCAGTGACTACTGGCTGCAGAAGACTCCACAAATAGAACTACAGAGGCTACACTGCAAGATGCAAACCACTAGTTATGCATAATAACAGGATGGCCATGATACAGTTTGCTAGGAAGTCCCTAAAAAAGCCTACAGAGTTCTGGAAAAGGGTCTTACGGACAGATGAGACCAAAATTGTATCAGAGTGATGGCAGGAACAAAGTGTGGAGGTGGTTGTGAAACATGATGGTTGGGGTGTTATGGTTTGGGCATGTGTGGCTGTCACAAGTACTGGTTCACTTGACTTCATTGATGATGTACCCACTGATAGCGGCAGCAGAATGGATTCTGAAGTGTACAGAAGCATCTTAACTGCTCAGGTTCAAGCAAGTGCCTCTAAACTCACTTCATCCTACAGCAAGACAATGATCCCAAACATACTGCTAAAGCAACAAAGCCAACAAAGATTCACATGATCTGAATCCAATTGAATCGTACATGTGCTGGAGAGAAAACTTGAGGCAACTAGCCCCCAAAAGAAGCAAAATCTGAAGCTTCATCAGAGAAAACACTCAACACCTGGTGATGTCTCTGGATCATAGACTTCAAGCAATCGTTGCATGCAAAGGATATGCCACAAAGTACTAAACATGACAACTTTCATTTACATAAATATTAATATGCCCTAAACATTATGGTGCCCTGAAGTGGGGGGGGGGGGGGGGGGGGGGGGGGGTATGTATAAAAAGTGCTGTAATTTCTACATGGTGAAACAAAAGTGTATTAAAAAAATACCCTTTAAAAAAATGTGCACATTAAAGACATGTGAATTATTTGATTATAAAATAAAAATTTTAGAGTACAGCACCAGATCAAGAAAAAATAGGTCTTTGTCCCAAACATTATGTAGCTCACTATATATATAAATAGCATACCATTACAACATTAGCCGGTCACGTATTCCAGAGCCTAGAGTCTATCGCTCCTATGAAAGTATGTCATCTTGCTTGTTAACAGGTTATGGTGCTAGAAAGCTAGCTACACACCGACAGTATTACTGTGAAATACCTTGAATTAGCTTGAGAAGCAGAGGCTTTTAGACAGCTACATTAAGTATACCACGGAAAAGATAGTAATAGACAAGGTCCTTTCTCTTTCATTCAAAGACAGTGAGTGATCTTGAACTGAGTGAAGGCAGCAGGCAATGCCAAGAACAGTTGCTGCCTTGTCCATTTCATTCAGTTGTGAATTCGGTAATTTCAAATAGAGTCAATGGGCAAGCACTGATACAATATTCAAAATAAATATACTGAATCATTATATGATGTGCTGTTCCCCTATTACACTGTATCAACTATCATGGTTTCACAAAAGACACCAGCCTTTCTACATCATAAAAGATCCAGACAGGCCTTAATTGATAAAAACCTTCAAAAATCTTAAAGTCATACTGAAGGCGAATAAAAAAAATCCTTCTCAACACACAGAAACCTCTCAAACTTGAAAACTAAAGAACTTGCCAAAACAGCCATTCGATATGAAATTTCAGCACATCAACAAATAACATTTTTGGCTGGACCGCAACAACGCGAATGTCTGTGACTGACTGTCTGAGTGACTGAGTGAGTGATAAAGTTACACCGCGCATGTCTGTGATGTCGGCCGGTTCGGTCCAGCCATATACTAGGTTGTAACCTGGTCTTGTTTTTAAAAACACACACACACACACGCACAACTGCGATGCACTCATCACCTACATGTGGTGGGTGAACCTCCACCAGCTCATCCTCCTGCAACATGGCTGCGGTGGACAGTGGGCTTTGAGCACCAGACTGCAGACTGCAGCTGAGAGCTGAACTGTCATCAACCCGCGGCCCCAACGCCCGATGATTGCACATCCACTTCCAGCAGAGCCGCCCCATCGCCGCAATGACACCAGACACACTCCAGCAGTCAATCGCTTCCCTTCCAGCCGAGCTTTGTTTTATGGGGAAAACGATATTACAGGCCATACTACGAGCGCAAATCAAATACAAGGGGGAGAGAAAGAAGCAGGTTTTTCCTATTTTCAAACCCATTTTCAACCCTAAATGTTTTCAGGTTTAACGTTCTTAATAACTAGAAGAACTCTTTTTTTTTTATGGTGTACTAAGACACCCCCTGGGGCCAGACAGAGGTCAGGGTCTACTGTTCATAGTGACACAGCTCCACTGGGACACACAGCGGTGCTCCAAAAAAGGTCACCTTAAAATAAGCTTTGCACTGAGTGTACGTACAATATGTGTTCAAGGAAAACCAGCTTTTAAAAATTCCACAAATCCTGTTTATGATTAAGGGGCTCCTTTCATTTGGCTTTTTCCACGTAATTCCGTGAGCAGCGGGTCAATTCCTTTTCCTGTCACAGCGCGCGTCCGGCGAGAAAAAAAAAAAAACAAACGTGGGCCTCTCGGTTCTGTGCATCTCCGCCTCCCCTCCCACATCGGTGTGAAAGCACAGCTCTTCCTCCACGGAGGCACCGGGGGGGTGGGTGGGGGGGCGCTTCGGTCACACTCTTTATTTTGCCCAAATAAAGGGTCTCCCTGCGCAGAAAGAAGAAGAAAGAAAAAAAAAAACAAAAAAAAAAAAAAACAAGGAAAGAGGTGAAACAATTGAGGGGGAAGGTTTTCGACGCGGCGCGCGCGGACCCGGCGGTGAGCCGGCGAGTGTGGCGGATCCCGTAAACGTGTCTGAAAGCAATCAAACAATGTCCGAGCCAATCTCCGCCTCATCACGGCGAGGGGCGGAGAGGGGCTGACTGCCTGAGCGGGCGGATCCCTAATCAGAGGCCGGACCGGCGTAATTGCCTGCTACAATCTATCTCTGCCAACACCGGCCCGGCCCTTCAGCTCCGTTAAGGCTGGGGGGGGGGGGGGGGGGCGGGCGGGGGGGGGCCCCCGGTTCATTTCAATAAGCCGCGCGCCATCAAGTGAAATTGGCAGCATAAATAGGAAACCGCTGTTTATTTCCAGCTTTTTCTCCCCCTGCCCCCGCCCCCCCGCCCCCCCCCCCCCCCCGGGCGCACCGCGGCTAAACGCAGAGCAAAATGGAGTGCCATTAGCTTGGGCAGGATCCGCCACAAACAAACAAAAAAAAAGAAAAAGAGGAAGAAAAGAAAAAAAAAAAAGAAATCACTGTCAGTGGGCAGCTCACCATAAACAGCAAAGAATGGAGAGGGACTCCAAATTAAAGCACAATAAATCACGTTGTGTTTAAGCGTACAGACAGGGGCAGAGTCTCGTCCTGGCGGGGTGGGGGTGAGGGGGTTGCGGGGGGGGTTACTGATGAAGGCTTCACATGCCAAATACATCGGGAAGGGGGAAAGTCTACACACACTTCAGCTCCGTGTCAGTATGCTGAGGAAACATCTACATCCAACAGAACTGCCCTTATCCCTTCTTTAAGAAGTCCACATACTAGGCTACATACCAAACTAATATTTACAACAACAACAAAAAAGTCCAATGAAAGCAGTTAAATGTAAAGCATGCTAAACATGCGCATGCGGGCAGGGCAAACGGTGAGCACGTCTAATAGTTTTGAGGGGCTCAGTCAGAACAGGCTCATGCCGTCTTCACGTGCAGGTCACTCATGTCAGTCTGGACCGTCATTATCCCACTACATGGTGCTGACAGCACGAACGAGCGGCATCGGACCACAGGGACAGGATGTGCAGCGGATCAGGGTCCTGGGTGCCCCGTGGGTACTCGCCAGGCACCAGGCAGGCCACCAATCGCCACCAGTGAGAAATGTAGCCCCTCTCACTCCAGTTAGCACCTGTGTAGCAGTGTGGAAGACATATTGTGGTCTGCAGAAAGCTGCACCGTTCTCTCTGTGGGTGCAGGTGGCACTTCAGTGACCCTGGGGTTGTAGCACAACTGGCCGTTCCCAATAAGAGAAAACAAGGGGGAAATGCAATTAAACACGGATCTCCGGTTTTTCTACTGCTTTATTTGTGGATATCAAAATCGCCTGATGCAAAGTATGTTAAATCCTGCTTCAGTCAATCTTGCTCAATATATGACAGGGGGTGGACAATCAAGGGATTACAAAAACAGAAATGAGCATTTGCATAGTAAAACGGAAATACAGATCGCGCTCTAAACTGGAAACGGATCTTGACCTTGTGCGCGAGTACTTAATCAGGCAACCACCGTGAAGGAAAAAGCAATGCGTGTCCGCTCCTGCCCATCATTATTGCCTGAGTAATTGTGGCGTGGTGTATTTCCACATTCGAAAACACAGGCTCAGCTCGTGCAAGCGCTGAAATGCGCAGAGAGGTAACATAATGCATTCATGTGACCTATCTGAATAGATCATTTAACTACACAAAGAGCATCTAATGAAAACAGGGGTATCTATTTGAATAAATTTCTCACACTTAATTTAAGCAAACACAGGAGCTCTGCTGGGGGAAAAAAAAGAAACGTGTAAAATGTGTTTTTCCCCCCCAATGCCCGGCACAGGCAAATGACTTTATTTAGTACTCCATATTGGACTAAACACTGTTACTACGCTACAGGAAATCAGGAAATATTCCATACAGCAACCTGCTTCATAATTACAGCAGACTAACATGCGGATTGCCTCTTCAGGCTGACCGTACATACACAAAGCATGCGTTACCGTGCCATCAGAGAGCACTTGATGGATGGGAAAATGAAACGGTACAGTGAGGGCAGCACTTCTGAAGAGCACTGTTAAAATGTCCAGTAAAACAAAAATAACTCCCAAGGCCTGGTAGAGGTCTGCGGCTTGAACCCCCAGTCCCCTCCATCGTAACTCAAAACCACAGAGCCGACAGATCCACGCTCTTTTTTTGGATGAAATAATTGAGTTACGGGTCTGAGTGCTGTGAACGGCAATTGTGTAACACAACGTTTTGACAAGAAAAACAGAGGACGGAGAGCATTATATCGTCTTTCTTTTTCCCCCCAGCCCGCTTCACTGCTTTTATGAGAGTCCTTGTGGTTTTTCAATCAGCAGTAACAGTGATATTTGGCAACTATTACAATGAGAGAGGCTGTGACAATGATATTTGAACTCGGGGTTCAAAAGGCTGGGAAAATCGCTCACAGTATGACTCGGTTCATTTGTGTGTTTGTTTGTTTGTGTTCTCAATGCCTTTCGAGATAAATCACCTGAAACAGAAACACGTCTACTTCGGAATGGTCTTCGGCGCTGACTGATAAGATATGCTTATATCAAAATGGCCAGAGAAATCGGTTGAACTCTCAGTATATTTCAGGGGAAAACTGTTTCAAAACTGTAACACCTACCTACATTTGACGGAAGCCACTGAACTGGAAAGAAAAGGCAGACCTCTTATTAGGAGACGGCTATCAACACATCAGAGCCGTCATTGTCAAAAGCAGTTTGGAGTCCGGCATGCCAAATGAGCCTTTTTTGTTGACACGGAATTAGAAACGCTGCTGACCTTTCTTCCTGACGCTCCCCAATTTCAGGACAAACCCTCCATTGCGGGACAGTGCGCGAGTCACAGGGCGCCCGCAGAATGCGAGCGGTGCGAATCTGGGACAGGTTCCCCGAGCCACTTAATCACATATTAGAACAGCGGGGGAGCCGCAATTCAAGCTGGGATTACAAGGCGGACATGTGGACAGCTGCTCTGCCAGGGTGAACCTGCAACCTAGAAAACAGGAAACAGTCGGGGCCATAGCAGGAAATGACCTCACTCTCCGGGATAGCGCAAACATTCTGCCATTCTCCCCGACGGCAAGTCAGAGTTCATCCTCAATCCGAGCATTAGTCGTCTGGTGGGCATTCAGGCAGCACCTGTAAAGATGAGAGAGCGCATCCACTCACCGGTCTGTCTCGCTGCATCTGCATCCGCGGTCATGTTCCGCCAGAAGAGTCAGCATCGAGAGACACACAATCCGCTCTCTGCTTACCCTGACTAACTGAGAACCAGATTGGTGTCCGCATCTCTAATTGTCAAATCTTTCAGCATAAAGATAACATGGCAAATGAAAAAGTTGCTCCCGAATGAGGTGTGCTGTCGGAGCTGAGCGATTTGTTCTTTTACGGCACATGCAGGGATTGGCCTTTGATCCCTCGGAATGAAAGCAAATTATATCAGCGCATTTCAATGCAGAGGTTAACTGGTCATGAACAAGAAGCCATCTTTGATGCTCTTTCTACATTACGCTGGACTTAATAAATTCGGGAAAGACTATGATCTTTCACTGATGCTTAAGAGTTCTGTTGCCGCAAAATAGAAAAGTCGCTCTTTGCAATGAAAGCGAATCAAGAGCGAATAACAGGTAAAACTAATGCTTAGAAATAATTTAGCAGTAGCCTCTTGCATTGACCTTGAGCACAGAGGGGAAACACAAGGAGACTCTTATTCCCCAAGTACATGAACGGTAACAAAGCACACGGAAACAAAGGCTCAGAACAGGACAGACATGACCAAGCGCACACAGGAAATAACGTGCTTTCAGCCACTGCTGCTGCAATGACCCCAAGCATTTTCAATGTTCTCCAAGATAGACCATAGGTGAGCATCACATCTGTGTGTTATTTGCTTCTGGTACACTGATCATCCAGTGAATATCAATCACAGTATAGATGCGTGAGATGGTCCTACCTTTGAGGACATAAGGATGAACATCCCAAAAAGGTCACAGTTGCTTGAAATTACACAATTGCACTGTTCATAATTTCCACCAGTTTCAAACTGTTCAAACTGAAGGCCTTTGCACTCCGCAATGTAGGGAACATTGCACAGATATGAATGCTAACTAAATTGGCAAGCAAATGTGAAATCAATGGCACTTACTGATGAACAACGAACAGAAATAGTTATCCCATGCCATACTTTACAAGAAGGACCCCTTTGAGATTTGATAACTGCAACAATATACAAAATCTGGCAATATGACAAGCAGGAAAATCAGACATTATTAGTAGACTTATTTGTCTTCATGGACATTATTCGATTATCCACTTTTGTCAAAATAAAATAATATAACAAATTTCCACAAATATATATAATGAATTGCAATTTCGTCTATTTTTTCCACAATGCATTAGTTATTGGCATTGGGTTAGCTATCCACAAAGCCATGCCATTTACAAATTTAAGTGATTGCTGACTGAGGTTTGGCATTTAATTGATATGACACATACAGTACCACGCACACCCATTCAAAACTGCATCATGGTTTCTCTCCTCAAATATAGGCTGTAGAATTAAGGACAGCACGAAAATGGCTACAATAAGAACACAGCTCCATCTAGTGTTATTTTGCAGGAACTAAATCCCGCATCAGGGACGGACTAGTGAACCAGTAACATTTGCTTGCATGTGTAGTTAAGTGTCAATGTCACCTGTCCGAATAATATATAAGAATATCAAAAGGCAACATAAATCGTTAGGAAATGATACTTCAACGGCATGGTCCGTCAGAGGGGAGACCATCACTAGGCCTATGTACGGTGGATTACCATGAAAAATACTGAATGAGAATTACCGACACAACGCACAGTGCACCTCGTATATAGTAAAAGGAATGAATTTGTATACTGATAATAAACTAAGAACCACACAATCCCAGAAATCAATGTACGATGTAGCCCGTTGCACAGGTTTAAAAAAATTAGCCTAAAGGCAACACTTAATGAGCTGCAACAACTTAAAACTAATTAACACACAAAACTTCAAGCTATGCCTTTGGGACAGGAAAAAAACAGATGTTGGAAATGGAAATTGAGCTATTTTGTCAATCAATTGGTTAAAAATCATATCATTTGGCTTAAAGGTAACAATTTCGAGTGCGAGGTCAATCCCAGAGTAAAACACGGCCTCGGTGCAGGTTGCCATGGTGACTCCGCCGGTGAGGTTCATTCTTCCCTCAGTGTGACGGAGATGGTAGGCTACTCGGCTCGCTAGTACACAGTGTGACCACTAGCATTAACGCAGAGAGGTGCCTTCAAAAACTAGCGCTTTCTGAGCACCGTGTGATTGAAGTGGTGTTTCTAATGTCTGAATGCAAAAGCGCACCAAAGTTGTGGTATTTACACTTGCAGTCTACACTAAACAGACGGTCACTAAAACACTGCACCTAGCTGGTGCCTGTACAGATATAAAAAAAAAGAAATGCTTGCAGTAACATACGCTGTTAATTTAGGTTTCATATTTGTAATTAATATTACAATAGAAATTTAGCAAGCATTTGGGTGGGGAAATTGAGCCCCGTTGTTTTATTGTAGGTAAATATTAATTAGTAGGCCGAACCCTGTTGTACAATGCCCTAGCAGTTAGAAATTGGGGGAAAAAACGCCTGAGAAAAGCTATGCTCTGTTCGTAACGCCCGATCAGCAGGTTAGTTCAACTCACGAAATGTAGGTCTTCGCGAGCTTGTTCTTTGGAACCTGGTGACAAGCATTTTCGATTAATTCTTCTTTGTCATATTCGCTAAAAGGCAATGGAGACCTATAGTTTTGACATAGGCTTTCCGTTTTACTTATAGTCTATAATGCGAATGCAGCCAGTCGCGTAGGCTACTGTCGGTGGAATCTCAATGGCAGTGCTTAGACCCTTCGTACTTAGCTTACATTGCCTCTATGACAAACATAACAAAGAGTGTAGTAGAAACAGACACAAAACGCATTATGTGTTTTTTTAGCATCATATATGCTACTGCGGGGTTACTGAATACAAATAACAGCAATTGCTAATCGTATGTGCTGAACTCTTAAACACAGTAGCTAATGTACAGCTACTGCAGAGGGCAGGACAGACAGACGCATCTCAGCGACACTTCAGCAGCAGACCCCCCTCCACTTCAGCCAGCCTCACCTGAGCTGCGCAGTCTGGGCCCGCCGCGCCGGAGAGGGAATTTACATTTTAATAGGCTGAACCGCTCGCTGCCTCTGCATGCTCAGCTGAACAGCATGAAACGCACTCCTCGGGTTTGGAATGACCCCCAGGACAATCAACATGCAATGCCCTTGCGCAGACGAACAGCTTCGCTGGAAAAAAAGAAAGAAAGAAAAAAAAAAAAGAGTACAGATCTTTAAATTGTTTCGAAGTTTTCTGGCATAAGAGAACGTTTATGCATCGTATAGACGTAGACTACGCTACATATTGTTTAACCTAATAAGCTACACACGGACACGGTCTGATATTGCCGTATCAGGCTAAGATGAGCTACTGATAAGGGAGGTATCCATGGTACCTCGGTTCAAAATGAACCCGGTGTAATTCGCCCCGTGGTCACAACTTTGACAGCACTGTGATTTACAGTTTAGCCATTTAGCAGACTCTTTTAGCCAAAGCAATTTGCAAAAGCGCATTTCATATGGCAAACAAACAGGATAAGCGGCAGTGAGGAGCTGGAGCCTTGAGGAGAGGCTGCGGGAATCACCACCAAAAGCTACCAGCACATCCCGTTGGCCTACCTAGCTTATGGAAACTGGATGGCTTATTTGAGGTGCCAGCAGTCCCTGTCCTTAAATTCTGGGCACTATAGTTGTAAGGAGCTGCAGGCAAGGCAAGGAGAGTAGCCGATTAAGAGCAACTGGGTCATTCTTTTAGAGCGATTCTAACAGAGATTGTACAGGTGGTGTGTATTATCACTGACACCAGGTGACAGGGCTGGGGAAAAAAATGCATCAAGTACATGGAACATGCATCTATTGTGAAATGCTGGGGAATGCCTGTTAAATAAATCAAGTGATGGGGCATAGTATTTCACAGGACTGTTTTTCTCCTCCCTGTTGTGTGATCAAAGATGCTACATGTCGTACGCCTGAAAAAAGTCTCCTTGGATTACGGGAAATCCTACGGCGTGTTGGTTAAATCCTACTCTTGACGGGATTCCTGCAGGGAACTTCTGCACTCACACTGGGGGTCACACAGCAGATGTCCTGTCATCAGGGGAGATCAGAGGGGGTGATGGTGGGGGTCTGTGGATCATTATTCCACTGGTCGGGAAATGGAGTACAGCAGTCTCGTCTTGGAAATGACCTCCACCTCATTTTACTTGACTTCCTCTCCCGTCCCACTTCACGTGAATAAACAAAGAGATAAACGGCAGGTGAAGTCACACCTCCAGGCAAGATCCTAGGTCAAGCACCCCTCCAATTTCTAATTAATAACTATTGAACACACAGCAACAATCGGCAGTAATTAAATACGTGCTTGTTGACAAATGTGTGTGTGTGCCTTATCAAAAACCATAAGGCAGGAGGAGACAAGGGCTCCTGTCCTTCGTGATTAGTTAACGAAGCGCTTATGGCAATATTTAAAAAATCAAAGCCTTGGTGTCCTGGCTGCCTGCTGTTCAGAGCCTACAAAGGCAGCAGGATGGCTGAGGTAGTTGGTGACTGAACACAGCTGCATGCTGAGAATTATACAGAGAAGGGGAAGGACAACGCTGACCCATTTCATTGGAGGCAGCAACAAGGTCTGTTATGTGATGTTAGCAAGCTTGTCCAAACTTAATCAATTCGTGACCAGGACAGCGAGTGGAAAAATAATACTCTGAAACACTGGAATAACCCTTAGGATTCCCCAAGGCATTTATTTGGCAAATGTTCCTAGTGCTCGGCCATGACCTTGTGAGACCTTTGATCTACAATGGGTTCTACCCAAGGAACGACACATTGAAACTCAGTGAACAGAAAGCACTAGAATTGACTTAATGACAACTTCCTGTGCAGTGTTACCTGTGAAAGCCGGAAGTCCTGCTGAGCGAACATAAGGCGAATGGTTTGCAAGTCTCCTTCAGCATGTGACATCATGCACCGTCCCTGCGATTCTCCGGCGTAGTGGGACTGACTACGACAGCTGGCACCACACGGCATAAGATCATGACCGTGTCAAACAGTGGGAATTAGGCCGTCCTCTCACTGGGTGCACTGGCACGGAGGTGGGTGGAGGAAACAGAAATCTGCCCTACGGGTGCAGGTCCTTCTCTGCCCGGTCTTGGGCAACAGTGACCAAAAGACAGGACCTAAATACTGACAGCAGGTTTACAATACCTTGACTTGTCACACGCTGTAAAAAAAAAAAAAAAAAAAAAAAAAATCTGGGATAAGGGACATTGTCACTCTTCCCCCACTGGCCCAAACCGTCAACCCCAGTCAATACCCTGATCAATCGCCTGAGATGGATACAGAAGCCTGGGCTGCCTTTTCTGCATGAGCCAGAAGCATGGCTGCCGCACACTTGTGGCTTCATTATGAGTAAAACCCCCATCTCGCCTACAGAACCCCGAAGTCCTCCGCAAATAACAGTATAACTCATCTGTTCCCATCTCTTCAAATAATTTGTGCGGGGACAATTGCTTTCTCCAGTAGTCTTGTGTAAAATGCCCATTGCTGAAATACGGTTATACAGCAAAACCAGCCGGCAGAGGCGACTCTTCCATTGGGTTGGGTACGGTGATAATATATATTATGAGACTCCTTTTTTCTTCATCCCAATTCTCTTTATCCCATTCAGCCGATTTTCTTCTCTCAATCCCCAGTTCCCCTCCCCCCCTCCCCCATCCATCTCTGGCACAGTCTCTCAATGAGTGCACCTCTTCATCCTCAACCCCATGTGGTCGAGGACGTGCCATCTAATGAGTTCCAACAAGCAGGCACTCCGGACGCACACACTGCACGACCGCACAATGGTACTTGTACCCCTTTCTCTCTCTCTCTCTCTCTCTCTCTCTCTCTATATATATATATATATATATATATATATATATATATATATATATATATATATATATATAAGGGCTGTGAAATTAACACATTCATTTGGATTAATGAATTATAAAATAACGCGTTAAAAAATAACGCAAATTAACGCATATAATATTATTTAATGTTTATGTTAATTAATTGATGTTACTATAAGTTGCTGCGTGTTGAATAACACTGCCTATATTGCCAAATAACCCAACCGTCGCATTTTGCCACAGTCAGCCATTATGGGGTTCCGACCTGGTTCAGACCATAGACATATATACATATCTATGGTTCAGAAACTCTGACAAACCGGCCCTTCAGCTGGAGCGGTCGGTGTGGCTCTAGAGCAGCGCTAATTTCTAAACGACAAGAGAGCACTCAGGGTGTCACTGACACCACCGGAGTGAATTTACGAACGCACCCCTCTGACACCGTGCGTCGCACAATTCCAACCGGTGGTGCGTTAGTTGCGCATCTAAATAGTATGTTAAATAGTTAAAGGGGAATTGCACTTTCAAACACATATGGGCTTAATTTGTTTATATTGTCCTTCTAATGAATGTGTCGACCTTCGTTTTTCGATTAGTTATTTCGTTTTAAATGTGTAACGTTAGAAACAAGGACCTATTTGTTTTTTAGCGCAAGTCCACATAGTAGTATGGTTTCCGGTTTTTCCTTCTTCTTCGAAGAAAAGCATAGCGTTGTCTACTTCCTGAATTTGTAAAGGTAAGCAACCGATATCGTAAAATATTAACAAAACAAAATAACTATTCGAAAAATGAAGGTCGACATTCATTAGAAGAAAATTAGAAATAAAATAAGCCCATATGTGTTTTAAAGTGCAATTCCCCTTTAAACAAGCACGAAACTGTGCAGACCCACGGTGCACCTGTACAAAGTGCCATGGGTAAAACTCACTATATAGCTATATAGCTAGCTAGCTAGCTAGCTATGGCATGTCCTCACCTCTGTAACGGTATTTGTTGTCCTCCGTGTGTCCATACATCTGTATCGGTGGTACGCCTAGTAGGTTAACTGAAGTAGGCGAAACGCTAACATGTTAGGGTTAGCTAAAGTAACGTTGGGCGTTAAAGCTGTGCTTAAAAATCTCGTGCCGTTCGAGCTAGTGGTGATTTTGGGAGATGCACCTGCGCATGCGTCCTACTAAACGAAGCACCACCTGCGCATGCGTCCCACCAAACGTGAGCGAGACTAAAGCCGGGCACCCACCGCACGCGTATCGACCGCGAGCGCACTACGCGCGTATTACGCGCGTAACTGAAGCGTAGTTGAAGTACTGTTATTACAACGGCAGCGGGCGACGTCGTCTCCACCAGATGCGAACGCGTCGCGAACCGGCTGCGAAGCTCGCGCGACACAAGCGAACTGAAGCGTAGTTTTTCGCTTCTGTTCTATTTTTTCGGCTTGTCGCGCGTCACGATGGCCTGTTTATACACAGAAATATGCTCTAAAATGCTAGGTATACATGCTCTGATTTATATTTCATCCTTATATGACTGGGGGGTGTCCCTAGTTACCTCCCAGATATTTTATAAGCAGCTAAAAAAAAAATACAAGCCTTTTCGTTTTTGTATTGTTTTCAGAAAAAAAAAAAAAACTGGAACCTGGGGAAAAGGCAAACTTAGTTTCGCTATCTTATTTTGCGGAGGGGGTGGGGAAAATTTGAAAATACACCACAGAAAGACGTAGCCTATTGAATGACGTAGAAGTGAATGCACCGAGCAGCGGTTTGTTAGCTCCAGTGCTGGAAGGTAGCTTTTAACCAACCATTGCTCAGCCTATTTGACTTCTCCGATGTCTTCGTTCGCCGTGATTAGCTGATTATACTAAATCTGATCCTATAAATGTTTTGACGTGAATGACAAGACGACACGGGAATTCCCAATGGTTGATTATGGATTATTTATTATTATTATGATCATTACATATTCTTCGTGAAATTGGCACGCTTGTTAACCAAGCAAATAAATTAATAGGGTGAATTCGGGTAATCTGGGACATTTTTTGCAATTTTGACTTCTGCGACTTATTCCGATATCTATCTAACACATTAGATGGACACATTAGACCTTTCTGAAATCCCTAAGATGTTTTCTAACTACACCCGAAGAAAGAATGTAGATATCATACCCAGAGGAGTCATGCCACAACTATTAGTGTTCTTTGTGCCAAAAAACAAAATCTGCCTGAATTTGATAATCTGGGACAGGTCACTTTGTAATCTGGGACACTTGTATTAGGCTTTAAAAAGCCTAAATCACTTTACTTTATTTATGCCAAGCTCAATATCACCAATTTTTAAAAAGTATTATGAAAAAATGACAAGGACAGAAAGCTGAATATGAAAATGTATATTATTCATAGAAATTTCATTAATTCATATAAACATATAAAAAGTCATAATATTTTTTCATAAAGAACTAAATAAAGAAAATATCAGAAAAAATACTTTCTATCTCTACACGGGATTAACAGATCTACCGTGTTAATTAATTTAAAACATTCTATTAAAATTGTATAACATTTTAAAAAATCAACTAAAATTCAAGCAACAGCAAGCAACAATTAGATTAAAGTAATTCATTTGGTTATTCATTTAAATTCTCCATTCTATTAAAATTGAGGCTACTCGGGGAACAAACAGTCCTTGCAGGTGAGAGACCCAAAAAAACGAAGCTGAGGGACGCTACCTGCCTCCACTAACTCCCTGTACTCAGCTATAGCTCCCTTCATTCTAGTCTCACTCCATTGATTTAGCTTCTTCCCACTTCTCTCATTTCCCTCTCTCGCTCTTCCTCGCTCTTTCTGTTGCCCTCTCTTTTCCTGATGCTGTGGTGCCATTGTATTCTGTAATACATTTCATTGAGTTAATTTTAGGTTATGGATATTTTCATATTTTAGCTGACTAATGACTCTCACATTTGTACATGATGAACAACTACAAAATACTGTGTGTGTGTGTGTGTGTGTGTGTGTGTGAGAGAGAGAGAGAGAGAGAGAGAGAAGGATCAGGTATGGCAGTGATGAAGAGAGAGAGAGAGAGTGTGTGTGTGTGCATGTGGGTACAGAACATTGTCTACCGGCATTAGACTTATAAACCTTAAATAACTATGTATGCAACTTCAGGAAGTCCCTAAATGCATATTTACCCCATTTAAAGAACTTAAATGACTGTCCCAGATTACCCAAAGCATGCTGTCCCACATTCTCAATCATATTTGATAAAGTGGGACAACTAAAAAATGTTTGAAAGAAAAAAAACTACAACACATTCTCAACACTTTAATGCATATTTTGTTGCTTGAACAGATCACAAACATAATTTGATAACAATTAGGAACATTGTCTCATTTATGACAGATTTATATCCTTAACATTAATCTTGTCAGAATCCTATGTCACTGACCTTGTCATGCAATTCCCAGGGTAGCTTCCTGATTGATAAGTGCCCTGCCCCTTTCTGTGACATTACCCCCGTGAAGTCATGTGATTTCAGTAACATGACATTCATGCTAAACCTATAGTAAAAGTCCTGTTGACCAGATTTTGTTAGAACAGGAAATAAACACACTGGAGCTTAGGTGTCCCACATTACCCAATGTCCCAGATTACCCGAATTCACCCTACGATTTGAGATTGATTATTATGTAGGCTACGTCGCGATTTAAGCTTATGGTAATTCTTTAAAGCGTTTACTTTCTCACATATTTACATGAGTTAAAAAATATTACCAAATTAACAGACTGAAAAACGTCTCTCACCAAGTATTCATTTACCCATAATCAACAGTCGTGAACAAACTTGAAATACACGATGTAATCCTACTGCAGACTGCGAGAGCTACTAGGAATATAGAGCTTTACGCAAGCCTTTGCGCGACACAAACGGAACCAGTGGAGACACGCTACGCGTCGCGCCGTGCTGCTTCGCCGTGCTGCTTACGCGACGCTTACGCGACGCGTGCGGTGGGTGCCCGGCGTAAGTCATACATGTGGTGTGTCCAGGTTGAATTTATGATCTTGGACTACAAACAATTTTTTAAAATTTATAATTTAATTTGTATTTTTTTAAAGAAATCCTCTAGCCGTGACCTCTGTGCGGCTCAAGATGAAAGAGGCAGGTCTGTATGAAAAGTTTCCTGAGAATGCCAAGCTCCTTGTGGACTTTAAAAAGTACCTAACTGAGAGCTTGAAGGTCCTCAACTGCCAACAGGAGGTAAGATCTCTTTACACATCAATTCTCAACACACCCTATATGTCTAGTTTCTTTTCATGATGTTAACGCTAACATTTCTTTTCTCATCATCCTTCTTCAGCTCTGAACTTCGTCACGAAGAGCACAGAGACCAGACATTATCTGACCAGCCTACACCGCACGGACATTAGTGCAGCCACCGTACTCAACTACATCAAGAACATTATCAGGTTCTTAGATTACCTCAAGACTAGGCTGGATCTGGAACAGACAGACTTATGGCCACATTGGTGCTTAAGTGATAAGCTTATGTTAAATAATGTTTTTTAACTGTTATGGCCACATGTTAGGCTAAGTGATAGGCTTATGTTCAATGATAAAAAAAGACATGTATTTGGAAAAATGATTGGAAATAAAACAATTTATTGATTTCTAATTCCCCCTTTTGATATTTCTATTCAATGCTTTCCATAATCGATTGACAGCCCATATATATATATATATATATATCTTGATCTGGCTGTGTACTCCACAATTTTAAATTTATAATCAAATGAATCGTAGTTGAAGTACGCATTCTCAGGGTATTTTTATATTTTTATACACTTTTGCTTCACCATTTAGAAATTACAGCACATTTTATACATGGTCTCCCTATATCAAGGCATCATAATGTTTGGGAAATATTACGTGAATGAAAGAGGTCATGTCGGTGCTTAAAGTCTGTGACCCATAGACATCACCAGGTGTATCTTCTCTGGTGATGCCCTGCCAGGCCTGTACTTCAGCCATCTTCAGCTCCTGTTTGTGTCATGGCTAGTTGCCTTAAATTTTCTCTTCAGCATATAAACGCATGGTCAGTTGGGTTCAGATCGGGTGAATGGCTTGGCTTTCCAGTTTTTGGCTTTGAAAGTATGTTTGGGATCATTGTGTTGCTGCAGGATGAAGCACGGTTCAATGAGTTTGGAGGCATTTGCTTTCACTGGTAATGTTTATACATTTTGGTTTCAACGTGTAGAAATTACAGCACGTTCTATACACTACCCCAGCATTTCAGGACACCACCAATGTGTGGGACATATTAATGTTATGTAAATGAACGTAGTAATGTTTAGTACTTTGTTATAAATCCTTCTGTAGGCAGTAGTCACAGACACATCCCTGCCTGCCTCCATAGGAGTGCTTCTAATCTATCAGACAGGTGTTTTGGGGTTTCTAATTATGGTGAGAATTTGTCATCAACTGTAGAGGTCTTTAGCCTACCAGGCCCTTTGTGATCACTGAGGTCACCAATGCTCCCTTTCTTTTTAATGATGTTCTAAGCAGTTGATTTTAGTAAGCTTAAGGTTTGGCCAAAGTGTCTGATTTCTTTACATTTTACTCCTCAGCCTCATGGCTTCCTTGACGTTAATTGGTACAACGCTGCTCCTCATGTTGACAAACAGCAATACCAGACTCCGAAGGAAAAGGTCTACAGTCTAGATACTGAAAGCTCTCTTATACCTGCACTAAGGAAGCAACTGAACACACCTGACTATACATACATACATACAACACCCGTGAAACCATTTGTCCCAAACATTATAATTCCTGAAATTTGGGGGGGGGGGGTGTATACAAAGTGTTAACAAAGCTGTTAATCTGCACTTTAACCATAAGCGAATGCCTTGATTACAAATCTGAAATTGTGGAGTACAGAGCCAAATCAAGAAAAGATATGTCTTTGTCCCAAACATTATGGAGCTCACTATACAAACACACATACTCAGGATTTCCAAAGACAGGAAGCATATTAGCGACTGACCTATGTGCAAGCACTCACCCACTGGAGAAATGTTTTATTTTGTTTTCAAGATGTGCAGCTAGGGAACAAAAGACAACATGAAAAGAATGCAAGCACGGTAAATGCCACGGTGCTTCCCGGTTTTGTAAACACTCCTGATTGCCTGGTTGCTTGGTAAATGGCACAAATAAAATAAGACAATGCTGTGTTTCCAAGGTAGCTAATTTGCAATTAGTAATACAACTGCAGATTGCAATCATAATGGATAGCTTTTACAACAATATTCTCCCACAGAGTCCACTTACACAGCCATGCACAGCAAGCTACATTTCCTCATTAAATTACTGTAAATTACCTAAAGTGGAAATTAGTTTCCATTACCTGGGCTCTGTGAATGAATGTATACAGATGAATGTTTTAAGAAATTAACTTTTCCTCTCAACTTTAGTTTTTTTGACAAGTTTTGAACACTGTAGGTGTAACCTTTATGTTGGAACACCTGAGAAACATAATCTGAAAATACATGTGTGCAATTAAATAAAAAACTAAAACTAGAACAAAGTACATTTTGTGTGAAAGAGAATTATGCTGTCAAATTTTTCTAAAAGCAATTCAGTGTTACTCATGTGAATTATGTGCAAATACGATTTCAGAAGTACCATTTCACAACTTCCACAACATACAATCGAAGCCATAAAAAAGACTATGCAAACAATAAGCTTCTTAACTAGCACAGGATTTAGAACGACATTACAAAAAAGTTCAGATAAAACCTCTATAGATTTATTTTGTTATCCTAAAAAGATGAATGACTGCATGCAATGTGTCTATGCAAGTATACTGAATAAATTAACAAACACAACATGGCAGTCACACTATACTATATATTCTTGTTGTCTGTCTCCTACCGGGAGAAAGAGGGGGGGGGAAACAAGTTGATTGTAAAACAAATGGCTCAAAACCAATGCGATGCACTGGTAATAAAACAATTCCTATGTGATGCAATTAAAAATGTGTATATCTAAAAACAATTTAAATAATTCCCAGTTTGATTAAATTAAGAAGCACTCACAGGCACAATATCACACATAAAAAAGGACAGAAATGCTGCGTTGAAACCTTGAAATTTGATATCAGCACAGATTGCAAAGCAATTTATTATACAACAAAGTTCTCCTTTTTTTTTTTTACAGTGTATAGTCCGTATTAATGAAACAGCAGAGCACAAATAAGAGGAAGAACTTCTGCTCCAGCCTGACTACTACTTGCAGCAGTGATGTAGGGACCACTAAGCGAACACCAACCTCACCCATGCCAAGGGAGAGAGATGGATCCAGTGGAGAAGAAAAAAAAAAACAGGAAGATGGCTGAAATGGTCAGGAGGAGGACAGACAACAAACACTACATTGCCACAGCTGTCAGTCCTGTCTCTTATCAGAACAAACCAGCGCCCGTCACAATGAGATGCCTGTGTACTGGGATCGGGGAGAATGGTCAGCCGCTGAACTGGCCGTCTTCACATCGACCTGGCAGCACCAACGCCCAACCTGGCCCTTGGTGTCCTTCCTCCATCTTTCCCCCTCATTCTTAATTACGAAAAATTAAGTACCTCTGCTAATTAACACGGGGGGAGAGAGGAGTGGGTCCAGGCTGGTGTGTGTGTGCGTGCGTGTGTGTGTGTGTGTGTTGCTCGAGGGCCTCTCAGGCAGGGGAAGAGGTAGGAGGAGGAGCAGGAGGAGGGAGGGAGATGAGAAGCGATAGATCTCATCCTGGAGTTCGTTAGCAAGTTTTAGCACATTTGTAAAGCTCGTTAATCACAGATTAGCAGATGTGGAGGTTAATTGCACCTGTGGAAGTAACAAGACCCTTAGGATGATTCCATTAGCTGATTGGTTCCATCACATTGGGGGGGGGGCTGAGGGGGATACTGTTACACAGAGGGGGGCAGGACAGATCTGCCTTTTGGCTTTCCCTTTATCACATCCGCTCTGCTCACGTCCACCGCTGCCGTTGTAGCACCAGCGTGTCCCACTTTCCAACCGTCCCTGGCCTGGGAGTGCAATGCCTGCTTCTTACATGTGCAGTTACTGTACACACGCACACATGCGCAAACACACGCACGCATGCACGCATGCAAACACGCATCCACCACACCCACGCATGTGCGCGTGTGCACAGGTGTGTGTGTTTGTGACATAGAAACATACATATTTGCACGTGCACACAAACGCCCACACTTGCACAGACACACATATGCACCCTTGCTTACACACAGACACACACAGACACACACACACATACACACAAACACACAATCAATCAATCAATCTTTATTTGTATAGCACATTTCATACGGTGGCTGTAGCCCAATGCACAAACACACACACACACACACACACACACACACACACACACACACACACACACACACACACAGAGGGAAGAGGAAAGAGGCCCCAGCTACAGCGCAGCAGAGACACACTGCGGGCAGAGGCAGAGCCATAAAGCTGCTGTAAGGCATGATGCAGAGCCTGCTGGAGACGAGGCACAGCTTAACTGCTGCCACAGCAGGCTCTGCATACGAGGAACCAATCAGTCCTCCGAAACGAGTGCAGTTTTACAGTCCCCCGCTCTCCATTTCTGTGAGAAACATTACGGGCAGCTCCGAAACCACAAGCGCCTCCTTCAGAAGGGGTACGTATGCAGAAGGGATGCGTATGCAGAAGGGATGCGTATGCAGAAGGGATGCGTATGCAGAAGGGATACGTGCGCAGAAGGGATGCGTGCGCGGCGCAAACGGCGGCCATGTTCCAGTTCGCCCGTTTCGCCCGCATGCGGTTTCCAGAGCCCGAGAGCCGTGACGTCATCGCCGCCCCCCCCCCCCCCCCCCCCGCAGTTGCCGGGGAGACCAGCGTTCCGAGGCGGCGCGGCGTCGCCGCTCAGCGACCCGAGAGCGCCAACCTGCACCGCGGCCCCCGCCCGCTCGGCCACAACCCGCCAAACCCGCCGCCTCGTCCGCATTAGCATACCCAATCAATCCGCGGCCTCGCGGTGCGCCGATGGCTAATTGATGCTGTAATCCGTTCTAAGCACTGTACTGAGGGTCCGGGAGCTCGTCCAAAACAAACACCCCGCGATGGTCATCGACGCCCCTTCGTCCGCGATGACAGCAGCGAGTGCACCAGAATGCCTGCGCAGCGCAGAGGAGGGGACAGAAAAGGAGGGATATTCAGTGCCGAGCAGCTCGCCCTCGGACATCAACATCTCAACCTGTGCAGCACGCCACACTACATGCAACGTACATTTCTCCTGCAATACGGCGACCATTCTAAATCTGTATTGATCAAGTTGTGGTAGAGCAAGCCAGTTAACAAGCAGCCATTTTTTATATGTGCATTTCTAGTAGGAAAGTGTAGCTCTAGGAAATAAATTATAAAATAGCTTCTAATAATTTTATGAGCTTTTTTATGTTAGAGCAGGCAGTAGACGGTCAATAAAAATTTGAATGGTTAAAAAAAAATGTCGAATTTTTAAGAACAGACTTCCAGTTCATTCAGAATAGTTTATAGGCTTAATTAAAGCCAGGTTGATATTTACACTTGAAGCTCTGTCGCTTCATGACTGAAGTGTTTTATGAACAACCAAAGGAGAAGTATCTTACAACCCACTTACCACCTTCATTCATAGTTAAAACAAGTCACAGTAGGATACCGTGTGCTGGAGTCTACAGGACAGCCAAATCTCAGCCCATATGCAAATACAAATCCTGGATCAGGCACTTTCTGTACCATGATCCTACCTCAATCTGCACCCGTCTTTGCTTTCCCTCGTCTGAATAATATGGAATAAATGCCTACGGAGGACAGATTATCTGCTCTCCTCTAATAAAAAAAGTCAATTAGCAATAATATACTTTTAAACATTTTATAACTGTATACTCAGTGTATGACTGACAGGTTAATATGCAGCTCACTGTGCCAAACGTATGAGAGTGCGTGGCTGGAGAATTAAGAGTGGAGTGGTAGCTGGAGGGCTCCGTGTTCATCTGAAAGGGGGCCACAGTACCTGTCGCTACGGAGACGTTGAGGGACTCGACGGCAGGGTGCAGCTCGCGGAAGGGCGGGATGGTGAGCAGGGCGTGGCAAAGCCGCTGAAGGTCAGGGGACAGGCCAGGACCCTCCCCACCTGAGGAGGGACACCAGAGATCAAAGGGGCCCCCACACACACGCAGCGATGACCCGAACACGCGCAAGCAAGCGGCATGAGCACGCGCTGGCCTCACACGCAAGAGCTGGTGGAGCTGGGTACCAAGGAGCACAGCATGGATCAAAAAAACGTGAGGTCACAGGGACAGAGGGCCACAGTCTCACCTATCAGCAACAGCGTGGGCGTGGTCAGCACGAAATCAGAGCAGTGATGGACAGGCACGTCCACGCCCACCTCCGCAGCCCCCACCGTGCCGATAACCTGCCAGCCTTGGCCCACCTTCAACTGACAGCACAGAGAAGAAGATGTCAGCTTCACCTCACTGTGGACCACGGGCACTGTGCCCCTGTGCCAGGTCTGTAAGTCATGTTCATATAGACCCACATACAGAAGGAGTGAGGAGAAATGTTAACAGCTCTGGATTCTGAGCCAAGGAACATGAGTTATAGGTCTGCATAACAGGAACCTGTCAGCTTCAGCAAAGTACATTGCATGTTCCTGGATCAAAAAAAAAAAACTGCTGAATTCAACACGGTGGCATGCTCCTGCCCCCTGGTGGATGCGAACGGAACAAGAATACAAATTTCACATAACGTGGTCTGAAAAACAAAATAGGAATACCTTCAGCATGTCAGCCAGGTTCCCGTAGCCATACAATTCCACAATCTCCATCACACCTGAACTGGCTTTGCTCACGACTGGTGTCAAAGGACAGCTAGGAGGAAAAACAACATTTTTAATAATGTGCTAAGAAGCCAGCTGTGGTGCACCTAAAGCAAAAACACACGACCTGCCTTACGTTAAAAAAACCACGGAAGACAGCCCTCAGCAGTGGTCGTGCTAGCTAATGGAATCTTGCATCTTCAGAATGCAGGCCATTTCAGAATCTGTTTTACAGCAATTCAAATGCGTTCTGATAAAAATAACTATTTTGCCATAATATAGCAATCCACAAAAATAACACAATAAATGCATGTCAGTCATAATCGTACGACACTTGTAATAGACGCGGGATGGAATAGTGAGATTAGTGAGATGAAATAAGCCACAAATAATGCTTTGGCATTCTGATTTAAATTAATGTTTGCCACACAGGCTAATAACATTTTTAAAACCCTGGGAGCAAGTACCGTTTTAATTTATTCAAATAAGCTGGGTGGAGCGGGACATCTCATTTTTCAACATTCAAATACATCGCGTTCTGTTTGGATCTCGCAATGCAACCAAAGTGTACATACTGTGATCAGCAAACAACACAGACACATGAAAAATGTCTGGCTCAAAAAAGAAACATCAGTAATTATACTTTGTTGTGGTTCAAGTCTGCGTCATCGCCTACTGTAATGTTAAAAAAAAACAGGAAGATTTGCATTTATAGAACGCAGCGTATTTTTCCGTTGCGTTCTCTTTTTTCTGCCTAAAAAATACCGAGTCCTGTGTTAAAAGGACCACAGCCACAGAAACAACTCACTGGGAGTTTTGGAAATAAAGCAAATGCAGTTTGAGTAGAAGGATGCTGCACTGAAAGGAGATATACCTGTTGTGGATGCTGCTAACAATCCTGTCCACCCCTAGGAAGTACGCAGAGCGCAGAATAGCACCCAGATTCATGGGGTCCTGGACCCCTTCCAGGACCAGCCAGAGAGGGGGCTCTTTATGGTCCCCAGATGGCCCTGCGTGTCCCTCGTCTGTGAGGTATTCCAGGGGAGAGGCCTCCAGGCACAGGCCCTGGTGGACCCGTCCTGAGCACAGCCCGTCCAGCTCCTTCCTGCTGGCCGGCTGGATCGGCACCATCCGCCTGCGGGCCTCCTCGCTGGCCTGCTGCAGGGCCGGCCTCTGGGGGGCGCCGTTTCCTTTCACAAACAGCCGGTGCATCACCCTGCGCCCCTGGGCGAGAGCGAGCAGGCAGGGCGCCGCGCCGAAGAGCACCTCCGTCCTCCGGCGGACCCCGGCCTGTCCTCCGTCGCCAGGCTCTGCCTCCACCTCCGCAAAGTCGTCCTGGCTCAGCCTCTGGAGGTCGAGCGAGAGCCTGCTTTTGGGCCTGAGCCCCGGCTCCGAGCCCGCCTGCTTCGCCTGGTTTTCCGGCTTCGCGGGACGCCGCTTAGCGCCCTTCCCGCCGCCTGGCCCGAGCGGCTTTCCGGGAGGCGCGACGCGGGCGCTGCCGGGGCCCGGGACGCCACGCCCCCGACCCTCCGCTAGCTCAGAGCCGTTATCGTCCGAACTCAACAGTGTCCCGGAACAGCGGTAGAACCGCCGCTGTGGACGTCCAACTACACCCGGCCTCAGGATAACATCTCCAGTGTAGCAAGCGCATTTGTAAATCCACTGTGACAGGCGCATGGTCGTTCCCAGGTAAACCACCTACTCAAACCTGTGGTCTGTGAATTTCAGGAAAATAGGAAGGCCTGATGCCAAAAAAACAAATCCAGTAGTATTCTGAATGAACGAAAGAATCGCTCCACCTATGGAGACAGAAACATGTTTGGTTTAGGCTAAATAAACAATTCACTGCAGAAACATGACTCTTGGGGACCTCAGAATAGTCAGTGAGCCATATTCATGCCATAAAGTAGCCTACTTTGTTCAACAGGGTTTATATTCTGTGACCCTCACTGGTCTGTACCACTGCCTGATCTTAAAATTCCCAGGAGTGACACTCAAAATGGCTGTTATCCATTTGCACATTTTAATGTGTTAGAAGCAGTGGTTCTCAACAGGCGGCACCAGGGCCCAAAAGGGGGCCTCAGGGATCTGCCAGGAGTCTTTGAGATGGTAGGATGATTGCTAAGAATGGGAAAAACCAAATAAAAAAGGATTTTTGCTTTGTAAATATTTTAGGATTACTACAACGGATTTTTTAAACTCACTTTTATGCGCCAATATTTCCATGGGAGGTCTTGGGAGCAAAAAGGCTGAGAACCATTACCCCAGGAGACTTAATTCCAACGTTAAATGACCCTAGTGTAGTTAATATTGTGTAAGAGTATACATTACATTACATTACAGGCATTTAGCAGACGCTCTTATCCAGAGCGACTTACACAACTTTTACATAGCATTTTACATTGTATCCATTTATACAGCTGGATATATACTGAAGCAATGCAGGTTAAGTACCTTGCTCAAGGGTACAACGGCAGTGTCCTTACCCGGGCATCGAACCTGCGACCTTTCGGTTACAAGCCCAGTTCCTTACCCACTGTGCTACACTCCGTCCTTTAGTTAGCTTTAGTGACCCCACTACACAAACATCATCTACCCAGCTAGGTAAATTAGTACAATTTCAGCGGTACCTGGTAACCTAAGTGAGCTACAAAGTATCAATCACCCCTAAGGCTTTCCATGCCGCAAACGTGTTACTGCTTCTGGCTACGGTTACCAATCTCGGTTTTAGATGAGTTGCGCATCCTTTAAGTTGTTCAGCTAGCTACCTGATTAAGGTACATGTATGACGAACTAACTGACGTTATATCTTGACGCGTAAACGTACTCACGAATCTGTGGAGTTTTAATCACTAACGTTACACTGTACATAAGTTCAGTTAAGGTATAAATGCTAGCGTAGTCGGGTCAATTCATTGCCGCTTCTCTTTCCTGTGCTAACACGCCTCCCACGTGCTCATATCAGGAAGTAGAACTTTTCTGAGGGTAAACCTGAAAAGAAATGACACATTGCCCTCTCCTGGCGATTTTAAGAATTTCGATCGTTCTTACTACTGCATCTGATTTTCTGAATACGAACCATGTGAAACAAGATTGTTGTATTTGGGCACGTTTCGATTTCACATTACTGATTTCATTTTACATTTTATATGAAGCGAATGTGTGCTCTAAGGTCTATGGAACTATTGAATTATTAAGGAATTGTGTAAAAGGAAGGTGTGACATATGATGACGCATGCAAATGAATGTTAAAAATGCACTTCAGTTCACATTTCCATTACCTCATTCCAAACAAGATTTTTAAAAAATTGTAGCAAAATTTTCCTTACCACATCCTCACATAACCCTCAAAGAGATGGCTGACCTGAAGTACAGACCAGAGGCCAGCTGGGCTTGTTGGGCAGCAGGCTGAGTGGGTTCAACGGGTGGCACATAAAAAAGTAGCATCCACTTTGTGAGACTGTCCTGCCTCTCTCAGTTGCTCCACTAGAATGAAGTGTAAGTAGAAGTAGCCAATATGGCTGACAGCAAATACAATAGAGGGGATTTTTTGTTTTCTGCCAAGGATGGCAATTTAATGTCAGGCTCATGATCTCCAGCCCACCTGTAGCCCAGTAATCAAGCTCATCAAAGTTAACCAGGTGCCATTCCAAAGCCATCCACTGTGCTCTGTGTGCAGGGAAATGCCTTTGCCAGGGAGACAAAAAATAATTGTTGCCAACACTGGACTTAACACCTGAAAACCAGGCTTGTAACTGCTACTTTGCAATGTAAGGTACAATGTGTCATTACTTTTGTGCTCTTGAGCAAGGGACAGGATCCCTTCACACCAAAGCTCTTAACTGGAATTGACTAAATATCTAGCTGTATGAACGCATGAAAGAGGGTTAAATATATAAAGTAATGCTGTTTTTAAAACCAAAAAAATGACATAATATAATGTCTTTCATGAAACATTGGACAAATACTGATATAGAGGTCCCTGCATCGTTGGAAACGTCCGGAGCAGTTTCCGTCCTGCTCTGGGTTGGAGGTCTGGGTGAAGTAGACTGCAGGCCTCCCACGTGCGCCACCCCATTGTTCTCACGTTCCCCAAACGCAGGAGCTCGATGAATCGGGCTAAAGGTGAGAGCCACATGGCTGGAGAACCTGTGTGGCCTGTCTGATGACTACACAGAGGCGCCTCCAGAGGTTTCATCACCTTATCAAGCTCCAGCAGTGAAAGACAGGTCACCTAGCAGCTTGTGTATTGTTGGGGAAAAAAAATTGAAAATAATAATTGCGTAATAAATGGGAGATGCAAAAAAATAGGATAATCCAACTTCCCTTTCTGGCCACTGGATCCTGCGCAATTATAGATGTGTCAAGTAGAATGCCTTTGTCAAATGTGTAGCTGTACAAGTACTTAGATATCTAAAATAAAAAGGGAGATGTAATTGTTTTGGCGTACCAAATCTAACAAAAAAGCAATGAAAGTCAGTTATACTATTGTGAAAAGTGGCTTTGTGCCCTTCCATAATAAATTCTCACTTTACTTTTGTAAGAAAACCCTCAGATAAACCAAACAGCAGAAGTATCTGAGTGGCAAAAGAATATGTGCAGTCTTATCTGGTGCTACTCTAATGGGATTAATTTATTGTTATCTTGGTTATTTGACTCCAACATGATGTTTTAACCTTTCCTCTGTGCTGACAGTTATGCATAGGAGGGGACGACCTTCCACCACAGTGTACAGATCGCTATCTATCTTGGTAGATGCGGACGTGTGCCTGGCTTGTGTAACCTGCGTAGATAAAATTGTGCATCTTGTTACGACGAGCGACTATGGCAGTGATAAGATTCAAAGAGGAATACCAGGTTAAAGTGAATGAAGTTTATTGTACAGTGTGTTCAATAGTGGCAAAATACAAGGGTGTAGAATGCTGTGGCAAACAAGCCTGCCACAGGCCAACGAAGTGGCTTTCCAAGGGGCCCTCCAGCACAGAGACACAGGGAGATGATGTTCAAATAGTCCACATTTATTTACAAGGGTTGGCAAGATGTTACTGCCAAGGAGCAGATGTTAAAACTGTCATGACAGAGGCTCCCTTTGTGTGGGTGGGGATGGCAGATTTAACCTGTGCGCACCGATTGCCTCACTACGCACAGGTGCAGCCACTCCTGTTCCTGGGTCCAATTAGCCTAGCCAATTATCTAATTCTTAACCAATTATCCAATTGGCCAGGTCCAATTAGCTTGACCCAGGGCAGGTGTGGCTGCTTAAACCAGCCCATCCCCACACCACAAATGCGTTAGGAGTTGAATGGCTATACACATGTGATGCGCCGGAGACCGTGACGACGAGTCTTCTCGAACCATTGCGCTTCTCCCCTTATACATCCAAAGATCAAAGAAAAATCCCAAGTCATCAAATAAATACACGATCATAACAAAACAGTAAATCAAAGATCCTGCTTGTGCTGAGCATACCACACCAGGCTAACCTTTGTATCAGGCTGGGCGCTGACCCATAGGTATCCAGATTTTTAGTCACCAGCGAAGACAAGACAACAACTTGTTCCCTGTGACATCAAATTTACCACAATGACAAACATGACTACACTGTATTTTGGAGAACCTAAAGTTTACACAATGCTAATCCAGTACGATGTTTTGCAGCTGAACACTGTCTCTATCACACCCTGCTGAATCCCTGTCCCTGTTTTCCTTCAGGGGTCTGATAAGGGACACACTGCTGTAAACTGCCCTACACTTTTAAACACATTATTTCCCCAGATCTATGGTTTAAACGGGATACTTCACACCTTAAAACATTATTTCAGTTTTAGTGTATGTTTTGATTAGCCCAGATAGTTTTTGTGTACAATAGTGGGCCATTTAGATTTTATAGAACTAGACTTGTTGGTTTTACTGTACATTGGCTGGTTGGCCATTGGGGGGGGTTAAGGCTTAGAGCAAGAAAATACGCACCCAGTACCTCCAAAGCCACTTGTTCAGCAGCGCTGTGCCTCCAGTGGTTGCATGTGCATTTTATCCATTTAGACTTCAAAAAATTGTTTCATCCTATTTCCTGTGGCACGTGCAACTGGAGACTGTTGCACTCAAGACATCCTGGCATGACATAAAGACAGATATTTACATTGTACGGACACCTTGCTGACCTCTAGTTAAAATGGCTGGTTCATTTATCGCTGAACTGGAACTGAGTAACTCAAACTGTACACACGGAACACATTTCTGCACTCAGACCACTTCGATTGCTGCCTTAGTCACAGGTGCGCTTTCCAATTACCGAAAAGGAAAATAATCTTTTCACAACTATTTTTAGGGTAACAAAAGACTGAAGAGAGCCATCATTTGCAATCATTTATATTTACAAAAAAATGCATGTTTTACATATCACTGCAGTGTTTAAAGAATTTGTCCCTCCAGTCACATTTCTAAATGCACAGGTAAGCCACTCACCATTTTTCCCCACACAATATCCTCAGTTTAAACACCCAAATAGTGCATATTCCAAGGAAGGCACAATTGAATTTTGTAAATGTGGGATAATTCTACCCATGGACAATCCAAAACACGCAACAACACTTAATACCATAATCAGCTCACTTTAATTCAACTTATTCACATCTCTTAAAAACGTACATTTAATTACATACAACAGCAAGAAAGAAAAATACAAAAAGATAATGTAGGGCACAAAATACTCCAGGCAAAACATCATGCTGCTTCAAGCACACAGAGGTTAGCACAACCGCATCTTGTGCGCGAACGGCCTTCTGTTTTTCTTCCCAGCATCCTCTGCAGCGCAGCAGGAAGCCAGGCGCTTGCGCGCTCTTAAGACAGTCCGCTCAGTCTCTCGCTCACTTCCCACAGCTTTCTGGCCACCGCGTCGTCTTTGCCGTTGGCGCAAACCTCCAGCGGAGCGCAGCAGGAGAAATAGCGCCCGCTCAGGTGCTCGATGCCCTCCTGGAGGGCGCAGTGGAGGGTGGTCTGGGCACCGGCCACTGGGTCCAGGAACAACAGTCTGGCCACGGGCTCAATAAACACCTTCTGCCACAGGCCGACATTCCGGGACAGCTCCGTCCTAACAACCCCTGTGCAAAGGCAGCAAGCCATCAGGGTTGCATCTCCATCACAGAATGACCCCACTCCAAAGTTGCATCGCAAAGCATACAGGTTGTAGGCACCCATTAGGTAATGCTGCGCGCCAAGGCTTGAACCCACAACCTAATCGTTACTAGGCACAAGGCCCGTGAACAAGTTTATAATGGTAGACAACCCACTGTCAAAACAGCTACACATCCCGTATTGATGAATTGTGGCTTACCTGGGTGAACACTGTAGCAGGAGACGTTGGTGCCCTTTAGCCTCTTGGCCAGCTCGTGAATAAAGAGGACATTGCAGAGTTTGCTGTTGCAGTATGCCTGGAAGAACTGCCAGCTGTACCTCCCGGTGCCCAGGTCTTTGTTAGAAATGAGGGAGTCAAAGTCTATCCTGCCCCAGCGGTAGGCCATGGAGGACAGAGTGACCACACGCCCCCCGCTGCCCTCCTTCAGCCGGTCCAGGAGGAGGCAGGTCAGGAGGAAGTGACCCAGGTGGTTGACCCCCAACTCAATCCCAAATCCGTCTTCAGTGCGTCCATCTCCCACCAAGCCTGAGGAATGAAATAGTGCAAGTTAATCAGCGGTAATTACATTGTGCTTTTCAGAGAGGTACACAGACACGGTTTAGGGTAACAAAGAGCATTCTTAGTGCGTAACAGTGTATGTCATTCCAGGTTATTCACCAAGCGTACTGATGTACCGAGTGGTACATCCTAGTGCACACCTGGCTTAGTTCCAATCAATACTCTAGCATGCATGCTTCGGGTAAGATATACAGGGTCAATTGCAGTGCACTTAGCTGGAGTTTAAACCTCAGACCTAGACCACATAACTGGAGTAGCTATCCAAAGCTGTGGAATAAGGATTAGCTATTCCAGTTGAAATGCAAGTCCTGGGGTCTAGAGGTTTAAACTCCAGCTAAGAATACTGCAATTGACCCGAAATGGCTCAAACTGCTTAGAGCTGAGCATGTTTATCCCTGTACACGCACGCACGCACGCACGCACGCACGCACGCACGCACGCACGCACGCACGCACGCACGCACGCACGCACGCACGCACGCACGCACGCACGCACGCACGCACGCACGCACGCACGCACGCACGCACGCACGCACGCACCTCCCATCAGTCTTCCAACCAGGACGGAGGAGTGGCACAGTGGGTAAGGAACTGGGCTTGTAACCGAAGGGTCGCAGGTTCGATTCCCGGGTAGGGCACTGCCGTTGTACCCTTGAGCAAGGTACTTAACCGAAATTGCTTCAGTATATATCCAGCTGTATAAAATGGATACAATGTAAAATGCTATGTAAAAGTTGTGTAAGTCGCTCTGGATAAGAGCGTCTGCTAAATGCCTGTAATGTAATGTAATGTAACCAAAGGCTGACCTGCATTGTTGATGAGAAGGTCCAGTCTTGGTTCTGTCTTTAGGAAGGTCTCAGTGAAGGAGCGCACTGACTTCAGGCTCCCCAGGTCCAGCTGCATGTACACCACTTCTGCATTTCTACTCTCCTGGAAAGCAGGATTCCTGCTCAGTTTCAACAATCCAGAATTTCCCCTTTTCCCAAAGGCTACTGACTTGAGTGCTCAAATGTATAATTCATTAAGAGAAATACTACAAAATACAGCGGAGGGAGAAAACCCCCATTGTCAGGGTGCACCGGCGGTTGGAGGCAACGAAGCAGAGACGGCAATGCAGACACAGATGCAGTGCACCAGTGATTTTATTAGCGAAGAGAGCAGGGAGCCCAAAGTAACAGTGCAAATATATTTGCAAGAATGGACAAAACACGAATAAAAACGGTGCAAAATACGAGGAGACAAGAAGAAGCGAATGTGCCTTTTGGTCATGCCAACCTAGTCAGCCCATGTAGCATGCCTGCGGAGAATTTAATGGTGTCAACTCCGAATTAAACAGACTGCAGGAGCTCCTGGCTAGAAGTTAAAAGGCCGTACCACCCCCAGACTAAACTAACAAATACCGCAATTAACAACAAATCGAACATAAATCATAGCTAAAAGTCATAGCATAATAAAGCTAAACATACGGTACCATATAAAATAAGTAAATGGTCAATAACAAAAATGACAATAAAGGTACTGAATAGTAAATAATAAATCAAATAGCACACCGTCCCAAAATTCCTGGAACCCTTTTGGTTTCACCCACTCCGTTTGCTAGTGAAACCCGGAAATGTAGAGGTAAGCACGACTGAAGGAATCTCTCGTTAAAATAAACGCAAATGTTGAAACAATCATCCTTGTGTGATTGTACTGATTTTACTGCACATGGCAACCGGCTTAGGTTCAGCCACTAAACCTTTCATAAATGCGGAGCATTTTAGATGTTGGCAGACCTCATCTGACACCGAAAATGCGGCCGTTGTTTGACACAGTAGGCCTACGTCGATAATGCGTAAATAGTTCGGTAACTTCCATTTAGACATACACAGACACACATAGCAACATAAATGTTATAATGAGATGTTAAAGACCTGCACGAAAAGTCATCGCGGCACCAGCCCGCGTCACCTATTATAACAACTCACCCTCTTAATGTCACTGACAGCAGCCTCTGCTCTCTGCTGATTTCGGCAGGCCAGGATGACTCTCGCCCCCCTCCTGGCCAGGTCTACGGCTGTGGCCTTCCCAATGCCTGTATTACCCCCTGCGAGTGAAACAAATAATTTATAATATATTACATTTCAAAGCTCAAGCTCACCAGTGAGACAACGTTTTCTGGTCACAAAATTGAAATGCCACACAGGTGCTGATGGGAGATCCACAGCCAGTGTAACATAACCTACTCCACAACTGGAAAAATTGGTTTCCAGTTGATTTTACCCTGATTAAATCTGCACGTGTTCGTAACATTTTATTGGACATCATCGTTTGAAACTCCAGTTAACCCACAAAACCTGACTGTCGCCAACAATACTTACCCGATGACTGAAAACCTGACTAGGTTAAAGATTGTTGCAACATTCACACCGGCAAACCATCGCAGAACATAACCTACAGTGATAGCCTATGGGTTGGGCATACGGTCAATTTAAAGTACTCAACGCAGGTATGGAACCATACCAAATGTAGCCTATTTCGCCGTGAACATGGACCACGCCTTTTCGCCGTCAGTAAATGCAGACACATTCTAAATTCTTATGAATAATTGATTGAGCATGTATTTATGGGCTAAACTATGCGACACACTATCAAGCTGTTTCTTTAAATAGACAAGTTATAGACAACCAACCACAAATAAACACGCTCTGTACAACCGTATGCCGAAAAAAACAAAGCAACATAGCCTAATCAACAGAATTTAGAATCGTTACATTTGTATGTCAATAAAAACTCACCGGTGATAATCACAGTCTTCCCGGCCATCGCCGTAGTGCTTTTACACGTGGACTTCTTGAAAAGAGTTTCCACTAGAATAACGTAAACTCCAACCAGAATCACAACTGCAAAGATTAATGCTAACATGGTCTCGACTGGGATAAATGTAGCCTATTCCCAGGTGCTGCGATGTCTCTGTTCCCCTGTGAACAATGGAAGTGACTGCACCTTCAAATAAGGCAACCCCTTTTCTTCCTTCCGCTAGTTTTACCGGTTTAAGACTTTAGATGCGTCTCTCCTTTCTGGCTGAGGAGGACTCTTCTATTTTGGTATACCTGCCGAACCGGTCCCAAATCGTTAATTCGTGCTGCAGAACAAAACATTTGGTGAACCACTTAGTTCGCACAACAAATCAGGATTGAGGATTGCTAATGGCCCGCGTGATTCGCGCCGATCGATTTTTGGATATACAGCCTATAGGCTACCTATTAAAATCACTTAAGTGGGCTATGTAGAGAGTAAAAGTTTTCAGACTTGATTGCGGTGTATGAAAAGGCTATTTTGCTTGGTTTTGGCCCTGGCTAAAAGTGTGGCTATGTTGCAATAGCCGAAAAAAATTTCCATTTAAATTGTACGACAGCGTGTTTTTTTTTTTTTTTTTAAATCAAATGATAGTAATCGTTCCTTTAAAATGATATAATACCCCGGTTGTACGAGTATATCTATCTCTATATATATATATATATATATATATATATATATACTTCATCAATTTGTAACTTGACTCAATGTCCTAGCCTACCTGTTATAAATGTGAGAAATACAATAATCTCCTCACATCCTCGTCTCAGAGAGGGCAGGTAGATTTGGATATCAGTAAAATCGATGTTTACTGATCAATGATTAGCCTACATTACGCTAAAGGTTTTGTACATGCCATATAGTCTATGAACTCAGCAACGACTGCATAATAGGCTACAGAATTACCTGCTGTAGCGTAGGCATAGCTATTTTGTGAATCTATACTCTCATTGTTTGCAGCTAAATTGGCCCCATGATTACAAATGCACTAGTGCATCTGAGATATCTACTGAATATCAGAACAAGAAAATGAACTTACAGGGGAATTTACTTATTTTAAAATTAGCTGAAATAAGTAGTGGTCAGAGAAAACAATGGCAGTCTATGAATGTGAAGGTCATTAAAATGCACAGTCATATTAAAGTTATATTACTTGCACCCATGACAGGTCAGGTCATAAAAGGATAACAAAAGAAAGACCTGTAAACCATTGAGAACACCATCAAGCACAGAGAATATCCTGCAGTACATTTTAATGGTAAGAGAACTTCTGTGTTTATCATGTTTCGCACAATAGCATATGTTTCATGCTGAGAATCTTTTTTTCAAGAATTAATTTTTTAATACATATTCTGCTTAGGCAAAGGTATGTAACCCTCGTCCAGGCATCAGAAAAAAATTCAGACCCCGAAAACCAGATAAGCTAACAGTGTAATCAGCTCCCTTGATTGATTAATTAAGTGCTGAGTAGCAGTAAAAAATGTAAAAAATCAGAAGACCCTGCAACTCTCTGGGACCAGGGTTGCAGACCCCTGGCCTAGGGTATTCATATAAAATGATATTGCCAAAATCCCACGAAGCGCTCATGTGTACAAAACAACGCGTTTCCTATCTGTGACCATGAGGACTGCGGGAGGCCAGGTGCTGATGTTCTCTCAGGACAGCCCGCTCAGTCTCTCGCTCACTTCCCACAGCTTCCTGGCCACCGCGTCGTCTTTGGCCTTGGGGAGAACTTCCTCCTCGCCACAGTTGGAGAAGTAACGGCCACTCAGCGGCTCAATGCCCTCCTGGAGGGCACAGTGCAGGGTGGTCTGGGCACCAGAATCTGGGTCCACAGTGAACAGCCAGCATGTAGGCATGTAGAAGTACCGTATAATGGTGTGACGAGTCATTTCCGTTTTGACTTGTCCTGTGGAACAGAAATTCTGTGGTGAGGCTCTACAAAGCATATGTTAGAAATTATCTAAGGCTCCAAACAATTCTCTTAAAAATACACTTGCTTGGCCCTAAGGAAATGAAAGAGTTGAGACACAAGATAACTGTCCTGGCAGTGTGTAATGCATCTTTTAAAGACAAAGATAAAAACTTAAGAGAAAACAAAGACAGCAATACTTTTGAACCACATATGTTCAATACTGACCAGATTTCCAGCTTTGCATACTTGCACTGGCAGTTTTGTGCCAGTATTGAAGCTACACGTTCTGATTTTCTGGTTTTGTTATGAATATTTATAACGGGTGTGCTTGAGGATGGAGAGAAATAGAGAGGACAGAAGCAATGCATGTAGCACCTCAGGTGTTGTAATCTAACGGCTTCTAGCTTCCAATCACGTTTGACCTTCATGTATACTGACCTGGATGCAGACTGTAGCAGGTGACACTGGTTCCCTGCAGTCTCTTCGCCAGCTCATGAGTAAAGAGCACATTGCACAGCTTGCTGTGGCAGTACAATTTAAAAAGCCGAGAGACGCTGCCCCCAACACCAAGCTCTTTGTGGGTGCTCAGGTAGTTGAAATCAATGGCTCCAAAAGTGTAAGCTGTGGAGGACACATTTATCACTCGGCTGGAGCCACACTCCTTCAGACGCTCCAGCAGCAGAAGAGTTAACAGGAAGTGACCGAGGTGATTGACACCAAAGATCATGCCAAAGCCATCCTCTGTCTTTCCTTCCAGGATGAGTCCTGTACCAGGGATGCATCAAATGCCCATCAGTTCTAACACAGAACATTCAGGTAGCAGTGTAGCATAGTGATTTAACCTGTAACCACAATGCCAAAGCCCACAACAGGTCACTACATTTGGAGTCTTAAGCAAGATACTATATTACCTCTGACAACGATCCTTAACTAGAAGTGCCTCAATAGATATCTAGCTGCATGTATATACAATGCCTTTGGAAAGTATTCAGACCCCTTCACTTTTTCCACATTTTGTTACGTGACAGCCTTATTATTAAATGGATTACATCCATTTTTATTCTCATCAATCTACACACAATACCCCATAATGAAAAAGCAAAAACAGGTTTTTAAAAATTTTAGCAAATTTATTAAAAATAAAAAACTTAAATATCACATTTACATAAGTATTCAGACCCTTTGCTATGACACTCAAAATTGAGCTCAGGTACATCCTGTTTCCATTGATCATACTTGAGATGTTTCTGCAACTTGATTGGAGTCCACCTGTGGTAAATTCAATTGATTTGACATGATTTGGAAAGGCACACACCTGTCCATATAAGGTAGCACATTTGACAGTGCATGTCAGAGCAAAAACCAAGCCATGAAGTCGAAGGAATTGTCCGTAGACCTCCGAGACAGGATTGTGTTGAGGTACAGATCTCGGGAAAGGTACAAAATATTTCAGAAGTTTGGAACCACCAGGACTCTTCCTAGAGCTGGCCGCCTGGCCAAACTGCGCAATCGGGGGAGAAGGACATTAATCGGGGAGGTGACCGAGAACCCGATGGCCACTCTGACAGAGCTCCAAAGTTCCTCTGTGGAGATGGGAGAACCTTCCAGAAGTACATCCATCTCTGCAGCACTCCACCAATCAGGCCTTTATGGTAGAGTGGCCAGACGGAAGCCACTCCACAGTAAAAGGTACATGACAGCCAGCTTGGAGTTTGCCAAAAGGCACCTAAAGGACTCGCCGACCATGAGAAACAAGATTCTCTGGTCTGATGAAACCAAGATTGATCTCTTTGGCCACAATGCCAAGCGTCATGTCTGGAGGAAACCAGGCACCGCTCATCACCTGGCCAATACCATCCCTGCGGTGAAGCACGGTGGTGGCAGCATCATGCTGTGGGGATATTTTTCAGCGGCAGGAACTGGGAGACTAGTCAGGATTGAGGGAAAGCTGAATGGAGCAAAGTACAGAGATCCTTGATGAAAACCTGCGCCAGAGCGCTTAGGATCTAAGACTGGTGTGAAGGTTCACCTTCCAACAGAACAACGACCCTGAGCATATAGCCAAGACAATGCAGGAGTGGCTTCGGGACAAGTCTGTGAATGTCCTTGAGTGGCCCAGCCAGAGCCCAAACTTGAACCCGATTGAACATCTCTAGAGAGACCTGAAAATAGCTGTGCAGCAATGCTCCCCATCCAACTGGACAGAGCTAGAGAGGATCTGCAGAGAAGAATGGAAGAAATACCCCAAATACAGGTGTGCCAAGCTTGTAGCGTCATACCAAAGAAGACTCGAGGCTGTAATCGCTGCCAAAGGTGCCTCAACAAAGTACTGAGTAAAGGGTCTGAATACTGTAAATGTGATATTTATATTTTTTATTTTTAATACATTTGCAAAAATTTCTAAAACTGTTTTTGCTTTGTCATTATGTGGTATTGTGTGTAGATTGATGAGAACAAAAATGAATTTAATCCATTTTATAAAAAGGCTGTAACGTAACAATGTGGAAAAAGTGAAGGGGTCTAAATACTCTCCGAAGGGACTATAATGCATAAAAATGGAAAAGATAGTAAAAATGATTGTGAGTACGTCTACATAAAGGCAGAGAAAGTAATATAAGGTGTACAAAACCTGAAATGGTGTTACCTGCATTGTTGATGAGAAGGTCCAGTCTTGGTTCTGTCTTTAGGAAGGTCTCAGCGAAGGAGCGCACCGACTGCAGGCTCGCCAGGTCCAGCTGCATGTACACCACTTCTGCATTCCCACTTTCCTGAAGCACAGGGGCAGTGCTCAGAGAATGGGAACGGCAAATCTACCTGGGGTCAGTAACTAAAAACAAGGCCGAAAAGTTTTAACAAGCAATCGACTTCTCACCCTCTTAATGTCACGGACGGCAGCCTCTGCTCTTTCCTGACTTCGACAGGCCAGGATGACCCTCGCCCCTCTTTTGGCCAATTCCAGGGCTGTGGCCTTTCCAATGCCTGTGTTGGCCCCTGAGAGATACAACCATACTGTTCATTCAAGGGTCAGGGGTCAATGATGGCAGGGTATAAACCTGCAGTAACCAAAGCAGTTTTGACAACTCAGAAGTACAAAAAAGAAAACCACACTATGTAATGAATATAAGCAGGATAAATATGTATAGTGAGGTTGGGCACTGATGTTGGGCATAAGGCCTGGCTCACAGTTGGTATTCCAATTCATCCCAACGGTGTTTGATAGAGTAGATGTCACCGCTCTGTGGAGGCCAGTTAAGTTCTTCCCCACTAAACTCAGCAAACCATTTCTTTATGGACCTTGCTTTGTGTGCACAGGCATTGTCATGCTGAAACAGGAAAGGGCCTTCCCAAAACCGTTGCCACAAAGTTGGAATCGCACCATTCTCTAGAAAGTCATTGTATGCTGCAGCAATAAGATTCCCCTTCACCAGAACTAAGGGACCTAGCCCAAACCATGAAAAACAGCCCCAGACCAATTGATCACATCTGATTTGCAAGACACTACATTTTATTTTGGACAAATTTGGCAGATTCTTCGGTATACAAAGTGCATACCGAAGGTCGTTGGAACAACGACTGAACACAGGTCAGATGAATTACAATTCTCCAAGAAGGCTGAGTTAGCGATATAACCATGCACACCAAGTCTAGTTAACACAGTCGCCGATCGAAGCATAAAGACCGATATTCATTGCAAAGCCTAATATCAGTCATGTAAGGTAGAACAGATTTGTCCAGGAATTCTAACTCAGATATCTAAAATTATAATTTAGACTAGTCAAAACAGAATAACAGATCCCTCCAATTGAATCGAATATGTGACATCGTGGGTGTTCTAAAAGGAATTTTAACTAGACTTGACATTTGCAGATATCTTCAATTATCGTTATTATTAGTCAGATTATAATTGCAGATATCTTGAATATGTGCATTTATAATTGCAAATATCATTCTGACTGGTCACATTGTAATTATGCCTTGTCAAAATGCATTTGTATATATCTAAAATGTAATTATCGAGCAAATTATTCTTAAAAATTAACCGGTTAATTAACATTTTCTTATAGATGTGAAATAAGAAGACTATTTTTTCCCGTGCAAATTTTCAGTAAAAATGTGAAATGATCCAAATCGATGCAAATATTATAAACTGAAATTAAGAAAACCTTGGGAGTCATGCGCGACCCCAAGCCTATGTTAAAAAGCTAGCGAAAATATGTCCAACTGTACTGTGAATTTACCATTGACTTATTTACGACTAACTACTGCAACCATTATCATTATTTTCCACAGGTAAACTCAAAAGTGACAATAAAAAACTCACCTGTTACGATCGCAGTCTTCCCGTGCAATGTAGTAGAGCTTTTACACCTCTGTCTTTTAATGAAGACATTGTACCAGATTATATAAATCCCTGCAACTATCCCTGTAATAAATAGTGCGGTATACATGGTAACTACAACTTTGAATATGAGTTCTTTTAAGTTTTTTTTAATATACTTTATTTATGATTGATACTGTATTATTGATCATTATTATTCGCCTTTGAACATTTCGGAAACTATGGCGTAGGGGAGAACCGGAACGAAATAAACAGGGGACGAAAGAAACATATCGATTTCCGCGAAAACAACGGGAGCCCGAATGACTTAACTACGTCAATATGTGCAAACTGTGTAACCCATTTGCTCCAGAAAAAAACAGTCCTGTCTGTCACTTTTTTGTCGAGTTATAAAAGAAAGTTATTTTTGACCGCTGTAAGTAAAATATCGAAACCGGAAGTGTTTTTCGGTTGTACAAGTGTGTTTGTGCCTTGAATTTTCCAAACATGCATAATTTACTTAACACAACTGTGGACTAAATGACAGCATAGGTTACGAGTTTCATGCTAGCAAGTGTTGGCTGCCAGTCAAGTTGAAAGCGAGCGAGCGAGCGAGCGAGCGAGCGAGGGAGGGACGAAAGAAACAAGTTTCTTTCGACCCCCTCAGTGTTTCTTCTGCCCCACCGCAGCTTACAATCAGGGCCGGCCGCTGGCATAAACACTCTATGCGGTCGTTTAGGGACACAACCGCTGGAGGGGGACACATAACAAAAAATAATAATAAATTCAACGTCAATGTTGTAGCCTATTGACCGTTTTCTTTTTTCTTTTTTTTAAATTCCCCCATCGTTAGGGAAAAAACAGGCAGTTGTTCCGTGCTCAAACTTCATTTGTTTTAGATAGCTTAATTTGTTGTTAATTTGTTGGGGGGGGGGGGAGCCAGTTGCTCTGTAAAATAAAATTACCGTTTGAACACACTTGGTCTGTCTCCCCTCCTCTGCACCTGATTGGGTGATTTTAAATTACTTTTTAAATTAAATTAGTCATATTAACAGATATTAACGACTTCTATTACAGTTAAGCACCAATAAATGGTGTCTAGTAGCTATTGATTAAGCTTAGTTGCTATGAAGGCATCCATTTCAGACCGATTAACGTTGCAAGGCAAAATTGTATTGCTTATGCGTCATTATGCGCTTGACGCATGGTTGAATTTCATGGATTTTATACAATTAAACACTGTTTATTGACTCGACACTAACATGACATTGTGGGTAACAGTACACTTGCTGAAAGGAATGAGGAATAAAAAACACCAACACAGAGATAAGACCGCTAATGCACACTTTTCGTCAGCTGTTTCTTTCGACCCGATTCAGTGTTTCTTCCGACCCCCACAGCAGGGACCAAAGAAACATTGAACTCATCCTGTTTGCGGCTGATATAGGCCTATATCCGACTCGTTTATGCTAGAAACAAAATTCCAGTTGCCATTAGTGAAGGACACATACAAGTTGTTTGTCATGAATAATGGCATCTCAATCTCCATTAACTTTCGAGCAAACGGGATAAAAGTGAAAAGTGTTTCTTTCGTCCCGGTTCTCCCCTACTTGTTTAGTTGCCTTTCTTAACTCCACCGGTAAACTAGGCTATATACGATTACGAGTTGCAAAGCGAGTAGTTTCTTTCGCCATGACCCATGGCTTCCCTTGGCAGATTTCCAGTGCTTTTTTCTCTCTTAGGGATTCCGTTTTCTGCCGAAAACCAGTTGTGTGGATAACGCAATCGCAGGGGTTTCACGTTTTGTTCTAGGAGAAAAATTAAGCCACGCCCATTAATATCTCAACCGTTATTTTTCATATCCATTAGACTATGTGCTTTAAAAAAAGTGCGTTGCTATATTGAAACTACAACGGTCGTCGTGTGCATACGGGTTTGTATGGAAAGTTGAAAACATGAGCGGTGAATAGCAAAATGCGACCGTTGTCGTAGTTTTAATATAAGAACTTGTGACCAACTTACTTTTTTAAAGCACATAAGAGCCTCGAAATTGACAGTTGAGATCTTGATGGGTGTAATTTCTCTCGTAGAATGAAACTCTCTTGTGCTCATGTTAATCAGACCTTATTTTCGGGAACATAGCCTATGGCTCAAAAATGCCAACTCACTTCCATGTTTTTGGACGACAGACTGTAACACTCAATTGGCTAAATGTTCCGTTAGGCTACATAAAATACAGGCGTTTGTGCATTCGCCATGTGCATTCGAACTGCTTGTGGACTACGGATGGATGAGTTTGAAAGTAATGGTTTGCCAGTCCCTTATAGAGATGGCACAGTCTCCTTTGCATATAGCCTATATGATAGGGCATGGAAGCATTCTGCTGCCGACAAAGAGATCTTAAAACTATCAGCATACATACAAAGAGTAGCGCGGATTAGGCGTTTTCCTTTTTAGAAAGCAGTTGACCCTGTAGTGCTCTGGAACGAAGGTTGAGGGTCATTGGTCTAGATGACTTCCTTGAGGATATTGCCATTTACCCCCTCCCATTATTTTGTGTTAAGTTTCTAAACCACTACACACCAAAATGACATTAAATGCTGAAGAGAATAATTCAGGGGGTCCTGCATGTGCATCTTGGATGACACCGGTACTCCTACATAGGTCAGGTTTCAGGTAATGCCACTCAGTGCAATTCGATTTTTAATTTACAAATCATTAATTTCTGTACAAATGATAATCACATCAATCCTTTAAGGTAATCGCTGAATCATTTGAAATCCAAACACATGTGAATGACAAAATCCAGGGGATATTTGATCAGTCATTTCATGCAATTGTTTCACAATTGTTTCACATTAAATACGTATGATTTATATTTATGTTAATATGAACTCATATCATACAAAATTGATTTGCAAGTTAACTGATTTTTCAAATTGGACATTGTTTGGAAGTACAATGTTGATATGTTGAATAGTTAAAAATCACTGAAACGTGTCAAATAATTACATTTCTCATTCATTCATTCATTCATTCAATGAAATGCTTGCATTATTACAACTGACATTAATCTTGATCTCAGCCCCAGTACCACTCCTTACTGGTTCTCCCACATGGCCCTTCTAAGAAATAAAGTCTAAAGCTGAAATAATAAGTGGTCAGAGAAAGCAGTGGTAGTCTATGAACGTGAAGGTCATTAAAATGCACAGTCATATGAAAGTTATATTACTTGCTCCCTTGGCAGGCCAGGCCATGAAAGGATCACAAAAGAAAGACCTGGAGACCATTGAGAACACCATCAAGCACAGAGAATATACTGCAGTACATTTTAATTGTAAGAGAACTTCTGTGTTTATCATGTTTCGCACAATGGCATATTTTTCATGCTGAGAATCTTTTTTTCAAGAATTAATTTTTTAATACATATTCTGCTTAGGCAAAGGTGTGTAACCCTCGTCCAGGCATCAGAAAAAAATTCAGACCCCGAAAACCAGATAAGCTAACAGTGTAATCAGCTCCCTTGATTGATTAATTAAGTGCTGAGTAGCAGTAAAAAATGTAAAAAATCAGAAGACCCTGCAACTCTCTGGGACCAGGGTTGCAGACCCCTGGCCTAGGGTCTTCGTATAAAATGATATTGCCAAAATCCCACGAAGCGCTCATGTGCACAAAACAACGTTTCCTATCTGTGACCATGAGGACTGCGGGAGGCCAGGTGCTGATGTTCTCTCAGGACAGCCCGCTCAGTCTCTCGCTCACTTCCCACAGCTTCCTGGCCACCGCGTCGTCTTTGGCCTTGGGGAGAACTTCCTCCTCGCCACAGTTGGAGAAGTAACGGCCACTCAGCGGCTCAATGCCCTCCTGGAGGGCACAGTGCAGGGTGGTCTGGGCACCAGAATCTGGGTCCACAGTGTACAGCCAGCTTGTCAGCATGTAGAAGTACCATATAATGGTGTGACGAGTTATTTCCGTTCTGACTGGTCCTGTGGAACAGAAATTCTGTGGTGAGGCTCTACAAAGCATATGTTAGAAATTATCTAAGGCTCCAAACAATTCTCTTAAAAATACACTTGCTTGGCCCTAAGGAAATAAAAGAGTTGAGACACAAGATAACTGTCCTGGCAGTGTGTAATGCATCTTTTAAAGACAAAGATAAAAACTTAAGAGAAAACAAAGACAGCAATACTTTTGAACCACATATGTTCAATACTGACCAGATTTCCAGCTTTGCATACTTGCACTGGCAGTTTTGTGCCAGTATTGAAGCTACACGTTCTGATTTTCTGGTTTTGTTATGAATATTTATAACAGGTGTGCTTGAGGATGGAGAGAAATAGAGAGGACAGAAGCAATGCATGTAGCGCCTCAGATGTTGTAATCTAACGGCTTCTAGCTTCCAATCACGTTTGACCTTCATGTATACTGACCTGGATGCACGCTGTAGCAGGTGACACTGGTTCCTTGCAGTCTCTTCGCCAGCTCATGAGTAAAGAGCACATTGCACAGCTTGCTGTGGCCGTACAACTTAATAAGCCGAAAGCTGCTGCCCCCCACACCAAGCTCTTTGTGAGTGCTCAGGTAGTTGAAATCAATGGCTCCAAAAGTGTAAGATGTGGAGGACACATTTATCACTCGGCTTGAGCCACACTCCTTCAGACGCTCCAGCAGCAGAAGAGTTAACAGGAAGTGACCGAGGTGATTGACACCAAAGATCATGCCAAAGCCATCCTCTGTCTTTCCTTCCAGGATGAGTCCTGTACCAGGGATGCATCAAACGCCCATCAGTTCTAACACAGAACATTCAGGTAGCAGTGTAGCATAGTGATTTAACCTGTAACCACAATGCCAAAGCCCACAACAGGTCACTACATTTGGAGTCTTAAGCAAGATACTATATTACCTCTGACAACGATCCTTAACTAGAAGTGCCTCAATAGATATCTAGCTGCATGTATATACAATGCCTTTGGAAAGTATTCAGACCCCTTCACTTTTTCCACATTTTGTTACGTGACAACCTTCCCAAATTCTCCCACGTCACTCCTCTGCTGCGATCACTCCACTGGTTACCGGTCGCTGCCAGGATCCAGTTTAAAGCACTGACCCTTGCCTACACTGCTGCCAACAGGACAGCCCCCATCTACTTGTAGGACATGACTCGATTCTATGTGCCTGCTCGATCACTCCGCTCTGCGGCAGCAGGGCGCCTTGTAACCCCTCCCACCCGCCCAAAGGGATCACAGAGCTTCTCCACCCTAGCTCCCCAGTGGTGGAACGAACTCCGCGTCCCCCTCCGAACCGCCCCCTCACTATCCATCTTCCGCCGTGGCCTGAAGACTCATATCTTCAGACTATACCTAGACTAACCACCACCACGCTGTATATTTCACTCTAAACCCCCCCCCCCCCCTTTTCATGACACTTGTTACATGTTGCCCCATCCCAGCACTTTTTGGTAATTTGTATTTGTCCTAATACTGTAGCTTATTCTTCTGCCTAGTTGGCATTGCAGAGGTTAGGTCTGAATAATGTTCACTGTGTGAACTAAACTGTGTCCTTGGCTAGAAATAGGTGTACAAAATAAGTATTGTACCTTACTGAACCTGTGTTTAGCAGTTGTCTGACCATGAAATGCACTTTTGTACGTCGCTTTTGATAAAAGCGTCTGCCAAATAAATGTAATGTAATGTAATGTCCTTGAGTGGCCCAGCCAGAGCCCAAACTTGAACCCGATTGAACATCTCTAGAGAGACCTGAAAATAACTGTGCAGCAATGTTCCCCATCCAACTGGACAGAGCTAGAGAGGATCTGCAGAGAAGAATGGAAGAAATACCCCAAATACAGGTGTGCCAAGCTTGTAGCGTCATACCAAAGAAGACTCGAGGCTGTAATCGCTGCCAAAGCTGCCAAATATTTATATTTTTTATTTTTAATACATTTGCAAACATTTCTAAACCTGTTTTTGCTTTGTCATTATGCGGTATTGTGTGATTGATGAGAACAAAAATGAATTTAATCCATTTTATAAAAAGGCTGTAACGTAACCATGTGGAAAAAGTGAAGGGGTCTAAATACTCTCCGAAGGCACTATAATGCATAAAAATGGAAAAGATAGTAAAAATGATTGTGATTACGTCAAAATAAAGGCAAAGAAAGTAATATAAGGTGTACTCTGCTGTACAAAACCTGAAATGGTGTTACCTGCATTGTTGATGAGAAGGTCCAGTCTTGGTTCTGTCTTTAGGAAGGTCTCAGCGAAGGAGCGCACCGACTGCAGGCTCGCCAGGTCCAGCTGCATGTACACCACTTCTGCATTCCCGCTTTCCTGAAGCACAGGGGCAGTGCTCAGAGAATGGTAACGGCAAATCTACCTGGGGTCAGTAACTAAAAACAAGGCCGAAAAGTTTTAACAAGCAATTGACTTCTCACCCTCTTAATGTCACGGACGGCAGCCTCTGCTCTTTCCTGACTTCGACAGGCCAGGATGACCCTCGCCCCTCTTTTGGCCAATTCCAGAGCTGTGGCCTTTCCAATGCCTGCGTTGGCCCCTGAGAGATACAACCATACTGTTCATTCAAGGGTCAGGGGTCAATGATGGCAGGGTATAAACCTGCAGTAACCAAAGCAGTTTTGACAACTCAGAAGTACAACAAAAAAAAAACCACACTATGTAATGAATATAAGCAGGATAAATATGTATAGTGAGGTTGGGCACTGATGTTGGGCATAAGGCCTGGCTCACAGTTGGTATTCCAATTCATCCCAAAGGTGTTTGATAGAGTAGATGTCACGGCTCTGTGGAGGCCAGTTAAGTTCTTCCCCACTAAACTCAGCAAACCATTTCTTTATGGACCTTGCTTTGTGTGCACAGGCATTGTCATGCTGAAACAGGAAAGGGCCTTCCCAAAACCGTTGCCACAAAGTTGGAATCGCACCATTCTCTAGAAAGTCATTGTATGCTGCAGCAATAAGATTCCCCTTCACCAGAACTAAGGGACCTAGCCCAAACCATGAAAAACAGCCCCAGACCAATTGATCACATCTGATTTGCAAGACACTACATTTTATTTTGGACAAATTTGGCAGATTCTTCGGTATACAAAGTGCATACCGAAGGTCGTTGGAACAACGACTGAACACAGGTCTGATGAATTACAATTCTCCAAGAAGGCTGAGTTAGCGATATAACCATGCACACCAAGTCTAGTTAACACAGTCGCCGATCGAAGCATAAAGACCGATATTCATTGCAAAGCCTAATATCAGTCATGTAAGGTAGAACAGATTTGTCCAGGAATTCTAACTCAGATATCTAAAATTATAATTTAGACTAGTCAAAACAGAATAACAGATCCCTCCAATTGAATCGAATATGTGACATCGTAGGTGTTTTAAAGGAATTTTAACTAGACTTGACATTTGCAGATATCTTCAATTATCGTTATTATTAGTCAGATTATAATTGCAGATATCTTGAATATGTGCATTTATAATTGCAAATATCATTCTGACTGGTCACATTGTAATTATGCCTTGTCAAAATGCATTTGTATATATCTAAAATGTAATTATCGAGCAAATTATTCTTAAAAATTAACCGGTTAATTAACATTTTCTTTTAGATGTGAAATAAGAAGACTATTTTTTCCCGTGCAAATTTTCAGTAAAAATGTGAAATGATCCAAATCGATGCAAATATTATAAACTGAAATTAAGAAAACCTTGGGAGTCATGCGCGACCCCAAGCCTATGTTAAAAAGCTAGCGAAAATATGTCCAAAATATTACGACTAACTACTGCAACCATTATCATTATTTTCCACAGGTAAACTCAAAAGTGACAATAAAAAACTCACCTGTTACGATCGCAGTCTTCCCGTGCAACGTAGTAGAGCTTTTACACCTCTGTCTTTTAATGAAGACATTGTACCAGATTATATAAATCCCTGCAACTATCCCTGTAGTAAATAGTGCGGTATACATGGTAACTACAACTTTGAATATGAGTTCTAAGTTTCCTTTTTTATACTTTATTTAGGATTGATACTGTATTATTGATCATTATTATTCGCCTTTGAACATTTCGGAAACTATGGCGTAGGGGAGAACCGGAACGAAATAAACAGGGGACGAAAGAAACATATCGATTTCCGCGAAAACAACGGGAGCCCGAATGACTTAACTACGTCAATATGTGCAAACTGTGTAACCCATTTGCTCCAGAAAAAAACAGTCCTGTCTGTCACTTTTTTGTCGAGTTATAAAAGAAAGTTATTTTTGACCGCTGTAAGTAAAATATCGAAACCGGAAGTGTTTTTCGGTTGTACAAGTGTGTTTGTGCCTTGAATTTTCCAAACATGCATAATTTACTTAACACAACTGTGGACTAAATGACAGCATAGGTTACGAGTTTCATGCTAGCAAGTGTTGGCTGCCAGTCAAGTTGAAAGCGAGCGAGCGAGCGAGCGAGCGAGGGAGGGACGAAAGAAACAAGTTTCTTTCGACCCCCTCAGTGTTTCTTCTGCCCCACCGCAGCTTACAATCAGGGCCGGCCGCTGGCATAAACACTCTATGCGGTCGTTTAGGGACACAACCGCTGGAGGGGGACACGTAACAAAAAATAATAATAAATTCAACGTCAATGTTGTAGCCTATTGACCGTTTTCTTTTCTTTTTTTTAAATTCCTCCATCGTTTGGGAAAAAACAGCTAGTTGTTCCGTGCTCAAACTTCATTTGTTTTAGATAGCTTAATTTGTTGTTCTGTCCTGCTGTTTGCACTTTTAATCGTTTGAACACACTTCTCCCCTCTTGTGTCCCTGATTGGGTGATTTTAAATTATTTCAATTAAATTAGTCATGTTAACAGATATTAACGACTTCTATTACAGTTAAGCACCAATAAATGGTGTCTAGTAGCTATTGATTAAGGTTAGTTGCTATGAAGTCATCCATTTCAGACCGATTAACATTGCAAGGCAAAATTGTATTGCTTATGCGTCATTATGCGCTTGACGCATGGTTGAATTTCATGGATTTTATACTTGTAAGTAACATTGTTTATTGACTCGACACTAACATGACATTGTGGGTTACAGTACTGTCGTGTCTAGGAACCGACAGAATTCAAAGTCCAATCGCCAATCTGTAGAAAACAATTTCACGAGGAAAAAGACACCACGGCAGCAAGCTCTTCAGAAAAGTTAGACTTTATTGCACAGGTGCACAAAGCCGGATCAATTCGTAAGTTTTAATATAAGAACTTCTGAGCAACTTGGTTTTTTAAAGCACATAAGAGCTTCGAAATTGACAGTTGAGATCTTGATGGGTGTAATTTATCTCGTAGAATGAGTCTCTCGTGTGCTCATGTTAATCAGACCTTATTTTCGGGAACATAGCCTATGGCTCAAAAATGCCAACTCGCTTCCAGGTTTTTGCACGACAGACTGTAACACTCAATTGGCTAAATGTTCTGTTAGGCTAGGCTACATAAAATACAGGCGTTTGTGCATTCGAACTGCTTGTGGACTACGGAACGGTTATCTAAACCGCACACACAATGTACGGGGCGTCCGTCCAATGAACAATGCACATTTGACGCTATGGAGTAGACTAAAGACCATAAACGGGGTTTACGCTGCTTCGTAAACACCATGGATGATTTTGAAAGTAATGGTTTGCCAGTCCCTTATAGAGATGGCACAGTCTCCTTTGCATATAGCCTATATGATAGGGCATGGAAGCATTCTGTTGCCGACAAAGAGATCTTAAAAATATCAGCATACATACAAAGAGTAGCGCGGATTAGGCTTTTTCCTTTTTAGAAAGCAGTTGACCCTGTAGTGCTCTGGAACGAGTTGAGGGTCATTGGTCTAGATGACTTCCTTGAGGATATTGCCATTTACCCCCTCCCATTATTTTGTGTTAAGTTTCTAAACCACTACACACCAAAATAACATTAAATGCTGAAGAGAATAATTCAGGGGGTCCTGCATGTGCATCTTGGATGACACCAGTACTCCTACATAGGTCAGGTTTCAGGTAATGCCACTCAGTGCAATTCGAGTTTTAATTTACCAATCATTAATTTCTGTACAAATGTAATCACATCAATCCTTTAAGGTAATCGCTGAATCATTTGAAATCCAAACGCATGTGAATGACAAAATCCAGGGGATAATCGATCAGTCATTTCATGCAATTGTTTCACAATTGTTTCACATTAAATACGTATGATTTATATTTATGTTAATATGAAATCGTATCATACAAAATAGATTTGCAAGTTAACTGATTTTTCAAATTGGACATTGTTTGGAAGTACAATGTTGATATGTTGAACAGTTAAAAATCACTGAAACATGTCTAATAATTACATTCCTCATTCATTCATTCATTCAATGAAATGCTTGCATTATTACAACTGACATTAATCTTGATCTCAGCCCCAGTACCACTCCTTGCTGGTTCTCCCACATGGCCCTTCTAATAAATGAAGTCTAAAGCTGAAATAATAAGTGGTCAGAGAAAGCAGTGGTAGTCTATGAACGTGAAGGTCATTAAAATGCACAGTCATATGAAAGTTATATTACTTGCTCCCTTGGTAGGCCAGGCCATAGAAGGATCACAAAAGAAAGACCTGGAGACCATTGAGAACACCATCAAGCACAGAGAATATACTACAGTACATTTTAATTGTAAGAGAACTTCTGCGTTGATCATGTTTCGCACAATGGCATATTTTTCATGCTGAGAATCTTTTTTTTACAACTTAATTTTTTAATACATATTCCGCTTAGGCAAAGGTATGTAACCCTGTCCAGGCATTAGAAAAAAATTCAGACCCCGAAAACCAGATTAGATTCAATTCAGGTCATTGCCTTCTAAGACAACGAAATGCGTCCTCTGCATTTAGCCCATACTAATTACTTAGGAGCAGTGGGCAGCCAGCCACAGTGCGGCGCCCGGGGACCAACTCCAGTTCTGAGGCCAGTGCCTTGGTCAAGGGCAACGGCAGGAGTACACCTAGGGGCAATTTAGACTCCCCAGTTAAGCTAACCTGCATGTCTTTGGACTGTGGGAGGAAACCGGAGTACCCGGAGGAAACCCACGTGGACACGGGGAGAACATGCGAACCAGATAAGCTAACAATGTAATCAGCTCCCTTGATTAATTAAGTGCTGAGTAGCAGTAAAAAAAATTTAAAAATCAAAAGACCTGCAACTCTCTGGGACCAGTGTTGTAGACCCCTGTCCTAGGGTCTTCATATAAAATGATATTGCCAAAATCCCACGAAGCGCTCATGTGTACAAAACAACGTTTCCTATCTGTGGCCATCAGGACTGCGGGAGGCCAGGTGCTGATGTTCTCTCAGGACAGCCCGCTCAGTCTCTCGCTCACTTCCCACAGCTTCCTGGCCACCGCGTCGTCTTTGGCCTTGGGGAGAACTTCCACCTCGACACAGTCGGAGAAGTAACGGCCACTCAGCGGCTCAATGTCCTCCTGGAGGGCACAGTGCAGGGTGGTCTGGGCACCAGAATCTGGGTCCACAAAGAACAGCCAGCTTGTAGGAATGAAGAAGATCTTCCACCATATACTGGTGTGACGAGCTATTTCCGTTTTGACTGGTCCTGTGGAACAGAAAATCTGTGGTGAGGCTCTACAAAGCATATGTTACAAATCATCTAAGGCTCGAAACAGTACTCTTAAAAATGCACTTGCTTGGCCCTAAGGAAATGAAAGAGATGAGACACAAGATAACTGTCCTGGCGGTGTGAAACGCATCTTTTAAAGACAAAGATAAAAACTGGAGAGAACAAAAACGGCAATACTTTTGAACCACATATGTTCAATACTGACCAGATTTCCAGCTTTGCATACTTGCACTGGCAGTTTTGTGCCAGAGTTGAAGCTACATGTTCTGATTTTCTGGTTTTGTTATGAATATTTTTCACGTGTGAGGATGCAGAGAAATAGAGAGGACAGAAGAAAAGCTGGAGCTGAATATCTTGTAAGTAGGCATAATGCGGTATGCTCCCCAACCTGTAACATGGAGGATAGCATACCAGCCACCCCATATTTATGAGCAGCAGACCCCTCAGACTTAATTCACTCATCACTGTTGGCTCAATGACTGCTGAAACAGACTGCACTAGGTGCTGTTTTATGTTTGCCACATACACAAATGTGACTTCAGACAGTCATTTCTTGTCTGTCTTACTAACATTTCAGACTATCAATTGTACCTTAAAAGAAGGGGGCACTCAGAATTGTAGTTATGTGCAGTGCGAATCGAGTCTTTGAAATGCATGTAGCGCCTCTGATGCTGTAACCAAAACGCCTCCAGCTTCCGATCATGTTTGACCTTGGTGTCGGTACGTACTGACCTGGACGCACACTGTAGCAGGTGACACTGGTTCCTTGCAGCCTCTTCGCCAACTCATGAGTAAAGAGCACATTGCACAGCTTGCTGTGGCCGTACAATTTTAAAAGCCGAGAGACGCTGCCCCCAACACCAAGCTCTTTGTGAGTGCTCAGGTAGTTGAAATCAATGGCTCCCAAAGTGTAAGCTTTGGAGGACACATTTATCACTCGGCTTGAGCCACACTCCTTCAAACGCTCCAGCAGCAGAAGAGTTAACAGGAAGTGACCGAGGTGATTGACACCAAAGAGCATGCCAAAGCCATCCTCTGTCTTTCCTTCCACGAAGAGTCCTGTACCAGGGATGCATCAAACGCCCATCAGTTCTAACACAGAACATTCAGGCAGCAGTGTAGCATAGTGATTTAACCTGTAGCCACAATGCCAAAGCCCACAACAGGTCACTACATTTGGAGTCTTAAGCAAGATACTATATTACCTCTGACAACGATCCTTAACTAGAAGTGCCTCAATAAATGTCTAGCTGCATGAATATACAATGCCTTCGGAAAGTATTCAGACCCCTTCACTTTTTCCACATTTTGTTACGTGACAGCCTTATTATAAAATAGATTACATTCATTTTTATTCTCATCAATCTACACACAATACCCCATAATGACAAAGCAAAAACAGGTTTTTAAAAATTTTAGCAAATTCATTAAAAATAAAAAACTGAAATATCACATTTACATAAGTATTCAGACCCTTTGCTATGACACTCAAAATTGAGCTCAGGTACATCCTGTTTCCATTGATCATACGTGAGATGTTTCTCCAACTTGATTGGAGTCCACCTGTGGTAAATTCAATTGATTTGACATGATTTGGAAAGGCACACACCTGTCCATATAAGGTAGCACATGTGACATTGCATGTCAGAGCAAAAACCAAGCCATGAAGTCGAAGGAATTGTCCGTAGACCTCTGAGACAGGATTGTGTTGAGGTACAGATCTCGGGAAGGGTACAAAATATTTCAGAAGTTTGGAACCACCAGGACTCTTCCTAGAGCTGGCCACCTGGCCAAACTGCGCAATCGGGGGAGAAGGACATTAATCAGGGAGGTGACCAAGTACCCGATGGCCACTCTGACAGAGCTCCAAAGTTCCTCTGTGGAGATGGGAGAACCTTCCAGAAGTACAACCATCTCTGCAGCACTCCACCAATCAGGCCTTTATGGTAGAGTGGCCAGACAGAAGCCACTCAACAGTAAATGACAGGTACATGACAGGCAGCTTGGAGTTTGCCAAAAGGCACCTAAAGGACTCTCAGACCATGAGAAACAAGATTCTCTGGTCTGATGAAACCAAGATTGATCTCTTTGGCCACAATGCCAAGCGTCACGTCTGGAGGAAACCAGGCACCGCTCATCACCTGGCCAATACCATCCCTGCGGTGAAGCACGGTGGTGGCAGCATCATGCTGTGGGGATATTTTTCAGCGGCAGGAACTGGGAGACTAGTCAGGATTGAGGGAAAGTTGAACAGAGCAAAGTACAGAGATCCTTGATGAAAACCTGCGCCAGAGCGCTTAGGATCTAAGACTGGTGTGAAGGTTCACCTTCCAACAGGACAACGACCCTGAGCATATAGCCAAGACAATGCAGGAGTGGCTTCGGGACAAGTCTGTGAATGTCCTTGAGTGGCCCAGCCAGAGCCCAAACTTGAACCTGATTGAACATCTCTAGAGAGACCTGAAAATAGCTGTGCAGCAATGCTCCCCATCCAACTGGACAGAGCTAGAGAGGATCTGCAGAGAAGAATGGGAGAAATACCCCAAATACAGGTGTGCCAAGCTTGTAGCGTCATACCAAAGAAGACTCGAGGCTGTAATCGCTGCCAAAGGTGCCTCAACAAAGTACTAAGTAAAGGGTCTGAATACTGTAAATGTGATATTTATATTTTTTATTTTTAATACATTTGCAAAAATTTCTAAAACTGTTTTTGCTTTGTCATTATGCGGTATTGTGTGTAGATTGATGAGAACAAGAATGAATTTAATCCATTTTATAAAAAGGCTGTAACGTAACAATGTGGAAAAAGTGAAGGGGTCTAAATACTCTCCAAAGGCACTATAATGCATACAAATGGAAAAGATAGTAAAAATGATTGTGATTACATCTACATAAAGGCAAAGAAAGTAATATAAGGTGTACTCTGCTGTACAAAACCTGAAGTGGTGTTACCTGCATTGTTGATGAGAAGGTCCAGTCTTGGTTCTGTCTTTAGGAAGGTCTCAGCGAAGGAGCGCACCGACTGCAGGCTCGCCAGGTCCAGCTGCATGTACACCACTTCTGCATTCCCGCTTTCCTGAAGCACAGGGGCAGTGCTCAGAGAATGGGAACGGCAAATCTACCTGGGGTCAGTAACTATAAAAAAGGCCGAAATGTTTTAACAAGCAATTGACTTCTCACCCTCTTAATGTCACGGATGGCAGCCTCTGCTCTTTCCTGACTTCGACAGGCCAGGATGACCCTCGCCCCTCTTTTGGCCAATTCCAGGGCTGTGGCCTTTCCAATGCCTGTGTTGGCCCCTGAGAGATACAACCATACTGTTCATTCAAGGGTCAGGGGTCAATGATGGCAGGGTATAAACCTGCGACACAATCCTGAATGCAGTAACCAAAGCAGTTTTGACAACTCAGAAGTACAAAAAAAAAAAAAACACACTATGTTATGAATATAAGCAGGATAAATATGAATTCCCAGAACTCTGGCTGGGTATAATAGAACAGATATAGAACATAAACAGGAACATAAAAGCACATCTTTGCTGCATTCTCTGCCCTTAGTGTCGTGTGCATTTCTAGGAATCCACCAAGAGAGAGAAAAATCCAAAATAAACCAAAAATTACACAACCAACTACAAACAAAAAAGCAGTGTCTGGTCAAAGTTTTTCTATTGCTCATCACTGTTTTGGGCTTGAGTGTTACAGTGTACATTTTTCACAATCTGAATAAAATGTTTGCACTTTGCATGTTATTAATATTTATATAATCTGCTTTTGTTCATCAGGTTACTATGTAGTAATAACAATAACAGTACACAAGAGCTTGTCTCTTTGCAGTTCTTTGACAGTATAAAATTGTTCAGATTAATAGAAAGTCTTTGGGTCAAATGCTGACGTCATTGATTTTATTTTATTTTTTACTGTGGTGACCACAAATAAAGAAATAACCTTAGCCTATGTGTACAAAGGTTCACTTACTGTATATATTTTGAATGTACATTTAACCCACATTTAAGTTGAGGCAATACAAAATGCTTATTCATTAAAAAAATTGCGCTTCTCACAAACTGATAAAAATGGGCAATAGAATCAGCACAGTTACCAAAGATAAGGCACAGTCAAAAAGTTCTTTCCAGCTTCATAGTAATAGTACATGGGAAAAATGGAAGGTTCAGGAAACAAGTTCAAGAGGAATCTAAATTGTCAAAACATGACAGACTATTTTAAAAACTTGATGAAATATCCAAAATATCTTTCACCGCTCACAAAAACCGGCCAACTGAAAACATACACTCAAACTGAAATATATATATATAAATATATAAAAACCCAGAAAGTGACCTATTCCTTCAAAGAAAATAACAACTGCAAGCACATCAGCTACCCCATTAGGAGAAGTTCAGACAACTTGCTGTTGTTACCACGGCGACTGCCATATGCACCCACCTACAACTAATCAGGCAAAATTGAGATGGTCCCTTACATTACGTAATCTCATTTTGTCAGAATTAAGTAAATATGGCTGTACGATATACATGATCAAATAAATAAATACAGCAAATACACTTCTCCCACACTTTGGGGAGAAGAGTCTATCTGGGTGGGTTTTAGCCTACCCATCTCTTCTTTCCCCCTCATTATTACAGATTTGAACTGAGCCTGGGAGAACCCGTCAGTCTGGACAAGGGGACCGCCGTCTGGCTTTCTGGACATTTTCACACACCACCTTGCCCGCCAAAACCATGGGTATTAGTATTGAGGTAGACCCCCCCCCCCCCCCCCCCCCCCCCCCCTTGCAGTAACAGCCTCCACTCTATTGGGAAGGCTTTCCAGGAGATTTCAGAACATGGCTGTCGGGATTTGCATCCTTTCAGGCACAAAAGCATTAGTGAGGTTGGACACTGATGTTGGGCGTAAGGCCTGGCTCACAGTTGGTATTCCAATTCATCCCAAAGGTGTTTGAGAGAGTAGATGTCACAGCTCTGTGGAGGCCAGTTAAGTTCTTCCCCACTAAACTCAGCAAACCATTTCTTTATGGACCTTGCTTTGTGCGCATAGGCATTGTCATGCTGAAACAGGAAAGGGCCTTCCCAAAACTGTTGCCACAAAGTTGGAAGCGCACCATTCTCTAGAAAGTCATTGTATGCTGCAGCAATAAGATTCCCCTTCACCCGAACTAAGGGACCTAGCCCAAACCATGAAAAACAGCCCCAGACCAATTGATCACATCTGATTTGGAAGACACTACATTTTATTTTTGACCTATTTGGCAGATTCTTCGGTATACAAAGTGCATACCGAAGGTCGTTGGAATAACGACTCAACACAGGTCAGCTGAATTACAATTCTCCAAGAAGGCTGAGTTAGCGATATAACCATGCACACCAAGTCTAGTTAACACAGTCGCCGATCGAAGCATAAAGACCGATATCGATTGCAAAGCCTAATATCAGTCATGTAAGGTAGAACAGATTTGTCCAGGAATTCTAACTCAGATATTTAAAATTATAATTTAGACTAGTCAAAACAGAATAACACATCCCTCCAACTGAATCGAATATGTGACGGTGTTTTAAAAGGAATTTTAACTAGACTTGACATTTGCAGATATCTTCAATTCAAGTATTAGCCTATGTTAAAAAGCTAGCGAAAATATGTCCAACTGTACTGTTAATTTACCATTGACTTATTTACGACTAACTACTGCAACCATTATCATTATTTTCCACTGGTAAACCCAAAAGTGATAATAAAAAACTCACCTGTTACGATCGCAGTCTTCCCGTGCAATGTAGTAGAGCTTTTACACCTCTGTCTTTTAATGAAAACATTGTACACGATTATATAAATCGCTGCAACTATCCCTGTAATAAATAGTGCGGTATACATGGTAACCACAACTTTGAATATGAGTACCTTTAAGTTTTTTTATACTTTATTTAGGATTTATACTGTATTATTGATCATTATTATTCGCCTTTGAACGTTGTGGAAACTATGGTTTAGTTGTTTAGTTTAGTTGCCTTTCTTAACGCCACTCCTAAACGATTACGAGTTGCAAAAAGCGAGTAGTTTCTTTCGCCATGATCCATGGCATCCCTTGGCAGATTTCCAGTGCTTTTTTTCTCTTACGGATTCCGTTTTCTCGCTTTGTTCTACGAGAAAAATTAAGCTATACGCCCATTAATATCGCAACCGTTATTTTTCACATCCATTATGTGCTTTAAAAAAAAGTGCGTTGCTATATTGAAACTACAACGGTTGTCGCGTGCAGACGGGCTAGTATGGAAAGTTGACAACATGAGCGGTGAATAGCAAAATGCAACCGTTGTCGTAGTTTTAATATAAGAACTTGTGAGCAACTTAGTTGTTTAAAGAACATAAGAGCCTCGAAATTGACAGTTGAGATATTGATGGGTGTACTTTCTCTCGTAGAATGAAACTCTCTTGTGCTTATGTTCATCAGACCTTATTTTTCGCAGAAATCCAAATTCCTATAGGCGGGGAGCCTGTGGCTCAAAAAAGCCAACTCACTTCCGGGTTTTTGGACGACAGACTGTAACACTCAATTGGCTAAATGTTCTGTTAGGCTACATAAAACACAGGCGTTTGTGCATTCGCCATGTGCATTCGAACGCGCTTGTGGACTACGGAACGGTTATCTAAGCCGCACACACAATGTACGGGGCGTCCGTCCAATGACCAATGTACATTTGACGCTATGGAGTAGTCTAAAGACCATAAACGGGGTTTACGCTGCTTCGTAAACACCATGGATGAGTTCGAAAGTAATGGTTTGCCAGTCCCTTATAGAGATGGCACAGTTTCCTTTGCATATAGCCTATATGATAGGGCATGGAAGCATTCTGTTGCCGACAAAGAGATCTTAAAACTATCAGCATACATACAAAGAGTAGCGCGGATTAGGCGTTTTCCTTTTTAGAAAGCAGTTGACCCTGTAGTGCTCTGGAACGAAGGTTGAGGGTCATTGGTCTAGATGACTTCCTTGAGGATATTGCCATTTACCCCCTCCCATTAGTTTGTGTTAAGTTGCTAAACCACTACACACCAAAATGACATTAAATGCTGAAGAGAATAATTCAGGGGGTCCCGCATGTGCATCTTGGATGACACCGGTACTCCTACATAGGTCAGGTTTCAGGTAATGCCACTCAGTGCAATTCTATTTTTAATTTACCAATCATTAATTTCTGTACAAATGATAATCACATCAATCCTTTAAGGTAATCGCTGAATCATTTGAAATCCAAACACATGTGAATGACAAAATCCAGGGGATATTCGATCAGCCATTTCATGCAATTGTTTCACAATTGTTTCACATTAAACACGTATGATTTATATTTATGTTAATATGAAATCATATCATACAAAATTAATTTGCAAGTTAATTGATTTTTCAAATTGGACATTGTTTGGAAGTACAATGTTGATCTGTTGAATAGTTAAAAATCACTGACACATGTCAAATAATTACATTTCTCATTCATTCATTCATTCATTCATTCAATGAAATGCTTGCATTATTACAACTGACATTAATCTTGATCTCAGCCCCAGTACCACTTCTTACTGGTTCTCCCACATGGCCCTTCTAAGCAATAATGTCTAAAGCTGAAATAATAAGTGGTCAGAGAAAGCAGTGGTAGTCTATGAACGTGAAGGTCATTAAAATGCAGTCATATGAAAGTTATATTACTTGCTCCCTTGGCAGGCCAGGCCATGAAAGGATCACAAAAGAAAGACCTGGAGACCATTGAGAACACCATCAAGCACAGAGAATATACTGCAGTACATTTTAATTGTAAGAGAACTTCTGCGTTGATCATGTTTCGCACAATGGCATATTTTTCATGCTGAGAATCTTTTTTTTACAAATTCATTTTTTAATACATATTCTGCTTAGGCAAAGGTATGTAACCCTGTCCAGGCATCAGAAAAAAATTCAGCCTCCAAAAACCAGATTAGATTCAATTCAGGTCATTGCCTTCTAAGACAACGAAATGCGTCCTCTGCATTTAACCCATACTAATTACTTAGGAGCAGTGGGCAGTCAGCCACAGTGCGGCGCCCGGGGACCAACTCCAGTTCCGAGGCCAGTGCTTTGGTCAAGGGCAACGGCAGGAGTACACCTAGGGGAAATTTAGACTCCCCAGTTAAGCTAACCTGCATGTCTTTGGACTGTGGGAGGAAACCGGAGTACCCGGAGAAAACCCACGCGGACACGGGGAAAACATGCAAACCAGAAAAGCTAACAGTGTAATCAGCTCCCTTGATTGATTAATTAAGTGCTGAGTAGCAGTAAAAAATGTAAAAAATCAGAAGACCCTGCAACTCTCTGGGACCAGCGTTGCAGACCCCTGGCCTAGGGTCTTCGTATAAAATGATATTGCCAAAATCCCACGAAGCGCTCATGTGTACAAAACAACGTTTCCTATCTGTGGCCATCAGGACTGCGGGAGGCCAGGTGCTGATGTTCTCTCAGGACAGCCCACTCAGTCTCTCGCTCACTTCCCACAGCTTCCTGGCCACCGCGTCGTCTTTGGCCTTGGGGAGAACTTCCTCCTCGACACAGTCGGAGAAGTAACGGCCACTCAGCGGCTCAATGCCCTCCTGGAGGGCACAGTGCAGGGTGGTCTGGGCACCAGAATCTGGGTCCACAAAGAACAGCCAGTATATAGGAATGAGGAAGATCTTCCAACATATACTGGCGTGACGAGCTATTTCCGTTTTGACTGGTCCTGTGGAACAGAAAATCTGTGGTGAGGCTCTACAAAGCATATGTTAGAAATCAACTAAGGCTCGAAACAGTACTCTTAAAAATGCACTTGCTTGGCCCTAAGGAAATGAAAGAGATGAGACACAAGATAACTGTCCTGGCAGTGTGAAACGCATCTTTTAAAGACAAAGATAAAAACTGAAGAGAGAACAAAAACAGCAATACTTTTGAACCACATATGTTCAATACTGACCAGATTTCCAGCTTTGCATACTTGCACTGGCCGTCTTGTGCCAGAGTTGAAGCTACATGTTCTGATTTTCTGGTTTTGTTATGAATATTTTTCACGTGTGAGGATGCAGAGAAATAGAGAGGACAGAAGAAAAGCTGGAGCTGAATATCTTGTAAGTAGGCATAATGCGGTATGCTCCCCAACCTGTAACATGGAGGATAGCATGCCAGCCACCCCAATATTTATGAGCAGCAGACCCCTCAGACTTCATTTACTCATCATTGTTGGTTCAATGACTGCTGAAACAGACTGCACTAGGTGCTGTTTTATGTTTACCACATACACAAATGTGACTGCAGACAGTCATTTCTTGTCTGTCTTACTAACATTTCAGACTATCAATTGTACCTTAAAAGAAAGGGGCACTCAGAACTGTAGTTATGTGCAGTGCGAATCGAGTCTTTGAAATGCATGTAGCGCCTCTGATGCTGTAACCAAAAGGCCTCCAGCTTCCGATCATGTTTGACCTTAGTGTCGGTGCGCACTGACCTGGATGCAGACTGTAGCAGGTGACACTGGTTCCTTGCAGTCTCTTCGCCAGCTCATGAGTAAAGAGCACATTGCACAGCTTGCTGTGGCAGTACAATTTAAAAAGCCGATAGCCACTGCCCCCCACACCAAGCTCTTTGTGAGTGCTCAGGTAGTTGAAATCAACGGTTCCAAAATTGTAACCTTTGGAGGACACATTTATCACTCGGCTTGAGCCACACTCCTTCAGACGCTCCAGCAGCAGAAGAGTTAACAGGAAGTGGCCGAGGTGATTGACACCAAAGATCATGCCAAAGCCATCCTCTGTCTTTCCTTCCACGCAGAGTCCTGTACCAGGGATGCATCAAACGCCCATCAGTTCTAACACAGAACATTCAGGCAGCAGTGTAGCATAGTGATTTAATCTGTAGCCACAATGCCAAAGCCCACAACAGGTCACTACATTTGGAGTCTTAAGCAAGATACTATATTACCTCTGACAACGATCCTTAACTAGAAGTGCCTCAATAAATGTCTAGCTGCATGAATATACAATGCCTTCGGAAAGTATTCAGACCCCTTCACTTTTTCCACATTTTGTTACGTGACAGCCTTATTATAAAATAGATTACATTCATTTTTATTCTCATCAATCTACACACAATACCCCATAATGACAAAGCGAAAACAGGTTTTTAAAAATTTTAGCAAATTCATTAAAAATAAAAAACTGAAATATCACATTTACATAAGTATTCAGACCCTTTGCTATGACACTCAAAATTGAGCTCAGGTACATCCTGTTTCCATTGATCATACGTGAGATGTTTCTCCAACTTGATTGGAGTCCACCTGTGGTAAATTCAATTGATTTGACATGATTTGGAAAGGCACACACCTGTCCATATAAGGTAGCACATGTGACATTGCATGTCAGAGCAAAACCCAAGCCATGAAGTCGAAGGAATTGTCCGTAGACCTCCGAGACAGGATTGTGTTGAGGTACAGATCTCGGGAAGGGTACAAAATATTTCAGAAGTTTGGAACCACCAGGACTCTTCCTAGAGCTGGCCACCTGGCCAAACTGCGCAATCGGGGGAGAAGGACATTAATCAGGGAGGTGACCAAGTACCCGATGGCCACTCTGACAGAGCTCCAAAGTTCCTCTGTGGAGATGGGAGAACCTTCCAGAAGTACAACCATCTCTGCAGCACTCCACCAATCAGGCCTTTATGGTAGAGTGGCCAGACAGAAGCCACTCAACAGTAAATGACAGGTACATGACAGGCAGCTTGGAGTTTGCCAAAAGGCACCTAAAGGACTCTCAGACCATGAGAAACAAGATTCTCTGGTCTGATGAAACCAAGATTGATCTCTTTGGCCACAATGCCAAGCGTCACGTCTGGAGGAAACCAGGCACCACTCATCACCTGGCCAATACCATCCCTGCGGTGAAGCACGGTGGTGGCAGCATCATGCTGTGGGGATACTTTTCAGCGGCAGGAACTGGGAGACTAGTCAGGATTGAGGGAAAGTTGAACAGAGCAAAGTACAGAGATCCTTGATGAAAACCTGCGCCAGAGCGCTTAGGATCTAAGACTGGTGTGAAGGTTCACCTTCCAACAGGACAACGACCCTGAGCATATAGCCAAGACAATGCAGGAGTGGCTTCGGGACAAGTCTGTGAATGTCCTTGAGTGGCCCAGCCAGAGCCCAAACTTGAACCCGATTGAACATCTCTAGAGAGACCTGAAAATAGCTGTGCAGCAATGCTCCCCATCCAACTGGACAGAGCTAGAGAGGATCTGCAGAGAAGAATGGGAGAAATACCCCAAATACAGGTGTGCCAAGCTTGTAGCGTCATACCAAAGAAGACTCGAGGCTGTAATCGCTGCCAAAGGTGCCTCAACAAAGTACTGAGTAAAGGGTCTGAATACTGTAAATGTGATATTTATATTTTTTATTTTTAATACATTTGCAAAAATTTCTAAAACTGTTTTTGCTTTGTCATTATGCGGTATTGTGTGTAGATTGATGAGAACAAAAATGAATTTAATCCATTTTATAAAAAGGCTGTAACGTAACAATGTGGAAAAAGTGAAGGGGTCTAAATACTCTCCAAAGGCACTATAATGCATAAAAATGGAAAAGATAGTAAAAATGATTGTGATTACGTCTACATAAAGGCAAAGAAAGTAATATAAGGTGTACTCTGCTGTACAAAACCTGAAATGGTGTTACCTGCATTGTTGATGAGAAGGTCCAGTCTTGGTTCTGTCTTTAGGAAGGTCTCAGCGAAGGAGCGCACCGACTGCAGGCTGGCCAGGTCCAGCTGCATGTACACCACTTCTGCATTCCCGCTTTCCTGAAGCACAGGGGCAGTGCTCAGAGAATGGTAACGGCAAATCTACCTGGGGTCAGTAACTAAAAACAAGGCCGAAAAGTTTTAACAAGCAATTGACTTCTCACCCTCTTAATGTCACGGACGGCAGCCTCTGCTCTTTCCTGACTTCGACAGGCCAGGATGACCCTCGCCCCTCTTTTGGCCAATTCCAGGGCTGTGGCCTTTCCAATGCCTGTGTTGGCCCCTGAGAGATACAACCATACTGTTCATTCAAGGGTCAGGGGTCAATGATGGCAGGGTAGCACAGTGGGTAAGGAACTGGGTTTGTAACCGAAAGGTCGCAGGTTCGATTCCCGGGTAAGGACACTGCCGTTGTACCCTTGAGCAAGGTACTTAACCTGCATTGCTTCAGTATATATCCAGCTGTATAAATGGATACAATGTAAAATGCTATGTAAAAGTTGTGTAAGTCGCTCTGGATAAGAGCGTCTGCTAAATGCCTGTAATGTAATGTAATGTAATGTATAAACCTGCGACACAATCCTGAATGCAGTAACCAAAGCAGTTTTGACAACTCAGAAGTACAAAAAAAAAAAACCACACTATGTAATGAATATAAGCAGGATAAATATGAATTCCCAGAACTCTGGCTGGGTATAATAGAACAGATATAGAACATAAACAGGAACATAAAAGCACATCTTTGCTGCATTCTCTGCCCTTAGTGTCGTGTGCATTTCTAGGAATCCACCAAGAGAGAGAAAAATCCAAAATAAACCAAAAATTACACAACCACCTACAAACAAAAAAGCAGTGTCTGGTCAATGTTTTTCTATTGCTCATCACTGTTTTGGGCTTGAGTGTTACAGTGTACATTTTTCACAATCTGAATAAAATGTTTGCACTTTGCATGTTATTAATATTTATATAATCTGCTTTTGTTCATCATGTTACTATGTAGTAATAACAATAACAGTACACAAGAGCTTGTCTCTTTGCAGTTATTTGACAGTATAAAATTGTTCAGATTAATAGAAAGTCTTTGGGTCAAATGCTGAAGTCATTGATTTTATTTTATTTTTTACTGTGGTGACCACAAATAACGAAATAACCTTAGCCTATGTGTACAAAGGTCCACTTACTGTATATATTTTGAATGTACATTTAACCCACATTTAAGTTGAGGCAATACAAAATGCTTATTCATTAAAAAAATTGCGCTTCTCACAAACTGATAAAAATGGGCAATAGAATCAGCACAGTTACCAAAGATAAGGCACAGTCAAAAAGTTCTTTCCAGCTTTATAGTAATAGTACATGGGAAAAATGGAAGGTTCAGGAAACAAGTTCAAGAGGAATCTAAATTGTCAAAACATGACAGACTATTTTAAAAACTTGATGAAATATCCAAAATATCTTTCACCGCTCACAAAAACCGACCAACCGAAAACATACACTCAAACTGAAATATATATATATGAATATATAAAAACCCAGAAAGTGACCTATTCCTTCAAAGAAAATAACAACTGCAAGCACATCAGCTACCCCATTAGGAGAAGTTCAGACAACTTGCTGTTGTTACCACGGCGACTGCCATATGCACCCACCTACAACTAATCAGGCAAAATTGAGATGGTCCCTTACATTACGTAATCTCATTTTGTCAGAATTAAGGAAATATGGCTATACGATATAAATGATCAAATAAATAAATACAGCAAATACACTTCTCCCACACTTTGGGGAGAAGAGTCTATCTGGGTGGGTTTTAGCCTACCCATCTCTTCTTTCCCCCTCATTATTACAGATTTGAACTGAGCCTGGGAGAACCCGTCAGTCTGGACAAGGGGACCGCCGTCTGGCTTACTGGACATTTTCACACACCACCTTGCCCGCCAAAACCATGGGTATTAGTATTGAGGTAGACCCCCCCCCCCCTTGCAGTAACAGCCTCCACTCTACTGGGAAGGCTTTCCAGGAGATTTCAGAACATGGCTGTCGGGATTTGCATCCTTTCAGGCACAAAAGCATTAGTGAGGTTGGACACTGATGTTGGGCGTGAGGCCTGGCTCACAGTTGGTATTCCAATTCATCCCAAAGGTGTTTGAGAGAGTAGATGTCACAGCTCTGTGGAGGCCAGTTAAGTTCTTCCCCACTAAACTCAGCAAACCATTTCTTTATGGACCTTGCTTTGTGCGCATAGGCATTGTCATGCTGAAACAGGAAAGGGCCTTCCCAAAACTGTTGCCACAAAGTTGGAAGCGCACCATTCTCTAGAAAGTCATTGTATGCTGCAGCAATAAGATTCCCCTTCACCCGAACTAAGGGACCTAGCCCAAACCATGAAAAACAGCCCCAGACCAATTGATCACATCTGATTTGCAAGACACTACATTTTATTTTGGACCTATTTGGCAGATTCTTCGGTATACAAAGTGCATACCGAAGGTCGTTGGAATAACGACTCAACACAGGTCAGCTGAATTACAATTCTCCAATAAGGCTGAGTTAGCGATATAACCATGCACACCAAGTCTAGTTAACACAGTCGCCGATCGAAGCATAAAGACCGATATCCATTGCAAAGCCTAATATCAGTCATGTAAGGTAGAACAGATTTGTCCAGGAATTCTAACTCAGATATTTAAAATTATAATTTAGACTAGTCAAAACAGAATAACACATCCCTCCAACTGAATCGAATATGTGACGGTGTTTTAAAAGGAATTTTAACTAGACTTGACATTTGCAGATATCTTCAATTCAAGTATTAGCCTATGTTAAAAAGCTAGCGAAAATATGTCCAACTGTACTGTTAATTTACCATTGACTTATTTACGACTAACTACTGCAACCATTATCATTATTTTCCACTGGTAAACCCAAAAGTGATAATAAAAAACTCACCTGTTACGATCGCAGTCTTCCCGTGCAATGTAGTAGAGCTTTTACACCTCTGTCTTTTAATGAAAACATTGTACACGATTATATAAATCGCTGCAACTATCCCTGTAATAAATAGTGCGGTATACATGGTAACCACAACTTTGAATATGAGTACCTTTAAGTTTTTTTTATACTTTATTTAGGATTTATACTGTATTATTGATCATTATTATTCGCCTTTGAACGTTGTGGAAACTATGGCGTACTTGTTTAGTTGCCTTTCTTAACGCCACTCCTAAACGATTACGAGTTGCAAAAAGCGAGTAGTTTCTTTCGCCATGATCCATGGCATCCCTTGGCAGATTTCCAGTGCTTTTTTTCTCTTACGGATTCCGTTTTCTCGCTTTGTTCTACGAGAAAAATTAAGCTATACGCCCATTAATATCGCAACCGTTATATTTCACATCCATTATGTGCTTTAAAAAAAAGTGCGTTGCTATATTGAAACTACAACGGTTGTCGCGTGCAGACGGGCTAGTATGGAAAGTTGAAAACATGAGCGGTGAATAGCAAAATGCAACCGTTGTCGTAGTTTTAATATAAGAACTTGTGAGCAACTTAGTTGTTTAAAGAACATAAGAGCCTCGAAATTGACAGTTGAGATATTGATGGGTGTACTTTCTCTCGTAGAATGAAACTCTCTTGTGCTTATGTTCATCAGACCTTATTTTCCGCAGAAATCCAAATTCCTATAGGCGGGGAGCCTGTGGCTCAAAAAAGCCAACTCACTTCCGGGTTTTTGGACGACAGACTGTAACACTCAATTGCCTAAATGTTCTGTTAGGCTACATAAAACACAGGCGTTTGTGCATTCGCCATGTGCATTCGAACGCGCTTGTGGACTACGGAACGGTTATCTAAGCCGCACACACAATGTACGGGGCGTCCGTCCAATGACCAATGTACATTTGACGCTATGGAGTAGTCTAAAGACCATAAACGGGGCTTACGCTGCTTCGTAAACACCATGGATGAGTTCGAAAGTAATGGTTTGCCAGCCCCTTATAGAGATGGCACAGTTTCCTTTGCATATAGCCTATATGATAGGGCATGGAAGCATTCTGTTGCCGACAAAGAGATCTTAAAACTATCAGCATACATACAAAGAGTAGCGCAGATTAGGCGTTTTCCTTTTTAGAAAGCAGTTGACCCTGTAGTGCTCTGGAACGAAGGTTGAGGGTCATTGGTCTAGATGACTTCCTTGAGGATATTGCCATTTACCCCCTCCCATTAGTTTGTGTTAAGTTGCTAAACCACTACACACCAAAATGACATTAAATGCTGAAGAAAATAATTCAGGGGGTCCCGCATGTGCATCTTGGATGACACCGGTACTCCTACATAGGTCAGGTTTCAGGTAATGCCACTCAGTGCAATTCTATTTTTAATTTACCAATCATTAATTTCTGTACAAATGATAATCACATCAATCCTTTAAGGTAATCGCTGAATCATTTGAAATCCAAACACATGTGAATGACAAAATCCAGGGGATATTCGATCAGCCATTTCATGCAATTGTTTCACAATTGTTTCACATTAAACACGTATGATTTATATTTATGTTAATATGAAATCATATCATACAAAATTAATTTGCAAGTTAATTGATTTTTCAAATTGGACATTGTTTGGAAGTACAATGTTGATCTGTTGAATAGTTAAAAATCACTGACACATGTCAAATAATTACATTTCTCATTCATTCATTCATTCATTCATTCATTCATTCAATGAAATGCTTGCATTATTACAACTGACATTAATCTTGATCTCAGCCCCAGTACCACTTCTTACTGGTCCTCCCACATGGCCCTTCTAAGCAATAATGTCTAAAGCTGAAATAATAAGTGGTCAGAGAAAGCAGTGGTAGTCTATGAACGTGAAGGTCATTAAAATGCACAGTCATATGAAAGTTATATTACTTGCTCCCTTGGCAGGCCAGGCTATGAAAGGATCACAAAAGAAAGACCTGGAGACCATTGAGAACACCATCAAGCACAGAGAATATACTGCAGTACATTTTAATTGTAAGAGAACTTCTGCGTTGATCATGTTTCGCACAATGGCATATTTTTCATGCTGAGAATCTTTTTTTTACAAATTCATTTTTTAATACATATTCTGCTTAGGCAAAGGTATGTAACCCTGTCCAGGCATCAGAAAAAAATTCAGACTCCAAAAACCAGATTAGATTCAATTCAGGTCATTGCCTTCTAAGACAACGAAATGCGTCCTCTGCATTTAACCCATACTAATTACTTAGGAGCAGTGGGCAGTCAGCCACAGTGCGGCGCCCGGGGACCAACTCCAGTTCCGAGGCCAGTGCTTTGGTCAAGGGCAACGGCAGGAGTACACCTAGGGGAAATTTAGACTCCCCAGTTAACCTAACCTGCACGTCTTTGGACTGTGGGAGGAAACCGGAGTACCCGGAGAAAACCCACGCGGACACGGGGAAAACATGCAAACCAGAAAAGCTAACAGTGTAATCAGCTCCCTTGATTGATTAATTAAGTGCTGAGTAGCAGTAAAAAAATTTTAAAATCAGAAGACCCTGCAACTCTCTGGGACCAGGGTTGCAGACCCCTGGCCTAGGGTCTTCATATAAAATGATATTGCCAAAATCCCACGAAGCACTCATGTGCACAAAACAACGTTTCCTATCTGTGGCCATCAGGACTGCGGGAGGCCAGGTGCTGATGTTCTCTCAGGACAGCCCGCTCAGTCTCTCGCTCACTTCCCACAGCTTCCTGGCCACCGCGTCGTCTTTGGCCTTGGCGAGAACTTCCTCCTCGACACAGTCGGAGAAGTAACGGCCACTCAGCGGCTCAATGCCATCCTGGAGGGCACAGTGCAGGGTGGTCTGGGCACCAGAATCTGGGTCCACAAAGAACAGCCAGCTTGTAGGAATGAGGAAGATCTTCCACCATATACTGGTGTGACGAGCTATTTCCGTTTTGACTGGTCCTGTGGAACAGAAAATCTGTGGTGAGGCTCTACAAAGCATATGTTAGAAATTATCTAAGGCCCGAAACAGTACTCTTAAAAATGCACTTACTTGGCCCTAAGGAAATGAAAGAGATGAGACACAAGATAACTGTCCTGGCGGTGTGAAACGCATCTTTTAAAGACAAAGATAAAAACTGAAGCGAGAACAAAAACAGCAATACTTTTGAACCACATATGTTCAATACTGACCAGATTTCCAGCTTTGCATACTTGCACTGCCCGTCTTGTGCCAGAGTTGAAGCTACATGTTCTGATTTTCTGGTTTTGTTATGAATATTTTTCACGTGAGGATGCAGAGAAATAGAGAGGACAGAATAAAAGCTGGAGCTGAATATCTTGTAAGTAGGCATAATGCAGTATGCTCCCCAACCTGTAACATGGAGGATAGCATACCAGCCACCCCAATATTTATGAGCAGCAGACCCCTCAGACTTAATTCACTCATCACTGTTGGCTCAATGACTGCTGAAACAGACTGCACTAGGTGCTGTTTTATGTTTGCCACATACACAAATGTGACTGCAGACAGTCATTTCTTGTCTGTCTTACTAACATTTCACACTATCAACTGTACCTTAAAAGAAAGGGGCACTCAGAATTGTAGTTATGTGCAGTGTGAATCGAGTCCTTGAAACGCATATAGCGCCTCTGATGCTGTAACCAAAAGGCCTCCAGCTTCCGATCATGTTTGACCTTGGTGTCGGTGCGTACTGACCTGGATGCAGACTGTAGCAGGTGACACTGGTTCCTTGCAGTCTCTTCGCCAGCTCATGAGTAAAGAGCACATTGCACAGCTTGCTGTGGCCGTACAACTTAAAACGCCGAAAGCCGCTGCCCCCCACACCAAGCTCTTTGTGAGTGCTCAGGTAGTTGAAATCAATGGCTCCCAAAGTGTAAGCTTTGGAGGACACATTTATCACTCGGCTTGAGCCACACTCCTTCAAACGCTCCAGCAGCAGAAGAGTTAACAGGAAGTGACCGAGGTGATTGACACCAAAGATCATGCCAAAGCCATCCTCTGTCTTTCCTTCCAGGATGAGTCCTGTACCAGGGATGCATCAAACGCCTGTCAGTTCTAACACAGAACATTCAGGTAGCAGTGTAGCACAGTGATTTAACCTGTAACCACAATGCCAAAGCCCACAACAGGTCACTACATTTGCAGTCTTCAGAAAGGTATTATATTACCTCTGACAAAGATCCTTAACTAAAAGTGCCTCAATAAATATCTAGCTGCATGAATATGTAATGCATAAATATGGAAAAGATGGTAAAAAATGATTGTGATTATGTCTAAATAAAGGCAAATAATGTAATCCAACGTGTACCTTGCTGTACAAAACCTGAAATGGTGTTACCTGCATTGTTGATGAGAAGGTCCAGTCTTGGTTCTGTCTTTAGGAAGGTCTCAGCGAAGGAGCGCACCGACTGCAGGCTCGCCAGGTCCAGCTGCATGTACACCACTTCTGCATTCCTGCTTTCCTGAAGCATAGGGGCAGTGCTCAGAGAATGGGAACGGCAAATCTACCTGGGGTCAGTAACTAAAAAAAAAGGCCGAAAGTTTTTAACAAGCAATTGACTTCTCACCCTCTTAATGTCACGGACGGCAGCCTCTGCTCTTTCCTGACTTCGACAGGCCAGGATGACCCTCGCCCCTCTTCTGGCCAATTCCAGGGCTGTGGCCTTTCCAATGCCTGTGTTGGCCCCTGAGAGATACAACCATACTGTTCATTCAAGGGTCAGCATGGCTGAGGCTTTCTCTGGGCTTTGTACAGTCAATGACCTGAGGGCGAGAAGTATGGTGGCCCACAAGGAGGACTGTGCTTCATAAGCGAAGGCACAAACATAAAGGGAAATGTGCCCCAAATCAAGAAATGATGCGAACACTTACAAAAAGCCAAAGTAAACAGTGGAAATGTGCTGTGAAAGAAAAAGCATACTGCATAATGCCAGCGCAAATGTAAAAAGAAAAATGTTCTGCAAATTCATAAATTCTGCACATTCAGAACACATAGCCTACAGAAATATAGCTGCAAAGCCAGTGTCCAAACAGGCAGTTTAACATGATGTTGCAATCAGCCATGTCCATGCTAGTTGAACTTACATACATTTCCTTTCCAACATACAACATAATACAAAGTGCATACCGAAAGTCGTTGGAACAACGACAGAACACAGTTCGGATAAGTTACAATTATCCAAGTAGGCTGAGTTAGCCACAGCCGTGAACACCAAGTCTAGCTCACACAGTAGCCGAAGCATATAAGACCGATATCCATTCCGAAGCCTATATCAGTCTCGTGAAATAGAACAGACTTGTCTAGGAATTCTAACTCAGATATCCGAAAATATCATTTTAACTAAAAAGGAACAACAGATCCTTCCAATTGAATCGAATGACGATATCTGTGACACCATTATAGAAGTCTTAAACGGTATTTTGACATTGACATTTGCAGATATCTTCAATTATCGTTATTAGTCAAATTATAATAGCAGATATCTTGAATATCTGCAGTTATAATCGCAGATATTCTGACTGGTCACCTTGTAATTGTCAAAATGCATTTCAAAATGCATTTGTTGTTATCTAAAATGCAATTATCGATCAAATTCTTATAAAATTACCCGTTTTAACATTTTGTTTTAGATGTGAAATAAGTAGGCTAGGCTATTTCTGAATTTACCCGTGCAAATAAATTGCAAGTAAATTATCAAAATCGATGCAAATATAAGCTTTAAGCTATAACGCTTTGATATTGAACTTTTATACGAAAAAGAAATTAAGAAAACATTGGGAGATGCAGCAAAAAATTCGGCATGTCATGCGCGACCCCAAATATTTATGCCTTTGAAAGCTATAGTGAAAATATGTCCAACTACACTGTTAATTTACCATTGAGTTGTTTATGAATAACTACTGCAAATCATTATATTCCACAGACAAACGTAAAGCTGGTAATAAAAAAACTCACCTGTTACGATCGCAGTCTTCCCGTGCAATGCAGTAGAGCTTTTACACCTCTGTCTTTTAATGAAAACATTGTACACGATTATATAAAGCCCAGCAACTATCCCTGTAATAAGCAGAGCGGTATACATGGTAACTACAGCTTTGGAGTACCCTTAAGTTTTTTTTATACCTTATTCAGGATTTATACTAACATTATTATTCACCCTTGAACGTTAGGAAAACTATGACGCGTTGGTTTTGTTGCCTTCCTTAACTCCAACCGTGAACTATTAGATTACGAGTTGCAAGGCGAGCAGTTTCTTTCGCCATGGGTTCCCTTGGCAGATTTCTATTGCTTTTTTACCTTGGGGATTCCGTATTCTGCAGGAAATGAGTTGTGTGGATAACGCAAGCCTAGGAGTTTCATGTTTTAATAAGAACTTGTGAAACATTTAGTTTTTTAAAACACATAAATATAAATTACACGTTAAATATAAATGGCTATGGCCGGGGGAACCTATGGCTCAAAAATGGACAAACTAAAACATGTTCAGTTACATAATATACAGGCGTTTCTCATTACCGCTATGTGCACTCGAACGTGCTTGTGGACCATTACGGAACGGTTATGTAAGCAGGGCAGACAATATACCAATTGTCCGTCCAATGAGCAATGTACATTTGACGCTATGGAGTAAAGACCATAAACGGGGCTTACGCCGGCTTGGTACAAGCAGCTCAGGTGAGTTTGAAAGTAATGGTACAGTACCTGTACTGCCCTGGAACAAAGGTTGAGGGTCACTGGTCTAGACTACTTCCTTGAGGGTATTGCCACCTCCCCCCCTACCCCTCACCCACTGTACACACCAAAATTACATTAAATACTGAAGAAAATAATTCAGGGAGTCCTGCCTGTGCATCTTGGATGACACCAGCTCCTCCTCCTACATAGTCAAGTTTCAGATAATGCCGCTCAGTACGTTTAATTTTTGATTTTCCAATAATTAATTTCGGCGGTCACAAAAGGCCTGCTTTCACCTGAGGAACAGTACAAATAAATGATCCAGGCATGTCTTACGCCCCTCCCACGGGAAAGAAAGGGTAGCGGGAAACATGCTTTATCATCTTGTTCTTAAAAAATCTTTATGTATTTACATGTTACAACTGACAGGCAGAAACCAAAGTCAAAGTAGGTTTATATTTACAGAATACACAAAAATGTCCAGATGAAACTTTAAAAGGTAGTCGATATTTACAAGTGGTACAGTTTTGAAAAAACAGGACTTGGAACAACATTTACGACACTTAGCTGAAAAGCTACCGAACATCAGGACTGAAATCCATGAAGCACTGTGCACATTAAAAAAACAAAACAAACAATGGTGGTTGTATATGGAATCAAACAATTCTCTATAAGCAGAAAATTACCGATTCATTCTTGTGTGTGTTCGTTTATACATATTCTGTACATATATACATAAACATACACACAAAGCATGTGTATACATGTATATATACACACACACACAATTTCAGCTACCTGTAGTGCAAAAGCAGCAACAAAAACAGGGCAACACTACAATTTCATGTACAGTACATAAATAAAATGACCAGAAATACATAAACGTTTCATTTTATGAAAAAGCATGGTTTATATAAAAACTATTACTGGCACAAAATAGAACAAGTTCCGATTACTTTACAAGTACAATGGAAACTTGGGAGACTTTTTTTTGTTTGTATTAGAACGTTGAGGATAAAGTATCCCTTCTTTTTTTTGCAAATCTAGATAACCGTTTGAAGTTTTGCATTTAAAAAAAATTGAAAATTCTATGTGCAACTCGCCCTCAAAATCTGAGTCCCCAAAAATACTTCATTTCATGCAAATGTGTGAAATATTAAATTATTATTATTATTTAAACCCTTTGTTTTGTACAGGTAAGACAAGCACCCTGGTCCTTGGCGTTTCTGCAGGTGTGGGGGCTAGGGGACTGAGTTAGAGCGCAGCACGGGTACTTGGGGGACGTTCAGAGTCTGCTGCTTTTCGGACAGCTCCGCCCCTTCCTGGGCGGGGACGGGGGTTTCCTCTTTGGGCTGCTTGCTGGCAAACTCTGTGATGCTGAAGACAAACTGCAGGCAGCCCAGCTTGATATAGCTGCCGTGGTGGAGCAGGGCTGTGCCCTCCCAGCCCGCCCCGCTGCCCCCCACCAGGCTGGAGCTGCTGGCCTTGCAGCCGCAGGGGCTCTCCGAGTGCCCCTGGGACTGGCTGCTCATCACTCCCCCTGCTGGCGGCTCCCCCGTCTGCGCCCTGGCCTCCTGCTGCTTCCGTTTCTTGCAGCGCCCTGCAGAGGAGCGCACGGTCAGAGCGCACGGTCAGAGCTCTCGCCCACAGCAGCGCGACTGCCCGTGTCCCCGCAACACTTCCGCATTAAGAGCGTCGCACACGTGCACACACACACACGCACGCTCATGCTCACACACACGCTCATGCTCACACGCACAGACACACACACACGCACGCTCACAGGCACAGACACACACACACACACACACACACGCGCGCGCGCGCGCGCGCGCGCTCGCTCACACGCACTCGCACAGACACATGCGCGCACACACACACACACACACACACACACACACACACACACACACACACACACACACACACACACACACAAATGCAGTACTTCTGAAATCAAAGGGCATTTTCTCTAAAATCCTAACAGATGTATCTGAATGTATGCCGGAGGTTCACACACACCAAGGAGGGTTTCTGGTCAATTAAATATTACATTTGCACAATTTGTCCAGTCTTCTGCTGTTCAGTCTGACAGTGGAAGACTGCTTGCATCTTTACCTGAAATATGCCAGGGTCTAATGAACGAGCGGGTTCACCCACGTTAGACCACGCTGGTGCAAGTGGCCAGTTTTGTCTAGATTGACCTGCTGAAACCAGCAAACACACCAGACCTTAAGAGTCAGATAGACAGAGGCGACATAGCTCAGGAGGTAAGAGGTTGTGTCTGGCAGTCGAAGGGTTGCCGGTTCGATCCCCCGCCCTGGGCGTGTCGAAGTGTCCCTGAGCACGACCTAACCCCTAATTGCTCCCAACGAGCTGATTGGTACCTTGCATGGCAGCCTTTCACCGTTGGTGTGTGTGTGTGTGTGTGTGTGTGTGTGTGTGTGTGTGAGAATGGGTGAATGAGAGGCATCAATTGTAAAGCTCTTTGGATATGCAGTCCATTTACCATTTACAGAGAGGGCAACAGGTAGGAGCCAGTATTCTCACACTCGTATATCAAAAGCCCTCTCGCAGAGCGTCGTCAGGGCAACAGCTAGCTGCACCGATTGGCCGGTGCGGCGCACGGACGCCGGTGCGCACTCACGTATGATGTTCTGCACTTTGGAGACCATGCTGCTGTAGGGGCTGGGGGAGGCCTTCTCGGAGAAGTCGCAGGAGTACAGCACGCTGTCCACCGTGGTCCCGTGCTCGCTGTAGTTCAGCAGCTCGTAATGCTTCGTGTTCTGCGGAGAAGGAGTCGCGCGCCGTCACGCCACGCCCCGCCACGCCCGCTTTGGGCTCCCGAGGCCACGTTCTGACCAATCGGAATGAACGCCGCTTCTCAAGGGCGGACACAAGACCGCAACCGAGGCATGGCCAGACAGTGCAGATCACTTCTAATGACAAATACCGTGCACGTACTTTTTTTAATGGTTAATGTGTCGATGAATTGCGAAAATTCCTACCTCATCGTAAAAGATACAGGCATGCTTTCCCGAAACGTAATTACAATGACCGTAGTTTGTAAGGCACACGTCCATGTCAGCACCTGCAGAGAGAGAGAGGAACGTTGGTACATTTAAGAGCCACAACAATCCAGCTGGCGTCTGACCAACAATGGCCAAGCCCTGTGCAAAGTAGGAATGGTCATTTTGAATATTATTAGTGCGAGTACATCACAATGAAAATGGGTATCCATTAAACTACCATGTTAAGGTCCAAATGCTGCCATGTCAATGAACACACTTTGTAATGCAACATTTTAATGAACATAATTGCACTTACTGTTTCTACAATCTACTGCATAAATACGCTTAAATGAAGCTACTTCACTAAGAATCATTAAGAATCAAGTCTTAAAACTAACAAAATGGCTTCATGTAAGCACGGCAATACCCAGGGGTAAAAGTTCCTCACACCCCAATTCTCCATGCATGATGCAGACAAAAATATGACCCTTAATTATTTTAATGGCTACTTTCAGAACAAACTGGAGGAAAATGATGAAACGGAACAAAAAACAAACAACCAGAAGTACTCGGAAACACAAGCTCCAGAACGTAAATCGGGCGTCTGATGTCAGGCAGTCAGGAAATGCTTGAAATCTTTGCTGCCCCAGAGCGCCTCGTTTGCTGGCACTCTGCAGGCTCTAGAGAAGGCTCCCTGAGAGCGGAGGGCACTGAGGCAGTTTTGGAAGTAGGTCACAGGCTACTAAACTTTAACAGCTTCTGACAGTAAGCCTTCACTTGTACAGGGACTCAGAGAGAGGCGTGTGAAGGGCCACTAAATTATACTGCGTACATTCACAGAAACGCTCTATGGATTTGGATGCCTTCACTGCACCTGCAATTGTAGCACTGTCTTGGCCTGAGGCACTGATGGAGAAGGCTGAATCTTTTTTATGTCAGGATTCCATACACCTGACTGTTCTCCACAAATGTCACTATCACCCAACAGCCAGCTAACACCATCCTAACATGGCTGCATCAAAATAATACTTCATACTGTAACAAAATAAATGTGACCAACTCAACTGTTTCTAAATTACCCCCCCCCCCCCCCCATTTTTTGTTTTTTTTAAAAAATCAAAACATTTTTTAAATCAACAAGATTTAAGTATTCAATTGTGGAAAAATTTAAATTAAATTTGGACATGGAAAATTGCCTCATTGTAGCCTTGGAAAAAACAATAGCCATCAACCATTCTTATGGCCCAAAGACATTCGCAAGGTACAGATCTGCCCAGTTCTGCTTGCTGTAGTTCAGCTTTGTCAATGGAATTGCCTTTGATAGGGGAATTTTCTTCCTCTTATTAAAATTCAGTGTTCATTCAGCAACCCAATTTCAAAAGCCAGTTCAGCAAAATAAGTAGAAATTGGGGGGGGGGGGGGATTTCAGTATTTTATTTGCTGACCTAGTTCATGACTGATTGGGCAGTGTCTTTAATGCTCAAAAGTGCACTTTGTGATTTTAGTGCGTCCAGTCGAGGAGGAGATCCATACCAGATCCTATGTTGAGGCTCCTATAGCACATGTTCACAGCGCCTCCTTTCCCCATCAGAGGGTAGAACACAGCTCTGGCCTGCACCTCCTCTCGTTGTGCTGGGGAGAGACGGGACACAGTTACACCCAGAGCGGGGGGGGGGGGGGGGGTTACAGCACAGCTGCTGTTCACAAGAGCAGCGGGGGCACGGGGAGGCACGAACGGAATGAGACAGAAAAGAAGGAAGGAGAAGAAAAAAGAGGCAAGAAAGAAGGAAAAACTGTTGAGAGAACAGAAAAGAAAGCGAGAACAGAGAGAGTGGGGGAGAAAAGGGAATTAGAGGGGTAGTAAAGGAGGAGTAGAGGGAGCTGGAGGGACAGAGAGAGGGAGGGGGAGAGAGAGTGAGAGAGAGAGTACCTGGAGAAGGGAAGGGATTAAACGGTGAAGGAGAGGGGGCAGCAAAGAGAGAGACGGAGAGTGCGGACGGGCCTTGCGGCTGTACCTTGGGTGTGCGGCGCCTGCGGCGTGGGGGAGGGGGTGGAGGGGGGCGGGCTCAGGCGCTGGCTCGGCGGGGGCGGGGGCGGGGCCGCTTTGGGAGGGAAGAGCTGCTGGATCCGCTGCCACGCCAGCAGCCTGACGAACTTCTCGTCCAGCTTGCTCAGCTCGATCTCTGCAAGGGCAGGAGCAGGAGCACAGGCTTCAGGACCGAGGCAGACGCGCCAGCACAGGGCGCCGCCGAACGAAGGCGGCCATGAAACCAGCGCATTCTGGGACTCACCCCCCTCTCCCTCGATCAGGGCCTTCAGGCAGGGCGACAGCTCTCCGCTGGTGGAGGACACGGAGCCGCTGCAGGGGGAGACAGCACGGAGGCTGCCCTTCCCATCTGCGGAGACACAAGCCTTTAGAGCCCGCCTCCCTACACCACACTTCCCCATCTCCCCACATATAAATGTATATACATTATGAAATAAGGAAATATAAACAAAAGGATAAAGGCTAGTCATTTTTTCCCCACTCCATTCTGCTGAAGAGCCCCTGGGAGGACTCACTGGAGCCCTAAACCCCAGGTAAGCCCCAGCCTAAGGGCAGTGTAGCCTGGGGGCATGCTGAGGAGGGCCAGGGGGGACTCACCGGAGGGAGGGGTCGGGCAGCCCAGCCTGGCAGCGCCGGTGTCCTGGGGCGCTCTGGGGGGGGTGAGGGCGCGGGTTCCCGCCGTGGGCGAGGACACGCTGCGGCTGGTCAGGGCGGCCGCCTGCCCCCCGGCCGCGCCCGGGCTGGTCCTATGGGGCTGAGGGGCGAGGCCCGGGTCCGAGTGGGCGCAGGGTCCGGGGGCGGCGCCGGCCTCCGTCTTCACCGCGACCCCGCCCGTGTGGTTGGGCAGCCCGGGGCCCGGGGCGGGATGGGGCGCGTGGGGCCCCGGGGGGCCGCTCAGCCTGTGCTGGAGCTCGGCCTGCACCCGCGCGCAGGGCTCCGGGGCCCCGCCCAGCAGCGAGGGCCGGCCCGGCTTGGCCAGCTGCTCCAGCAGCCCGTTGGCGGTGCCGCAGTTCTGGCAAGGCCTCTCGGCGCACGAGCCGCAGGCCCTCCGCTCCTCCGGGGGGCCCGAAGACTTGTGCGCCGGGGCCCCCTGGGGGCCGGCGGGCGCGCCGCAGGGGGAGGGGAAGGGTTCCGGCAGCGCGGTCCTGTCGGAGGAGCACAGCGCGCTGTTCTCCGCCGCCGCGCAGGGCCGGACGCCGGCCTTCTCCGCCTGCTCCGAGTCCCAGTAAGGCGGCGACGGCGGCGTCTGCTTGGCAGACAGATGCCTCACGATGCTGCACTGGAGTGCGATGACGTCGCGAAGCCACTGCCGGAGGAGGAAGAGCACGGTGAGGACGGCCATGAAGAAAGCCCTCAGTCCCAGCGGCAGAGTTACATACGCTGCACCACACCCAACCCCCCCACCGGTGGAAAAGGCCCACAGCCCCCCCGGCTCTCACCTCCTGCTGCTCGGCCTCGCTGGTTAAGTGCTGGGGGGGCAGGCGCTGCTGCAGGGGGTCCGGGACGCCGCTGCAGATGAGCTCCCCGTCGCGGATTCCGGCGGGGGCCACGGTGGGCGGGGGGCACTGGTACTGGGACTTGATGGCGTCGGGAACCTGCCAGACCAAGAGCACATGAGCAGCTCTGAAAAAGACGCATCTGAACTGAGCTTCCGAAGTTAAATGAAAACGCGCCTCTACAACAGCTCACGTCGATTTAAACAACCCGGAGGAGCGAACAATTAGCGTAGCGGCTTTCCTGTTCTCCCTGAAACTTTTCCCCGTTTGGTTTACTCTGTGCGAGACACCGGCGCCCGCGCGCTCTCACCTTGAGTGCTTTCCTGTGTGCGGGGGCGCCCCGGCGGTTGGGGGGGTTCTGCCGGTGCACCCGTTGTAGGAAATCCACCTTCACGGCATGCTGGGACATGCGGTCCTGGAAGCGGTCGAACAGCTGGCAGCGGTTGCTCAGGGTCAGGTATCTCTGGTTCAGCTGAGAACACAAGGACCACGGTCACGACAGGCCGGTCAACACAGGCCGGTCAGGACAGGCCGGTCACACAGCGGCATCCTACCCAAATTAAGATGCCATTCATTTCATTCAAGGGAGAAGTAAAAACACGCACGCAAGCAAACATTTTGAATAAAACTCTTTGTCTTTGTAGTCTGCATTATGGTCTAGTTTTTGAAATACGCAAAAGCTTTTTTTTTTTTTTTTTTTGCATGAAATGAAATGAGCAGACAATGACCTCCTTACAGAAGAGTCCGCCACCCAGGACTCACCGCAATGTGCTCGCTGTGATTGGGGCACATCCATTTGCCCGTGGGCATGGCGGTGAGGGGGGGGTTGAGACAGTCCATGTGGAACAAGAGGGGGCAATAGTCGCACTGAATCAGCGGAGCCAGCCTGCAGCTCCTGGGGGTAGGGGGTGGAGACAAACCAAGAGGACACCATTTCAATAACCCCCCCCGAGCAATCTAATCAGAGCCCAGCCATTTCAGGACACACGTGCATGTGTTTGAGTGTTCTGCAAATATTTATCATTTCAACACACAGGCTGTAGTTAAGTAGTCTGTGCTCCAAGATGCTAAGCATTTGCTGAAGAGGACAGCAGGCAGCCAGTGTAGGGCCTCCTAGGAGATGCAGCTGTGGTCTCAGTTACGGCACAGACAAGAGCCCTGTCCCCATCTTACCGCCAGACACAGCGAAAAACAAATATCGCACATGAACATAGCATCTGGTGAATTAAACTACTTTACGTGCCCTGTTTTAAGTTACACCACAGTCTGGCATTCTTTCACATTTTTAACATAGTTTAGTGCAGTGGAACGCCAACCAACATTAGCATTTCATAGGGAGCGCCGCCACGTAGCATCACCATGGCATGGCCTGCTATACAGCATTCTGACAATCCCACTCAAGGCCTAGCAGTGTGTGGGCAAAGAATCCGCTAATCAGTACACGTGCACAGCAGGCCTGTTAAGCTACAGGACAATTAAAAAAAAAAAACATAATGTTCTGCTATGAATACAAAAACACTGGCAACACCCCAGTTCAACCACTTGGCTTGAAGTGAAAGTTTTGCCAGTGTCAAAAGCTCAAGCTGATCTTACACTGTAAGTCTACAGAAACATTAACAGTTCTTCACTTCAGTAAAAGGGATCAAGTGCGCAAGAAAACAGCTGAATTGTGCCAAAGGACCAGAGTTGTCTCGACGTACGACAACGTCTGCTGAACAGATGGGTTTACAAATTCAAACACAATCATCTGGGGAAAAGATCATGTGCCAGTGGTACATCTTATGTCTAATCTCGGCTCTGCATCCTGGAAGATGACGTTTCTTTTAAGTTCTCAATATTCCTTGTAATTACAGATTTTCACAATGCAATTCCCCAGCAACCAGGCTGAAATTATTTGGAACAGCATTCAAACCAAACATTCCTGTTCTTTGCATAGCACACAAGGTGTGCGTTTCACGGTTTTGCATAGCAAAACGTGAAGTCTCAATTTTTTCACGCGACACAAAGGCGTGGTGCAATTCCGTTTGAGGCGCTAAATGTAAATGTTGTTCAACAAACAGGTAGTCATTACCGATGTAAACCGCTTTGAAAAATAAAATTAGCCTTGGCTGCCACCTGGTGGATTACCAGTATATAACCTCAGACAAGGCTAAAAGAAGCTGGTAGACCCATCCATGCATGGTATGTAAACAAAGAGCTTGCGTATGTCCTAAATCAGTGTTGGCTTTGCTTTCCTTGCATAAAGCACGTACCAAGCCTAAGAATCCATGGAAGGTGAGGAAAGTCTTCATAAAATTAGACAATGTTCAGGATAACCGAAGCTAATACAGCAATTGCCTCTCGCAGATAGCAATTTTACTAATTTTTACTAATCATTTTGATAATGCTTTGCCCTTGACAGGAAGAAAAATACAACTCCCGTCCAAAAATTTTTTAATATTATCAAAGCTTCAAGAATAACTACATGCTAGAAATAACAGAAAATAAGACTGTACCATGTTAAATATGTCTTCCTTTTCTGCTACGTGCACAATGTGTCACAGTGTGTAATTTTACTGTTCAGTTGTAAATCATAATTGCAGGCATCACCCACGCACGCACGGTTGCCAGTCCCACTTAAATCTGATTTTTCAGAATCTTTCTATGAATAAATCTGAGATTTGACAGAGGACTAGAAAATGAAACTATAGAGAAAAAATATTGTTTAATTTCTGCCCTGTGCAGGCACTGTATATTTAGTAATAGGGTTTAATTTTCCCTCAATACACAGTGCCTATGGTGACACAGAAGAGGAGATTCACTTGGCAGTGACTATCAGTCATGCCTGACTTTTGCCAGGGGGGGTTAGTAAGTGTACACAGCAGTGAGCGAGGGCTCTATGGAACAGGAGAGGTGTCTGATGGGGGGGGGGGGGTAGAGGGGGTAGAGGGGCTCGTACCTGTTGCAGGAGAAGCACACCTTCACTGGCAGCGGGACCAGCCCGTTGTGGTCCAGCTCGTGCTGTGGCCTCTTCACATTCTTCCCTGTCATCTCCTCTTTCCTTCTCCTTTTACTGGTTCCTGAGCGCAAAGGCAACTGGCCGTCAGGGCCGTACAAAACGAACAGACAAACGCACCCAGGCTAAAGGCTAAACCAATCACCGCGAAAACACGGCAGCCTGCCGCGACTGTATCCTACCGTCAGCGCAGGAAGGGGTGGGATTGGAGGGAAAGAAGGGAGAAAGGGAAGAACGGAACACAGTGAAAGAACCGAGGAGGGAGGGAAGCTGGAGGGTGAGAGAGGACGGTCGTGGAGTGGCAGCGCCAGCAGGGCAGTGCCAGCAGGGCGGCGCCGTCTGACCTGGAAGTGCAGTGGTGCAGGTGAGGTCGCTGGGGAGCTGGAACTGCGTGGGGTTCCTCTCCATGGCGGCGGCGATCAGCAGCTCGAAGGGCCTCCGGAGGTGCTGGGAGGGGCCCTCGGGCTCCGAGCCGGGCGCCTCGTCCTCCACGTCCAGCAGGTCCTCGTCCGCGTCGTTCTGCTCCGAGGGCGTGGGCGTGTCCGTGGAGGTGTTGGAGGTGGGCGTGCCGGGCCGGCTGCTCCCGGCGCGGCGCTCCAGGAGGCGCACCTGCGCCACGGCGACGCGCAGCCCCGCCGCCCCCGGCCCGCCGTCCGCCCCCGCCCCCGCCCCCTCCGAGCCCAGCTCCAGCTCGCCCGCCGGGGACGACGACTGCTGCTGCTGCTGCTGCTGCTTGGACAGCTGCCGCTCCAGCAAGCCATTAATCTGCTCAATCTGCTCCTTCTGCTCCCGCTTCTGCGGAAACACACAGGCCTGACTCACTCACGGACCGCTACGAGCATGAGGACATGCGTTACATGTGAGAAAAATAAACCACACACACCCAAACTCACACTCACACACACACTCACACACGTACATAGAGCTACGCAAGTTTAGAAAATATCAAAACAGTGGACTGAGATTAGTAAGAACATTCTCGTTCCAGCTACACTGAAAAGGACAGTGCATCATATTACAGCCTGTAACAGTATCACTGTATTTTGACGTTATTACTGAATTAATAAGTGAAGAAGCCCTTAAGACGGAGCGCTCACCTTCTTACGCACCATGCAGCGATGACACATCCACTCTCCAGGGGGCAGCATCTCCTCACTCAGTGGCGGATTGCTACAGGACACACACAAACACAAACAGCCGCTCAAATCAGTGATGACGATGATGATGTTGTCAAGACACAGAGAGCCAGCGGCTTCAATGCACATTTTACTGACCGGGCCACACCTTTCCCCAATCACAAGTTTAGAATGAATTGATTGGTTCGTCCATTTAAAACTTTTGCCCAACAACGTCTCATGCCGAGTACAGTACAATAAACACTGTGAAAACAGCTTACAGCAGCACCTTAAAACTGGCTATTCCTGTAGCCCCTTAGAGGGCCTGTAGGGTTTACATCACACATATTATTTTACACTGACTTTTTTTCCCAATTTAAAATGTGTTTTTAGTTTTTTGCAAAAATACTCTGCCAGCATTTCTCTGCTCCTGTGGCCAAAACAATCCTATCGAACAAGGAGTAAAATTCCAAGGCAGACATTTGCTCTGCATGTGTATGTGCATGTTCATGTTCAGGGCACAATAACTAAAAGGAATACACAGAAAAAAGGAAAGGTGCTCTGAACCTCAAAAAGCTCCAAATTCACATAGCGGTCTACTGGGATGAAACTTTTCAAAGATGACAGAAGTCAATTGCAATAACCTACCAAAAAGTTAATTTCAAAAAGTCCCACCTTACACACAATGCAGGACACGTGCATTTCTGTACACACAATTTTCAACATAAAGGCACATAAGGAAAATTTTCAAAGCTTTATAGCCGCTGAAAGCCAATGAAACAACATATCACAAATCCACTGTGGGCAAAGTCGGCAAAGCTTTAACAAAGAAATTAACCCAGTCTGCGGAGAAACTTGTTTTCCAACTGCACAGGAATTCACACAAGCTTTCCTGAAAACACACAGAGCATCAGAAACGGCAAAGACTACCAGGAAGAAACTGAATTCATATATTGGGTTGTGCCAACCGCTGATGGGGATACAAATCACTCCAGCTGCTGCAGTGAATGTACTCCATTCCAGTTCTCCAGTTGTAAGTTACATTTGCAGGCCAAAGTTAATGATTATTTACACTGACCCACCCTTTGCCATTCTGATCAAACTCAGCCACCCCGACGAGAATAGCAGACAGCCATTTACTGCCATCTGCTGGACAAAGGATGGAAAGACAATGGCAGGGCCACAGCAGAGCTCCAGAATACACCGAAGGAGTTAAAGATGAGAACGTTTTTAAACAGCACTGTGTTAGACATTTCACAGATTCATTTTCCCTAAACATTCAGAGCATGCGATTGAAAATATTAACCTTTTCCACATATCTGTGGAACAAAATACTCATATAGCCGATACCTCGCTAGCACTACATCAAAACAAAACTAAGGAGTTACTTTACGTGCGGTTTCTTACTTTACACTACAAACTTTGATACCCCTACACTACCACTGTAAAGCCGACTCGGTTGTGAAACTTCTTTCGACATCCAAAAGCCCCTTCAACGCACAAAAAAACCATCCGGTCCAATCAAACACATTCACTGCAGTTCTGTTAGCTAGTTCTTTTTGGATTATTCCTTTTAATTTTTCTAGTGCTGTTAATATTATATAACCACATATTTACCATACAATCATCAATTTTAAATTGCATAGCACTACCATTGCTTGGGTCATGGATTATCACCTTTCTAGACCTCAGTTTGGCAGTCTTCAAAACAAGACACCATTTTAACCAAGAAAGGGGCACCACAAAGAAGTGTTATCCCTTTTGTTCACACTATACGGCTGACTGTAGGCACAGTCAGGTGTCCTGTCACCTAGAGAAATGTCCTGATTTCGGCCATAGTTCTCATACTTAATCATGGTGGAACTTGGCCTATAAAAGGGACGTTGAATCCTTTGTTAGTTGGTGATACCAATGATTTAAACTTGAATATCGGTGAGACCAAGGAATTAGTTATTGATTTAAGGAAAAAGAAGAATGAGGTCACCCCTGTGATAATTAAAGGTCAACAAGCGGGGATTGACCAGTCTTACAAACATCTTGCTGTCCATTTGGATAGTAAACTGAACTGGAAGGGGAACACCAATGCCTTACTCAAGAAAGCCCAGTCCACATTATTTTTCCTTAGGAAGCTTAGATCGTTTGAGGCGAGGATGAAACTCTTGCTCGTTTAATTTCCCATCAGCATATTTTTATCAAGCTGTCTTTTACGCAGTGCTTTGCTGGGGGAGATGAACTACAGTGGATGACAAATATAGGATCAACAAGGTGAACAGAAAGGCATGTTCTGTTTTTGGCCTGACCCCTGAAGATTCACAAGAGTTTACTCTACAAAAGAGAGCTAAGGCTTAGCTTCAGAATATTCTGCATTATGAAGGCCATCCTTCACATGGTATTTTAGTGGTCTTAGAAGTTCATTCAGAAGCGTATGGTGATGCCTAACTGTTTCACTGATAGACAAAGGAGGTCTTCTGTTACAGCAGCTGACAATTTTATTTTTACAAACCGTCGTATATCGGTTAGGTAGACTATGTTACGTTGATCCTAATTTGAATCGCGGCTTTTTTATGATTATATGCTGCTGCCTGTTGGGAGGTGTTTTGCCTTTTATATATGGACATGATGGACACTAATGTTATACACTAATATTATGGATCAAATCTTCTGCTGAGTATCATGTAATGATTGCCTTATTGTGTATGCGGTTACATTAATGTATTGGGTGTTTGGGATTGTTAAAAGGCCAAAATGAGTTTCCCTCGTGAGGATTAAGAAAGTTATCAATTGATCAATCAAAACAGGAAAAAAATCTAAACTCTCCTAAGTGAACTACCCCTTTAAGTAACTTCAAGTCTTCTAAGACAGGAGGACGAAGACCAATACGCCCGAAATATATACCACAAATGAATACTAAATTACTTCATGTCATCGAAGATAGTGGTTAGCTCACACTTTCATCCACAAACTTGGCAGAAAAGCGCATCAATAACAATACAGAGAGAAACGGCGAATGGCACTCAGTATTTGTCCTGCAAATATTAAAATAGTACGGCCGCCCCCTAATGGCCAATGATGATTGTAACACTTCCTGCCCTTCATGCATGCTGCAAGCTATTAAACCTCTCCCAGTCTATGGGGCAGATACATTGAATGGGCAACTTTCACATTGTCACTTTGCTCCTATAAAACGTGCAATAGCTTAAATACTGCGCCACCCTGTATAGAAACGGAATCAGCTCTGGTAATATTAGACTAGCCCAATCTACACATTCGAATGTATTAAGTTGTTTGTATAGGACCATAAACCTAATTCAATCAGAGTAGCCTACAACACAGGTAATAAACGTTGAGAGATTCTTAGTCTAGAGCATAATAAATACCCAGCATGATAATATATTAAGATTTCATGAACTGCAAAAATAGCAGATTGGCTAACGTTAGCTCAAGGAAACAATAGCAAGCTACCTAACAAGCAATCTCGCCAACTGCGATTTAAATTACGTTCCTTAAAAAATAATCAGTAAAGACAGCGGGGTAACGTAATATCCAGCAGCGGCTAATTTGAAAATCTACGTTAGTCTAGCAAGCTACTTGTAAATCTATAAGCGACGATAGATACAACCGTTTTGCGGTGGGGGAAAATTACCATTACATTATACATAATACAATATCTTGTTTACCTAACGTTATATGCATGGGTATATGAACAAAGGGATTTGACTTATTTTCTGCATGCTCCGGTTAATTTCACAGTTATTGTTACTTCATAGTTATTATCTGTGAAAAATGTCAGCAAAATGGCGCTGGAATAAAAAAGGAAATTAAACGGGAGGTCGCCATATTGTAAACACTGGTACAGGCGTACTGCAGCGCAGACTCCATAGAAAAACCTCACACGGCTCAGTCTCACACGAGAGGATCAGAGACAGCCTCCTCAAATACTAGCTGGTTGTTTAGCTAGCTGGCTAACGTGTGATTAATACGGACTAAGGCACTGTGTTACCGTTAGGCTAACAAGCTATAAATAATATAAGTTTACATGAGCAATGAGATTATAAACAGTCAGTAACACACAACTGTAAAGTTTGAACCCATCGCTACAGCCTTCCAGCAAGCAATAACAGGTCAATGTACCTTCGGTTAGCGAGTAAGCTAACATGGCTAACTAGCTACAGACTGCTAGGATGCTAACAATACGGCAACTATGGCTATGCAAGGTATATTTTAAAAAAGTGAAGACCTGTGCACAGGCCGATAGGCAACATAACTAGCTATACTTTGCAGACGACCTCTCCGGAGGGTGTGACGTTAGCTACACTAGCTAACATTACAGCCAGCGGTACCTCGCTAATAAATTGTCTAACGTTAGCAAGAATAAGCAACTACCATCTCTGGCTTATTTGCCCGCATAGCTAATTGCACAACACCACAAATGTATAGACTACACAAAACATTTTAACATGGAAAGGATCATTTCTTACTTATCATGAATATATAGACGCATATTCACATTTTTACACGCTTAGTAAAAAACGGCTACAGCCAAACATTAGCTAACCAGTCTGGCTTGCTAACTTGAAGAGAATCACAAAATGTCACTATATGTGAGCTAACGTTAAGGTAGTTACCAATGTAGCCAAATCAGTAAGTTATCTAGCATACCAGCATTGCAAATGGAAAGCAGCAGGACAATGATCACAGCAAAGAAGGTCCCCTCCCTCTCGGCAACTGTCACAGGTATCATGGTTTGTGGCTCTCCCACTTCTCCGAGCATCTTTCTCCGGTTTTCGACTTCTTTTGTCACCCTCTTCGGACTTTGGGGGAGCAAGAAGTGTTTGAATTTGCTGCAACGTAAAAACAGAAATTAAACAAGTTAGCAAAATATGAAGAGACTATGACGACTACCAAAGTTAAGCTGATGTTAGCCAACAATCAGACTGGTTTTTATCAGATAACAGTTAGGCTAACGCTTTTGTTTACCTCGCCAACACTAGCTTTCCGAATGCCTAACTTACATAGGGAGAACTAGGCGTCAAGCGACAAACTGGCTAGCTAGCCATCTTGACATGGCATTAAAGTTAGCTACAAATTGACGTGGCTCAAATGTCAGGCATGATACGGCCTCAGCTTCAGTCCCTAGAAATTAACTATCTCCTGACTCTGAGTGGATACATACAGTTAGCTGTCAATTACAAAATGTTAAATAACGATAACCAAGGTTTCAGACCAAGGTTTCTAACTTTTTAGACAGTCGAAACACACTACTTAGAATGTCACTTTGTCAGTTTACACATTGCCACTAGCTTTCTAGCTAGTCAAGTCCATACTTATGAGCGGCTATTTGTCGAGAACTTTTCAAGCAAATGCTAGCTAGATAACGAGACGTCTTGGTTTTGTATTAGGCAACGGTCTCAACAACTAAAACCCACGCTTTACATTGTGTGAAATGTTAGAAAGGGCTGTTACACAAATAAACCTCACCTCCATTATACCCCCAGAGGTATCCAGATCGTACACTATTGCTGGGGTCTCCATTTTGTCCCACATTCATACAGCAATGAGTTGCTCAGCTTTAAATCGAATCCTTGTATCGGTTGGGTAGGGTATAATATCAAAAACAGGATATTTTCTTCTAAAACAAAATAGTCCAGTTGAGTTGTGCAATATATTAAAATTGATTGTTTAGCTTCAATGCAAGAGCAGAGTACTTCCAAGTCGATTCAATGCCAATATTGATACAGCAAGTCCTGTTGCTACCTTTATATTCCCGTGGATGAATGGTTATAGTTCCAGGTTATCCAAAGATTCCATATCAAAATGACAAAAAACAAATCGTCTTACAGCCAGACACAGAAAAACGGTTTGTAGGAAACCAAAGAAAAACAGAGTAGGGCCTTTGTGAGGCCTAACCTACTCGGTGCTTGTTCCTACTCCTGTGGTTATAGCTGCTAGCAAAGATGCTGTTCAGAGAGGCAAAACCGTTCTGTTCCATAATAAATCTAATAAAATAATTAAATAACACAAGTAAAGTATAAAACACTCGCTGGCAAATGACTGTCCTTCTGATGATGTTGCTCACCGACAGTGCCGATACCGAGGGACAGTTATTATTGTTATGAATAAATCCTATGCATCAATCCCGACACTGCTAGCTAGCTACATCCTCTCCACGGAGTTGGCGCAAACTTGAGTGAAAAGACCTCTGAGCATGCGCTCTCTTGTAATGGCGTATGAAGCCACACGCAACCATATTGGTAAAGGTTAAGTTTGGCAATCCTTGTTTTGAATTTCTGGAATAAAATATGCGATGTCTATCAAACTACATTGTTACGTTTGGTTTTATAATTATAAAGGGAAATATTTGGGATTTTGAAAAAAATAATTAATGGACTCCCACACCCACTGATCATACGCATGCGCACGTCAAACTAATGGTATTTATTTTCGTCGAAATTACGAATTTGATTCTGATTGGCTGAACTAATCAAAGAGCTGTATGTGTTGAGTTTTGCATGAATAAAGTTTCACTGTTACAGTAGCGCCATTTTGGTAAGGGAAAGTAATTGAATGGAAGCGCTCAGTGCGTAATTGTACTCGATTTTAGGCAATATTCTCACCGGTCTTTTTGCAGCGTATAAAAAAAGAGCGGACAGTGTCCCACACTTTGGTGTTTATCCACTGAGATAGCGGGTACTAGCCACATTAGCTTAATATGCTCATAAGACTAGAGCCCAGAATCTACTAGCCATAAACAGCGAGTTAGCTAGATGCCGTGTGTGCTACGCTGGCGCACCGAGAACTTCATGGGGTTGCACTGGAATTCAGAACTTTTACGTCGACAAGCTAAATTAACTAGTTAGGGGCGCTGGCTGTCAAAGAACGAACGAACTGCGTAGCTGTAACAAATCATCGCAAATGGAATAAATACGGAGCACTGATGGAACGAGCTAGTTCATTGATACTAGGCTTCCACTGCAGCATATCAAAGAATGATTGGCGAAAGTGTATTTTGTACATCAGCACTGCCTAAAGGCAAGGAAGGAAATAAAGGAAGGAAATAACTTGTCATTTTCGCGATGGTCCAAGATCCAAGCTCGTCTTTCGAAAATGTGTCGCGTTGATATAACTTAGTCCAGGGCATCAAATATTATTTTCGTAAATTCCCAGGAATTGGTACCATTATGAGAAGGGAAATGCTCTCCAATTTATTTTGGGCTGAGTAAAAAATTACAGCCGACATTCTTTGGAAAGTTTATGGTGTTTAACAAGCTGCATGTTATGATACGTCGGAAGGGTATCAGGTCCCACACTCAAAGGTAATCATTAAGTGTCCAGATTCATCATTCATTTCTTGTGATTTTCTTAGTATAGCCACTATTTTAATGTTTAAGTGATTAACATTATTTTTGCAAATGCTGTAACAGAATACCCAGTAGTTACCAATACTGCTAGCATTAACCAACCAACCAGCAGTAAATCAACCATAAATTGCCGCCGGAAGTTTCACAGACTAGTGACAGGGTTATTATGAATATTAGTAATGATATATTTACATTCTAAAACAGTATTTCATTCTAGTTTACATTCCTTGGGTAAGCCACGCCAGCTAACACAAAATGTACTCACAATGTTACAACAACATTTTGAGAATGTTTTGTGTCAGCTGGGACAAGGCATACTGATCAGTAGTTTGGTCTAGTAAATAAGAAAACAATGGCCCATTTGAAGCGGTAAAGTGCTTATTTTTTATTACTGAAGAATCTGTTTTATTTACATGATTCTTTGTCCATTTGGGTGTTTAAGACCCTCAGTTATACAGTGAAACATGTTACAACATAATCTTTATACTCCTTTGCAGTTTTTTCTATTATGCTGTTGACAGCAGTAATGATGATGATAATAATAATACTTATAATAATAATGTTACAACATTCCACTGAAATGCTTATAACTTTATTTCAGTGGGCTGTGCTGCACTGAACAAGCATTGCATTTGGAGTAAGATCAACAAGGTTTCAATGAAGAATATTCTGTCTTCAATTTTTTGTCTTCAAGTTACATCTGCTCAATACGAATTTTAGAAAATATCTTACATTACCATTGGAATCCTGCTCTGCAGCTTTTTTTTGTCTGCAGGAATACTTGAGTAATAAAATATATACCCACTTTACATCTGTAGTTTTTCAGAATTTACAGGTGCAGTTCATTAGTATTTTGACACACAAGGTTTACCTTCCTCCTTGCCTGTACATGGCGATACAATTACAAGAACTTGAAATTAGGGTAAGGACAATCAAGGTAAAGACTTTCAGGACACATTGAAAATAAACACATCTTGGCTTGCTGCTATATATTGTAATATGGAGTATATCAAAAGGTAAAAATATATATAGGTAATAACAGTGAATGTGTAGATCTACACATCCTATGCGTTGTATGGTGGCTATTGGTTCTTAAATTTGGAGGGAAGAACCACTCGGATACCTTAAGAGAGGGTCCTCGATAAACATGCTTACATTTCATTTACAGGAAAATTACCTGTAAAAATCAAAATGTGACAAAGGAACAAACTGCCATCACGCATTCACCAGCTCCCACTGGTCACTGTTTACCTATATACATGTATTTCATTGTTAATTATTTGTCTGTCTGACTATATGGAGAACAATTTAAGAGGACAAATATATCACACCAAGGTACAGTGCAATACCTAAAGTAGAATCAATGCTCTGACAGCCTTTACAAAACCATTTCATTTTAGTATTGCTTTTCTGTAAAGGTTAAAAGCACTGACTTCAGCTGAATACATTGTTTAATGAAACTGTGACGTTGATACTGTTGCGTGTGGTGCAAGCTATTTTCTTGTGGCCATGGCAGTCTGACAGAAATCATGTGTCATTTAAGGGTTGAAATTACGAGTGAATAAAACCACTGGCATCCTACCTCTGACAAAATGGTGTCACTGTGGTTTAGTCTAATTCAGTACTGCAAGAAATGAATATAAGGATGGAACTGCTACATTCTTTCTTCCGCTTTTACACATTGTCAGACTATTTTTTTGTAGAAACTTCCTTTGATTTACCAATCAGTTCTTCTTTCTTCTCTGTCTGGAGTTGGCCATTGTGGCTGTTCTGGTATGCTATGATATGTGAAGCCATGTGCCTGGGTACTGGAGCTGGAGTGCATGCCATCTTCTTGTGTACCTGCTGGACTACTTCACTCTCTACATGGCACTACCAGAGGACTAGTGGCGACTGGAGGAGTGGCATATTGGTCACTGGTAGCAACTGATAATTAAAGCCTCCTACCCTTGGTGGAACAAAGCCAATTCTGTCACTCCACTGTGAATCCCTGGTTAAAATGGAACTTGGTTCATATTCTATTGCGTGTATCATTCCTAAAACTCTTTCATGCACTTCATTCCGTATTACAGTGGTGTGGAGAATAAGCATTCCCAAAAAGAACATTACTTCTGCTTTCCAAAAAGTCAAACAGTCATTGTAGGGGACTTGGCTATACCATTACACTTTCATTTAGCGTTTCAGGTGCCATTTTGTTAAACACAATGGGGTTGGTAGAGACTAGCAGAAACTTTCTTGTACATGGAGGTAATCAAATGTATAGGAAATACATATTAGTTAAGCAAACTGAACCATATGTTAGGGCATAACATTGAAAAGTAAGATAAATATAACATTACATAGAAGGTGCAGGTACTGGGGAGTAAATATAACCATTAGACTTTAGGGGAAGGCAATAATCTCTGCATGGTATAGTTTGGCTTCTGTTCATTTGAGAACTTAAAATGTTAACCGCACTAAAATCACAAATAAATATGGAAAATACTACTGTGTAATCAAATGAAAAAGAACTGTATTTTTGTTTATGTCTGTCTAGTTGATTTGGAACTGGCTGACATCGTAAAAGAGGGCGTGAAAAGGGAACACATAAAATTATGCAATACAGGAAATAATTCATACCCATGGATAATGTTTAACTCACCTTTGTTTAGTCTGGTATAATTTCAGTTATATCTTTGCTTTGCACATATCACCAAGCCGTGGCTCTAATTATACATCACAGAAAACAACTGGCAATGTATGAAGGAAGGAAGGAGTATTGTTACGTGAACAAAAGACCTGATTGGGTGTGAGGAAAAGCGGCACAGTATATACCACTTCCATTTGAAAACCACAGATAAACCTTCAATGGTTTATTTACAGTTGTGTCAGGTCAGGAACTTCCAACAGGAAGGTTTATAGCGATCATTATAGAGATGCTCATTGAAGTGTCCTTCTGGAGCTACTGTAGCAACGTTAAGATCATGCGAGGACAAATGTATTTCTTAAATGTATTCGCTGCACATTGGTAAAGGGATAATTCCAACCAATTTGGGTCATATTCAGATTGAGGCTAGTTTATGAATTGTTGTCTGGTAATACTTATAAATAACATCATACAAAAAGTAATACAATAAATAAATTGTAAGTTTGTTCCCTTTAAGGATGTTTAACTGCTGGACTCTATCACAGGACTGAAAGTATACAAGGACTGCAACTAAGCCATCACTACAGAAGCCGTACAAAAATAACACCATGTTGTCCACACTTGGAGTGTTGGCCGACGTCCTCTGATGGTACGGGTATCTACAGCGCCAGGAGAGGAGAGGAAAAGGGAAGGAGGGAAACAGGAATAGCCAAAGGAGTCATGGGAGAGATGAAAGGTGCAGAAAAATTCCCACAAGGCAAAAAAAGAGGCCAAATATCCCTCGTTCTGAAATCTCTCTAAACTTCGTATTCTCTTGTCTCCTGCAAAAGTGAAACACAATACTCTTGGTGTACACTCAGACAGTTACATTCCTAAAGGACTTTTTTTTTACTAGCACATTCTGGCATTAATGAAAGTCACATTAAATCATAAGAAAAATGCTTGCCTCATAAAATCATTGCAATTTACTCCAACAATACATATTTTAAAAGAACACAATGCACCAACTTAAAACAAACAAGTGCATGAAAATATATTACTGTAGTTAAAACTTGGGGACTGTTCTTTTGTTTCAGAGAAGTTGAGCTTATTGTGATTGTGATCACCAAGAATAAAAATATACATTACAAAAAAGACATGGCCATTTTTGGCTTGGAGACATTTGACTACAAGGAGAGAATTGCTGTGATTCACGATTACCACTTTGACACCAATGATTTGCAGTCACCTCGCAGCAAATTGCATATCATTAACATTATCAGATGGCCTTTCTTATGAGAGCCATGACTAGATGAGACAGAGAGGCCTTGTATGGGAAGGCACATGTAGTTTTACCACATTAGAAATCACAGGTCTGTCAAAACACCACTAATGAGCTTGGATCTGAACAAGGTAAACCCAGTTAGACTAGGTCTTGCCTGATATAGGCAGTTTCCATGTTGCAGGTTTGCTCAGTTGAATATGAAAGGATTGTGCCTCATCTGCACTGTAAGATATTTCTCTTTCAGTTTAAATCAATTCATAAGAAGTGTTTATTATCAGCGGAATGATTAAAAATGATCAAATATTTGAAGTATCCATGCAAAACTCCTTATGCTTTGTAAAACACATTATGACCCTTGGCACAATGTCAAAAACATTCTGTTCAGAAATAAAGATGCAATTACATCCATTAAATAAGTTGGCGACAAATAAGTTGAATAAGAAAAACTTCAAAGTTGATTATAATAATGATGTGAAAAAAATAAAAACTAAAAAGTGTAGAACAGTCATCTTTTAATAGTAAACTTGTACAATGATTGACATGAACAGATTAGTTTGACACAGGAAGGACATTAACAGTGAAAGTAGTTCCCATGTCCATCAGATCAGTCCGTGTCCTTTCCCCATACAAAAATCTGCACCACACATTTCAGTTCAGAGGGTAGTATTACACTGTAATAATGTGTACAGTCATGCTTTACACGAAGGACGTCCAGAATCCCCCATTCTTTAGGACAATCATTACAATGCGGAAATATGTAAAGATATGAAATTCAATTAAAGTTAAAGATACAGTTGCGCTGTTGCAAACAAATAAAGTTTGTACAAAACACAGCAATCAAATAAAATTTCAGATACACATACCATATGTTATGAAATGAATACCCTTGGTAACTTAGTCCATGCTCTTGCCCCACCATGCCCCGCCTCCTCCCCCACCATGTCCCGCCTCCTCCCCCACCATGCCCCGCCAGTTCACCCAACTGTGACCAGCAAGCGGCATGTTTCTGTCATCATGTCCCAGAAAGACCATCACAGCGCTTCCCACAGCGTAAAACAGGGCACCGAGTCACAGGTAAAATAGTCGCATAGACGGAGAAAAGCCCCTTAAAAGGGTTTTTTTTCCATTTGCACCTGAGAAACGATGTTAATGGCTGTTTGGTAGGCCAGCGTGTACACACCTAAGTGCATTAATCTGTGGGACGCTGCTCTGAGCCTGGCTCACTGAGGAGACAGCCAATGGGACTGTGGGGAGGTGGATGGGGGAGGGGCCTCGCTCACCATGCACAGCCAATGACCAACGTGAGTGCTGTGGCAGGGAGATGGTTGGAGAGAAAGAGGGACATCAGAGGCCAGGTTGAAAGCATGTGTGTATGTGTGTGTGTGTGTGTCTGTGTGAGTGTGCATGTGCGGGTGTGTGTGTGTGTATTGTTACATCCTCTGACATAAATCTTATGTTTACATTTGTTTGGCTCTGCTGCGTGTGTGAGTGTCTCCATTTTTCTTCTGGTTCATCATCAAGTTGGCCATTTTCAATTATTCTCAATTTGTAAAAGGCTTGGTTTGCTGTTCACCAGTGGAGACTCGCTTTTTGGATTTGTTGTGTGCTTGTGGATTGTGATTTCTTCACTGATATAATGTGTTTGACTTGGTTTTGTTCAATTCATCCTCAACTCTGAAATTAGCCCCTCTGCTCGCCAAGTAGTGTCCCCAGATGGATTACAGACACGATTTAGTTATTTCCCTTTGTTATTTTTCCTCTCTTATTTTTGAAGGTGTCTCAAAAACTGCAAATGGGTGGAACTGCAAATCTCTATGGGGTACGCTATTCTGACTCTTGGTCTCAGACAGCCAACTCACTAGGGTCCTGATGCTCAGTGTTTAAAGACACCTCATGCCCAACAAACCTTCAAAGACCTTTGTGTGTGTGTGTGTGTGCATGTGTGTATCTGTATGTGTATGTGTGTGTGGATGTGTGTGTATGTGTGTGTGTGGATGCGTGTGTGTGAGTGTGTGTGTGTGTGTGTATGTGTGTGAGTGTGCAAGTATGTGTATGTGGGTGTGTGTGTGTGTGTGTGTGTGGATGCGTGTGTGTGTGTGTGTGTGTGTGTGTGGATGTGTGTGTGTGTGTGTGTGTGTGTGTGTGCATGTGTGTATCTGTATGTGTATGTGTATGTGGATGTGTGTGTATGTGTGTGTGTGGATGCGTGTGTGTGTGTGTGTGTGTGTGTGTGCATGTGTGTATCTGTATGTGTATGTGTATGTGGATGTGTGTGTATGTGTATGTGTGTGTGTGTGTGTGTGGATGCGTGTGTGTGTGTGTGTGTGTGCATGTGTGTATCTGTATGTGCAAGTGTGTGTGTGTGTGTGTGTGTGGATGCGTGTGTGTGTGTGTGTGTGTGCTGGACGGGACAGCGTTTAACGCTGTCATGCAGCGCCGGTGTGGGGCCTCACCTCGTTGTTCTTCGTGAGGGTGCAGTCGCAGGGGGGACAGACAGACACAGTCATTAGTAATCAGAGAGCGCGAGCCGAGGCTGATGGGAGCGCGGGGGGTGGGAAGAGGCGGGGCCCGGTCACCATGGCGTCCAACACAGGGGCGCACAGGAGCGGGGAGAGAGACAAATACAGCACCTGCTCAATCGGGCCCTAGGTTTGGGGCCCGAGTGACCAACCAGCTACCACAAAAAACCATCTGAACACACACACAGAGCAAAATTACACTCACAGAGCTTGCGGCTCTCATATCAAAAACGTTATGAGAGCCGCAAGACGTTAAGCAGCTCAGCAAGGAGTTACGCAGGACGATCTCTGTCCTGAGCTACGTTCTTTCCAACGACCTCTGCGAGACTCTTACTGCTTTTCAGGAAAGTTTAGGTCGGGGAACGAGCGCATCACAGAACGGTTTGTGCACTACTCAGCTTTCCAGAGACGAAGCACTTTTTCAGCTTCATTGACATGCAGCAGCGATATCAGACATTCCAGTTAATTCCATTTGGGATATGAACATGCAATATGGTGACACAGATGGCGGTTTAGGTGCATCATTTAGTTCCATATGTTAATCCAAATGATAGCACCAAATGACAGCACGTGAATGCAATATGAGCTTGGAGAAGGCTGACACATTCACGCACATCACATGTAGTAGAAGATGTATTCTGCCCAACAAAGGCACACCATATCCACAGACTGTGCTCTATTGATATTATGATAAAACAGAATGGTTTATTTTTTGTTACTTAAAAATAGAATTGCCCAATGTTACGCTTTCTGTACATGATTTTTGATGCGTCTACTCAACTTGAACGTTACCTGAATGTATGCATCATATATCAAACCAATATGAAAAGATTTTCATTAAACACTTAAAATGCACTTCAAAAAATATGTACACATATGAACATATACAATAAGTATACATTCTAATCAAAATGTGTGATACTTATTGCAAAAAATATAATTTGCTGAGCTGGAATTGTTCACAATCATTTGTAGGTCGCCATACTGGAAGTATGAATCCTAAATTGCACAAAGAACACAATCATGTGAAATTAATTACTGGATTAAATTTTTAAAAGTTTAAGTTTGACTCAGGAAATTATCTTATGTTCTATGAAAAATAGGCATTCACCGTCCAAAATGGAGCCTGGTGGAAGTCACACCCATAAGTACTATGTGACCACAGCTCTGTAAACATACAGCCATGATGAATCATGATACAACCTCGATGATTTATTTATGGGGACTTTGCGGCTGGGGGGCCTGTATTTACACTAGACTAGACTACAGCTGTGAGTCACGAGCTGAGTGTCGCAAAACATTTCTTATTTACTTGTGTTTACCAACATAGGAGTGTGTTAGTCGGAATAAGGGAAGCAGAAGCATCTCGCTGTACTGCTCTCGCAAACAAGACTGAAGGATGAGCACACTGCTCCCCGTAACATCACTAAGTGCAACAGCCAACCCTGCTCCCCCTTGCTGTTGTGTAAATTCACCTAGCGTAGCGTTTTAAAAAGTGGGTGCTGTGACACCCTGGGGTGCCGTGTGTTACTTCCAGGGCTGCCGCACAGGACTGTCAGAAATCTTACAAAAATATGTGAATATCGTACAAACTTTGTAAAGCCTACATTTGAGAATTTTCTCTTCATTTTTGGTTCCACATTTTTTACTTAACATAGCCTAAATGTGGCCTATAAGTGGAATTTCAAGCATATCCACGTTCATGAATGCAACTCTGTTTTTGATGACGAGCTACAGGCCGTGGGTAGGTATCAAAAATAACGTCCCCTGTCACATTGCAAAAGGAAAACAAACAGGCTTAATTTAGCAACGGTCAACAAGTTTACTGTCTCGTTTTTGATTTTTTTTTGCCAATATGATGTGCTACATGTCCAGCACTGTGGACAGATATCAGCATTCTCAAGCAGCAAGATTGTAGCCGATGTTTCCATGAAAAAATGCTTCCTTCCTGTTTTGAAGCTTCAGATTAGTTTAGATGTTGAAGCAAATTCAATTATTTGGGGTGTGGTAAATTATTTAGGGTGGTCTGAAAAGTTTGGGAACCACTGGTCTAGTGCTTGACACGCGTTAACACTAGAATATGCTTTCCAGCCACAATGAAAAATTGAGCTGTCTGGCAGACATATCAAATTTTCACAAGCACTGGATGGTTCAGCATGAGAGGCAAGTGCTTGTTAACTGCGCAGGCAGGCGGACGAAAATCCGAGCAAGAGGGTATGGAGACGGATTGCAGCGCTGGTGATGGAATGTTCAGCGTGGAGAGGACGGCCCTCTGGTGGTGAGTGATGGAATGACAGGCAGGTGTCAGGCGGAGGTGATCAGGACAAGACGATGGCGTTCTGGGAGTCAACGTCCCTGAGACTCAAGTCCTCCGTACTCACTCCGGTCTCGTAGATGGGATTGTCGAAGGCGGACTCCACAGTCATGTGGTCGTATGGCGGCGTGCTGGACGTGGGCAGGCGGAAGGACTTCCCCTGGACTCTGAGGAACGAAAAATAAAACACATTTTGACACTGGAGAATTAACAAAACTCAACGTGCTAAAGAAGAGTCACAAATCACGTTCACGCAGTTCTGTTAGACCACGTGTGAATACTATGGCGCTCTTACTTTGAGAAATAGAGGTAAATCCCAAGGATGACCAACATGACGACAGCAGCGGGTATCAAGACGGCAATCGCTATGTTCGTCCCCTCCATGCTTAGTTCTGAATTGGAAACTGCATGACAGACAAGGATAGAAGAAAAAAACACAATGATCATAATCCTAATCTAATCACTGTTCACTCAGTCCAATAGGAAACAGTGCACTTCCATTTAAAGCCAAATGATATTGGTGACGACTTTGTACAATTATTCAAAGATGCGTGTTTTTTATGCTTATTCCTTTCACCATTTAGGAATCATGCTCACACTGCCAGGCTCATCACAACTCCCGTTGATGGTTTGGGACAGTGCAAACCGAGGGTGTAACTTCAGTTTCAATATTGGGAGAGTTAAAATATTACATCATAGACCCGGAGAACGGCAGGCCTCAAGGGGGGTCTGGGGACATGACCCCTCTGGAAAAATATTTTTAAAAGAAAAGCTGTGAAATGATCATTTCTGCAAAAGGAAATGGAATATTTATTCCGATCGCTTCATTATATGAAATCATTTTCATCATCATGTTATATTACTTTGGGGGTTATTTGACCTGTTTTGTAATATTGTGTGGGGGGTGGGGGGGGCTTGTAGTAACCTTCTATCCCCCCATAAATTATGCCCTTGGTGCAAACACATGCTCTCCTCCTGAAGTGCGCGATGTGCTCTGCTGCTTCTTATCATTCCGCAGTGAGTCAGACATGCACAGACGTGAGCTGGAGGAAGACACACTTCATGGGCAGTCCAACAGACACACCTGAGGATGGCCAACTGACCAAGGGCCACTAATGCATAATGAGACACTGCTGACTGAACCCGTCCCATCCCTGGGAAAAACTAGAGCTAACTGTGCATCGCCCCGTAGAGCCACCGACCACACTTATACACATTACATTACATTACAGGCGTGTGGCAGACGCTCTTATCCAGAGCGACGTACAACAAACCATAACCAGGTATAACCGTAACCAGGAACAAGCGTGTTGAAAACCCTAGATGGAAGTACAGTACCAAGTGCAGGGAACGACCGCGTAGTTTAACTTGGACCCTGTAGGCTAATCCGATTTGCACTTGCACTCCCCATCCGTGCACTAGAGCAGCGTTACGACAGGACGAGCCACTCGGCAGCCGAGGTGAGCCTCTTTCTGAGTGACAGCGTGACCTTCTCCCGCAGTCCCCTGTCTACTCGATCTGACTCTGAGCTCTGAGCATGCTGCAGCGATGACATCACAGTGGTGCGTGTGATCAGGCTTCAGTTGACAAGCGCACTTACCGTCCAGCCGACGTTCGTTTAAGTAGACCGAAGAGGATGCTAAGAAGAGAAAAAGCATTCATGTCAACAGTGAAAAAAGGCGAGAAGCAATTAGGCTGACAGAAATAAGCAAGCAAGGATATAAAGTACATTTAAAACCGAGAAACAGTGAATGCATAATATGCGCTACATTATGGCCTTTTAAGCTGGTACTTTTTTTTCAAATGCTGGCACAATGTCACCGTGTGCTTTGACGAAGCTGTGGGAGAGGAAGCTCTTCAGCCTCGCAGTTCCTACCTCTGCAGGCAGGGGGCGGGCTGCTCCACTGCGAGGGGTGTCCGGGGACACAGCGGATGGCGGGCTGCCCCTGCAGCTCGTAGCCGCTCACGCAGGAGAAGCTCAGCGTCTCCCCCGCCTGGTAGAAGCGCTTCTCCGCGCTCCTGACGCTGGACGCGGGGAGGCCGGGGCTCCTGCACGGCTCGTACGTCTCCGCTGGGGGGGGACAGACAGACGGACTGAACCCGCCGGACGTCGTTTGAGTCTCCTTCAAGGACGCCAGTTAGCGGTACGCTCAACCGAACGCCTCGGCCCAAGGTCAAATAAAACTCAGAACGGCAGCCAGAGGTAAACAGAGTCATATGTTAATAAAGCTTGGCAGGTGTGGGCGGCGAAAGACCGCGGAATTACGGGACATCTGTTCCCTCCCCGGCGCATCTGCCACGCAGGAATATAACGGATGTTGGCACGCCTGCTTCTGGCGATCAAAGGACGCGCGGGACCGAGCTCGTCTTATTGACTCTGTCAGCCATCCGTTCCGTCTCTCTTGTCCTCCGTTTGTCCCTCGATTCTGACAGGGTCTTAATTAGCTAGCTTGGCCCAGTCACAAAGCAGCCGTCTCAATCTCCTGTTCAAAACAACCGGCCCGCTACTCACAACAAAGAGCACTGGCACAGCACCCAGTCATGTTCTCTAAGAGGCCAGATCCAGCTTTCGGGTTTGACTTAGCCGTTCGTTCCAGGTGCGAATTCAATAGCGACTGAAGTTTTGGTTTGTTGGAAGCAACAAGCACCCTCGGAGAGTGTAACCTCACCCCAAATGGTGCAACAACCAGCGAAAATGTGGCAAACTTTAAATAAATAAAAAACGTGTTGCAATAGATGTCAGTTTTCTGTTTTCTTATTTTCTCCAGCTCCCTCCCTGAATTTCCCCGGTGAATTTCCCTGGTGCCGACAGAACTGTTTGGCTAAAACAGATGTCTCTCACTGCTTATTATTGTTGTGGTACCTGCCTTTCACAAAGTAACCGCATGTTTCAACTCAGCTTCTTTTGTGGTGCCCACATGCCGTGCTGTTGATTTTAGGGGCTGTCATAGATTTTTTAAAAATCCAGCAGGTGGCAACATTTCTTATGCAATTGCGGTCTTGAGCTTGATGGTGTAAAGCGTCTTTGCGGGACAGTGTCTGTTTATTTGTGTCTGTTTATCTTTTTCCGTGGAGCGCGCAAGCGTGTGTGTGTGTGTGTGTGTGTGCGTGTGTGTGTGTGTGTGTTAGAGCGAGAGAGAGATTTTTGAGATTTAAAAACCCCTTTCATTGGGACATTGTTCGAACGCAGAAATGACTGTACTTCAAAATAAAAGAACAGACAAAGCAACAACAAGAAAAAACAAACCCAAACAACTGCCGCAGGCAGGGAAGAGAGAATAGATGCAAA
>CM077292.1:7279398-7571898 GCA_039654925.1 Anguilla pacifica | reverse complement strand
AGAGGGAGACAGACAAAGAGAGAGAGTACGAGAGGGAGAAACAGAGAGAGAGAGAGAGAGAGAGAGAGAGAGAGATAAACTCCATCTCCACTCCATCCAGTGGGTCGTTGGGTCAGGACCGGCACAGGGTGTCTTGCTCCACGAACGTGGGGATTCGTGTGGATACAGCGACGGTGTCTTCCATCAGACAGTGTTTACAGTGCTGACAGGGAGTCGGCCAGGTTTGATAAAGAGACAGTGCTACCGCCCACAAGCTCACACAACTATTGAGTTGAAATAGCATGATGTAAACCTTCAGGTTTCCATATACAGTGTAATCGTGTTTGGTGCTGGAAAGCCGATGTCATGGAGACCAAGGTGCCATTGATGGTCTGGTAAAGTGGGTGCTGAATAAATATCTTGGAACACCATTCAAAAGTGTACTGTAGGCAGCGCATTGTTACCTGTGAGTCAGCAGCCAGCAGCGCCACAAAGGTTCCCCTGGTCTGATAGGCTTACAGACATAACGCGAGCAGGGTCACTGATGTTACTGCTGTTCTGCTGTGATTGCGTCTTTCTTTGATGATTTGAGGTTTGATGATTTTCTTTGATCCTCGGGTATTATCGGGGGGAAAATGGAATGGTTCGAGGAGCTGCATGTCATTCGCGTACAGCCACTTCTCTTCTCAGATATTGCAGTGCACCACCGCATATCGCAATTATTAAACACACCGTATAATAAATTGCACCACTTTAACCTGGTATTCCTCTTTGGCTCTCACTGCACAACCAACGGCTTTAAGGTCCTAACAGATGTAGGACTTGGGATAACTCCACCCCATAGTCACTCGACTGTACACTAGCGCTGTTGCAAGATACACAATTGTATCATTGGTGAGTTACACACACCAGAGGCATGTCCATGTCCACCTGGATAGACAACCATATATTCATCCATATAAAGCCACACTAACTGGTGCAAAGAGGCTTTAGGCCCTCATTTGCAGCCTCATTCTACGTGTAACTGTTGGCACAGAGGAAAGGTTCGCGTTCCAGTGGCAGGTAAGCAGGTGAGACCACACGCGTTCCTTCGCCACTCGGACGCTTCCGCTGTTTGGTGTGTCTGTGGGGATTCTCACAGAGCCTTGGCCCGCTGCCCCCGTCCTCCCCCCCCAGCGGGACGGGGCCAGAGGGCTAATGACGGGGGAACGGGGGGGTGAGGATCCAGCCTGGGGGGGGGGGGGGGTGATTACACTGCGCCTCTGAGACACACGGGCGCCGGGCCGCGGGGCTCAGCATCCGTCACACGTCTGTGACCATCGGGCGAGCGCGACGGCGGCGCTGGGGGGCGGAGCCCGGCTCATTACCGCGTAGCCGCGCGCTTCTGCGTCCGCTCGCCCGCCCGGAGCAGCGCCGTCACCGCAGCGCTAGAGAGAGAGAGAGCCCGCGGAACGACGGCACAGGGGGGCCTCACTGAACCCGAACAGAACACACAGAGCAGAGCGGAGATCCGTCCAACGACGGCGGCGCCGATGATGTCAGCTCTCCGAGCGGAGCGCGCTGTGTGCCGTTCGGCTTCGGCAGAGGCGCTGGAGCGGGGACAAGAAAACTCGTCTGACCCGGTCACTGACCCCGCCCCCCTCCCCCTCCCCCTGCCCCTCCCCCAAATCTCTCTCCCTGCAGGACAGGAAAATGTGTGCGGGAGCCTGTGTCGGTTGGCAGCGTGCGGAACGCATGGTTTGCTAGCGGGCATCAAACTTTACCGCGCGTCACCGCCGCTTTCTCAGGACGCAGATTGTGAGGTTCTGAATGATTAAGCTCCGCACATCCAAAGATCAAAACTGTTACCTAGGCGATAAGGGGGCACCTTGGCACACAATTAATTAATCATTTCCATCATTTTGTTTTCAGAGTACTTTTCTATACATGGAAACACATCCATTTTCTTTTCTCAGTTGTTCATATAAGATGTGCCAGTGAACTCTGTGGTGTCTCTCTCCAGGTCATGTGACGGGGGGGGGGGGGCGGGAGGCTCTTACCTCTCTCACAGCTGGGCACGTCCCCGCTCCACGTCAGGTCCCACTGGCACATGAGGATCTCGGTGCCCACCAGCTGAAAGCCCGGGTAGCACTGGTAGGTGACCACCGTGCCGTGGATGAGCTCCGGGTGCGAGGTGCTCTTCCACCCGCTGGTGATCTCCGGGAGCTCAGGACAGGTGTCATTACGAGGGACCTCTGAGAGAGAGAGAGAGAGAGAGAGAGAGAGAGAGAGGGAGCGAGAGAGGGAGAGGGAGAGAGATGGAGGGAGGGAGAGAGAGTGATGGAGGGAGAGAAAGAGGGGGGAGAGAGAGAGAAAGAGAGAGGGAGAGAGCGAGAGAGACAGACAGAGAGAGAGAGAGAGAGAGATGGAGGGAGAGAAAGAGGGGGGGAGAGGAGAGAGAGAGAGAGGGAGAGGGAGAGAGATGGAGGGAGGGAGAGAGAGTGATGGAGGGAGAGAAAGAGGGGGGAGAGAGAGAGAAAGAGAGAGGGAGAGAGCGAGAGAGACAGACAGAGAGAGAGAGAGAGATGGAGGGAGAGAAAGAGGGAGGGAGAGGAGAGAGAGAGAAAGAGAGAGGGAGAGAGAGGGAGAGAGAGGGAGGAAGGGAGCGAGAGGGAGGAAGGGAGAGAGACTTTTAACCACACCTTTATTTGACATCATTTAGTTAAATTTGATTATTTATGATCCACAATAAATTAAGTGCTACGCTACATAAAAATTAATACACCAAAGCAAAACAAAAAAGATAAATCACAATATATTACGAGCATTTTCATATCTGTTTATCATTATGACCTCTTACCTACCTCAACAGTCATCAAAAAGACAACCGAAAACTCGTCCTGCTCCACACTACATTATCCCCAGGTATCAATAAATTGTTCTACATTTGAGACGATTTTTATAGTATGCGAGCTATTTTGAGTCAAGCTGGCACTAAACCTTTAACCATGGGTTCAGGTTCAACCGGTCCCGCCCCTTTCATTATTTCCACTGCTGAGTTAAATTGCACGTTTTCAGAGAGAGAGACAGACAGAGATGTAAATCAGGAGAATGCAGCAATGAAGCCGGAATGACTGATCTGAAGCAGGAGACCGGAGAGGAAGCACGTGACACAGCCCCCCTCCTCACACGTCAGCACAGGAGTAACTCCAGGGTTGAGGCCTAGCAGGTTTTCCAGTCACAGCTTTTGGTTTCCAATAATATGCCAATAAAGACTCCAGTTCAGGTCCGGTGGTGCCGTGTTTGCTGTTCAAGGGCCACCCAAGCTGAAAGGGAAACACTTCCAGACCTATTATCGCCCCAAATGCTGCCGCTCCAAACAGAACAACGATGAAAAATTTCACCGAGGAGAGGGCGAGCCGGCCCTGTCTGTGAGCGTAAATATAAACTCCCGGCACGCACGGAGCCCACCGTCAATTTGCAGCAATCGCGCGAGGCGGTCTGCGCCAGGGAGAGGGGCGTCCTGGCACCGCCCCAGGCGGGCCATTTTCATTGGCAGTGGCACTCACCCCGCATCCCTTTAATTGCGTGCAATTTCGATACCCATAATCCCATGCACCTGCACGGCTCCAGAGGGGTGCGCACAGATGCTTTCATCTGCTTTCCTGCTGCTCTCTCTCTCTCTCTCTCTCTCTCTCTCTCTGCAAGGAACTTCGCCAGAGCGATGTGTTTCTGGAATGTTCCGGTTTCGTCTAGCAACAGCCCTGCCACACACCGCTGCCACACACCGCTATGCTTTTGTTTCTCAGTGCCCCCCCCCCCCCCCCCCAACCCCCACCCCACCCCCCTCCCGAAAAGGTCACCTGAACCCTTTCCTCTCCTCTCCCTCAGTGGAAATGCCACAGCACCTCACTGAAATGATTGAGCTACTCAGTTATTAGGCAGGGGCGAGGGGGGAGGGGGTGGGGGGGGGGGGGGGGGGGCGGGGGAGAGAGGGAAAAGTCCCTGTGGTGCTGGCTGCCATATCTATAACAAGGCCCTAATTAAAATGCTTCAAGTTTCAATTAGCGGTTTCAATAATATTTCCACAAAGCTTGGTGCCAGGAGCCTGGGGAGGAGGGTTTTCAGTAATTGGGCTCGGTTCACACCGCATCGCATTCTCCGCGAGCCGCTAAATCAGGCGGGGTGAGGGGTGGGGGGGGTGGGGGCGAGGGAGCCCCTTTCTCACCACCTACTCAACCCAGCTCCTGGTCCAAGCAATGGTTCTATCCCGCCTGGACTACTGCAACTCCCTTCTGGCTGGACTACCGGCATCTGCCACCAGACCTCTGCAACTCATCCAGAATGCTGCAGCTCGTCTGGTCTTCAACCTCCCCAGACACTCCCACGTCACGCCCCTGCTCACTACCCTCCACTGGCTGCCTGTTATAGCTCGCATCAAATTTAAAACATTGGTCCTAGCATACCAGGCAGTCAAGGGATCAGCCCCAGCATACCTCCACAAGATATTCAAACCCTACATGCCAGCCAGATCCCTCCGTTCTGCTACCTCAGGACGCCTGGCACCTCCCCCTCTTCGCACCTGCACTTCCAGATCACGTCTCCTGTCTGTTCTGGCCCCACGATGGTGGAATGACCTCCCCGTGAAGGTCAGAACAGCTGAGACACTGACCCATTTCAAACGACAACTGAAGACTCACCTCTTCAGGCTGCACCTCTCCCCTTCCCTCCCTACCCCCCTGTAAATGACTGTAAGCTTAGGGTTGTAACTAGGCAGTTGTTTTGTGGGTGACTTAGGTGCATTAACTATCTGAATGCAGTGGAGTTAATAAAAAAAAAAAAAAAAAAAAAAAAAAATACAAACAGTAATTGTCGCCGTTCTCGTTGCATTAGTGTTAATCAGTTTAACCTTCACGGTCCAAGTTGATCTATGCGGTTGTTCCCTGTACTTGGACCGGTACTTCTCTCTAGGGTTTTCGTCATACTTGTTCCTGGTTATGGTTATACACTTTGATGTACGTCGCTCTGGATAAGAGCGTCTGCCAAATGCCTGTAATGTAATGTAATGTAATGGGAGGGGGGCCCACCGAAAAAGTGGACCACGAAGCCGTTGTGGTAGCCGAAGATGTTGGTGGCGGGGTCGGTCTGGAACTGGACGGTGACGTCGGCCATGGAGGTGTAGAGCTTGAAGCGCGGGTGCGAGCCGCTGTACTGGCCCAGGATGTTGGCGGTCAGGTCGTCGCCGTCGTAGAAGGTCAGGACGTCGTTCTTTCCCACGTGGAGCCTGCAGGCAGAGAACAGGGAGCTCTCTTCAGATTCGAATGGAAAAATCTGAACACATCATCATAGCCATAGAGATACAGTACTGCCAAAGCATCCATCCATTATCTATACCCGCTTATCCTGGACAGGGTCGTGGGGGGGGGGGGGTGCTGGAGCCTATCCCAGCATGCATTGGGCGAGTGGCAGGATTACACCCTGGACAGGCCGCCTATCTATTGCAGGGCACACACACCATTCACTCACACACTCATACCCATGGCCAATTTAGAGTCTCCAATTAGCCTACCTGCATGCCTTTGGACTGTGGGAGGAAACCCACGCGGACACGGGGAGAACATGCAAACTCAAAAAGGGCCCAAGCCGAGATTCAGCCTTCTTGCTGTGAGGCAACGGTGCTACCCACTGCACCATTACAAATTAATAGAAACAACAAGTAAATTATGCCCATAATCACAGTAAGAATCATCAAAAGAAAACCACAAACATACGGATTTAGAACGAATATGAACACCATGGCTGCAAATTAGCTTAATTAAGCACTTATAACTAAGATGAAAAAAACTGTAAAATTCCTACACAACCTACCTGGTTGCTAGGCTAACACCTCCCACTCCTTTCCAAAAAGGGAAGAAAGTCTGCTCCAACAGAGGGCCAAATTCGCGCTCCGTTGCTCCCGTATTCAGCCGAGCGCACCTCAAACGCGACAGACAGCGTCTCTCTCCTTTCATAGCGTTAGAGGGCCACAGGGCTGCTGTGGGAGCACCGCCAACTACCGCCTGGGCAACTCCGCGGCCAGCGGCGCCCCGACGCCCGGCGTTCCCCCGGCAACGGCTTTGAACGGCGGGAAGAACGCGGACGACCGCAAACGGAGCGGTTCGGTTTCCGCGCCACCCCAGGGTAGGAAATCTGCAGGACGGTGTTTCCCTCGCGTTTTATGTGAAGGTGCGGTTGGTCGGGTGGCTGGGAGGGGCCGGGGCGATTGACAGCGCAACTGTGCCACGCACACCTCTTATCTCTGACTCCCAGTGAACGGGGGCAGCCGTTAAAGGCGTAAAGTTTTTTTGGGAAGGAGCCGAGCATCAGGTTCTCCATCCTGGAGGCGCTGTCTGTGTTTAAAAGGCTGAGAAACGGGGGGGCTACACCTCGCCCACGGAGAGCGGCCTCCTACCAGTGACATCACCGCAAGGCCGAACAGCCGAGGTTAAGTCCCCATACCTCAGCAGAGCTCGACATTTACATCCATTCTAACATCACACAAATGTATTTTTCTTCCATCGGTGCCAGGCCCATTTCTTTCCGCCTCCGTGGGAGTAAGCATTTGGAAAATTCCTGTGCCACCAAAAGTACAGAGCAAAAGATGGTGGGAATCCTGTGTCTCGTTCAGATCGGACCTACTTCACTCAGAAATAAACGCTGAATAATTCATCGTTAATTTACTGTTCTCCAAGACTTTCTGAGGCTTCTCATAAATGCGTAATTTCAAGAAATGTCACCCCCATCTCATTAGCAAAATAAGAAAAGGATGAGACAGTCATGGATTAACTCTGAAGGACTATTTCCATCCCCCCAGAGGGGGATGGGACAGTTGACCCCTGCCTGGCTCTAATTAACTATTGATGGCGGCTGATGGAGTGAGGGACAGGTGGAAATGGTGGGCGTTTGTCAGAAGCGATGGAAATCCTCTCCCTCCGTTTATTTATGACCAGTGAGCCAATCGCCTTCAGCACTCGTTTCTCAAGGTTCCGAAGAGGGTGGAGCCACTGAGTCCACCATGTCTGCCACGCACATAATGAATGCATGGAGGATTTCTCTTTCTTTTGAGTTAATATTCAGTCGTTTACTTTCTTCTCTGTCGTCTACTTGTTACTACGGAATGCTTGCACTTCACAGCAATTTTGTGAGAACTGAAAGCAAACACGGGGAGCTTCTAGACTGTCCAAATGGTTTTGGGAATACATGTGGGTCATTAAGACGTACAGCATCGCATCCGCAAGTGCGGAAGCTTGTCACTTCTCACGCATTTCATCGCCGAAGATGGCGGAGGTGCCTCAGAAGCAAGAAAACGAACGTAGCTTTATTCGTTTCGAATACGTACAGGACACTGCCTTCTGCAACAAACGAGCTCAAATGGAAAAAAGACACGTATGAAATGAAATATCTGGAAGGTAATAAAAACGGTGTCAGCTCGCGATGGCTGCGCCTCGATAAAGCGAGGAGAGCCTGCTCACAGGTCAGTATCCCCCTGCCACATTCACCATTCTGTGACAGAATTATAATCTCTGGGCTGTAGTAAAAGAGGAAGGCAGTCGCAGCTTGCCTTTTCGGCGCGGCCGCCCCGCGTCCCTCTGAAGGCATTAACCTTTAGAGATGATGAAGTTTGGGGCTCCCTGCCCGTCCCGAGGCGTCATGCAGAGAGGCAGAGAAACAGGGGCGCGCATTCAAAGCGCAGGCAGAAACAAAAAAAGAAGTGAAAAAAGGAAAACGCTCTGTCGCTCCCTCCCTCCCTCCCTCCCTCCCTCCCTCCGTCCCAGGGCTGGTTCAGCACAGTAAACTCCGCCAGCGTGCGCGCACCTTGAAGGGGAGATGGAAAGCCTTTTTGTGCTGGGATTTTCCAGCGATTCTGTGGATTGGCTGCATTAATATGCACCGAGTGTGTGCTACAAAGCTCATGAAGGGGAGGGGAGGGGAGGGGAGGGGAAGAGTCCCCCCCCCCCCCCCCCACACACACACACACACACAGTCAGCTACGGGTAAAAAGCAATCCTCCCGTACCGATCCATCACTTGTCTCCCAAACCCGCCACAAGATTTATTCTGCATCCAGATTGCATTTACATGAACGGGTGCGCACGACTTGTTGAAGGATGGCTACCCAGAGGACTAACTCCTTAATGGTCATTTAGATTTCTCCCTCTTTGTGCACAAATTAATCCGCCCGCCTGATTGCTCTGCCGGCAAATCCCATTTCTAATCAGCTTCCTCGCGCGGCGCACGGGCGAGGCCACGCCTCCCCTGCGCCAGGCCCCTCCCCCAGTCGGCCCCGGCTCTGCCGCTCGCGTCCTTGAAAGTGAAGTGAAACTGGAGAGCACTTCCCCAGTGTGAACTCAATGAGCCCTGGATAAAAAGAAGCCTTACTTCAAGCTGTGCTCGGCACAGAGTGCGGCAGAAGCGAATGTACTTTACTGCGTCTTTGAAATGCTTACAGTCTTGACTGGTCTTATTTTAAGCCAGACTAGGTTTTTCATTCCTGCATAATGTGCTCATTACGCAGAGCTTGGCTCCTGCTTTCCGTTCTCTCGTACGCTGTCACATTGTCTCCAAGTCCTATTTGCTTTATACCATTTGAGATTTATAAGTAAATATTTAATGCTCTCTTTTTTTTTTTTATCACCCTCGATTTCTCACGCGAGAAAGAGATTTTTACGTCTCGGCGGGCTTTAAACCGCAAAATAAATACGGGGAGAGAGGAAAAAAAAAAAAATGCCGCTTCGCACGTGCGTTTCAAGCACGCGGACTCGAAGACGCTCGCGGGCGGGCTCGTCCCCGAGGCCCGAGGCGACGCCGCCTCAGTCGCCTGGGCGGGCGCGCTCAAGCGAAGCGGTTGCCACGGGAGCCGGCTGTGCGAGCGGGATGCGAACCCTCCCGGCGCCGGGGCGCTCGCAGCTCAATTACAGCCGCGCCAGGTTCTCCAGCGCGCGCCCGAGTGTAAGAACAACCGGCGGAGGGGGGCCGCGGGGGGGAAGTGGAGCTACGGAGCCGAGCGAGTCACCCCCTCCAGCCTGCGGGCGCAGAACAAACCGCCTCTCCACTCCTCCCTCAGAAGCACAGCCACTTCTGACACAAAGCAGGACACACCGACAAACACAACTGTCATTTTTTTATTATGTTTGTGCCGAGCTACCGGTTGCTTATTAATGGTTTGGAAAAAAATAAACGTAAGTTCCTATGTAGAAACAGCAGAACACACATGCACGCTGGCACAAACACACACACAATAAGTTTAGACGCAATCCAGCACTTGTGGGGACGGTCCCCACGCTGTAGGGCTGAAGAGCATGGGGACAATGGCCGCCTCCTCCTATGTCACCCAGCTGCAGCAGGACGCCTGGGAGGCATGCTGTGGTGCATACCAAGAGAGTAGTACTATGGGGGTGAGGGAATGTGCCCTCACACACACACACACACACACACACAAGCACACATGCACATACACACACACAGCCATGCACTCACACACGCACAAGCACACACGCACACACAAACACACATAGGCACACACACACTTACACACACACATACAAAGACACACACGCATAAACACAGACAGACACACACACACACATATGTGCACACACACACACACACACACACACACACACAAACACAGAAACACAGAAACACAGAAACACACACACACACACACACAAACGCAGACACACACACATACGTGCACACACACACACGCAGCCCTCTCAGGACTGCGAGAGTAATTGAGAATGCTTTTAGAGACCGAACTGCAGCCGCAGAGCTCCCCCCCCCCCCACACCTCCCACCCCCACCCCCACCCCCTGTGAAAAACATGCAGAAACAGCTGCTCAGGAAAGCGTGAAACAAGAAGCACAACAAATGAGACAGGGACCTGGGCAACTCCATCTCGCCCTCTCGCTGGGAGGGAGAGGCTCGGCGCGGACCTCCGCAGCGCGCCCGCCACCCCCCCCCCCCCCCCCACACTCCGTAAATGGCGGTAATAGGCACGGTGCCCGGGAGCGCCGCCGCCGCCCCCTCCGGGCTGCCGTAATCTTGTTTTCCGCCTGTTTCCGGGCTTTGAGCTCCCGTCCCACGCTGCGCGGGAGCGCCTCTCCCAAACACAGATACGGCGTATCGTAAAAGAGAGGCGGCTGGATCGGGCCCGGCCCTAATCCCGGCTCAGCCCGCTGCAGGGGGGGGGGAACCGGGGGAAACTCCCGTCTTAAAAAAGACCGAGAGCGTGTGCTTCTCTCCCCAGGTCTCTATTAGTCGGGTTAAATTATTACACCGCGTGCCTGGGATGAAATCGGTCGTCTGATTGGACAGAAGTCCCGACTCCGTGTTCCAGACCCTGTGCGAGTGTGCAAACGCGCACGGGGGGTGACATAGCTCAGGAGGTAAGAGCGGTTGTCTGGCAGTCGGAGGGTTGCCGGTTCGATCCCCCACCCTGGGCATGTCGAAGTGTCCCTGAGCAAGACACCTAACCCCTAACTGCTCTGGCGAATGAGAGGCATCAATTTTACAGCGCTTTGGATAAAAGCGCTATATAAATGCAGTCCATTCACCATTTACCGAACGCCTGTGGAGCTGCAGGACGTCGGGCCCCGCAGGCTGACCCCCGGGTTCTGAGAGCTGTCTGCGGTGCTGAAACGGACTCTCCGCGCGCCGGCCCTGAAGCGGGCCGTGCCTCCTGGCGGCTGTTTCCCGTGGCGATGGCTCCTCGGCGTGAGCGACCGGGCCCTAACGGGAGCGACCGGGCCCTAACGGGAGCGGTCGGGCCCCGGCGACTCCCCGCCCCGCCGTCGCGCTCCGTTAGCTTCCCGAAGGCGTCGGCGAGCCCGGCGCGGAATTGGATCTCCTCTGGACCGTGCGCGCCTCGTTTCGGGGGGGGGGGGGCACTAATGGGATGGAGCTATCCCGAACAATTAATTTAAATGAGGTTTTCTTGTTTGTCTGTTTCTCCTTTTAATTAGAAAGGTAGCCATTGGTTAAAGAAAAAAAAAAAAACACAACAGCCCTGGGGCTTTGGCTGGCTGCCTGGCGAAAGAAAGAGAGGAGGAAGTTCATCAATAATACGTCCTGCCAGGATCGGCTCCCCTCTCTGGCCAGTGAGGAGCTCAGGTTAGTGCGGAGTAACCCAGGCCACATCCACACTGTCCCATATTCAGGTCCGCCTCCAGGAAATGTCCACAAGAGAGAGGGCAGCCATGGCTCTTGAGGTACCAGAGGCCTCAGTCCACAGGCGCAGCCTAAATTTGAGCCTGGGCCCATCTGCCCCAGCCTGCGATGTGAAGGTTAGGCTTTGTGTAAACACAGGAATCATGATGGTACAGCATTAACACTAACACATAGCTTTTGTTGACCACACATAATCTTGTAATGTATTGACACTTAACCTCATTAACCTTGACTTACAAGTAAATATAAGCAATTTTTATTTCCTCACAAATGTTTTACTTCAGGTGCTTGCTCTGTTAATAAAAAATGCAGACTTTGTATGTATTTATAGACCCCAGGCTATAGTAACTACAGTGTCCTTTTATCTGACTCATTTAGAAAAAATGTTTGGTTCACTATTCCATGTTACTGAAATAACAACATTCTGATTCTTTATTGGTATTTCAGGTTTAAAAAATATATATATTATTTTTTATGCATTTTTCAAAACACTTCCAAGAATAAAAAAAATTCAAAACTACTCTGTATGAAACAGTGCAAATTGAAACTCATTGAATTAAATGTGACAAATCACATAAAAAATAATTGATAATTGCAGAACATCAAAGTACAAAATATCCTTTTTAATCACTGAAACAACAAAGTAATCTTTGCCAAATAACACACCGAACATATAATGGAAATATCAAGTACGTAGGCATAATTTGTTTACATTAAATAAATAAAAATGTGTCCAAATTAGAATCATAAAAAAAATTACTACTAACATAATTTTGTTCAAACTTACGTACAGTATATATTTTATTGTTCTGCGCCACTTCACCACTCATAAAGCCTCTCATCAGCATTAAGGCACATTTACCCCCTATCAGCACAGCTTGTGTACTCAGAGGAAAACACCTCTGGCAGGGTCGTATCCCCAGGGCCTGCTGCTCAGTAGCATCTTCCCCTGTCTCCACCATGGCCTGGATGAGTACGACCTGCTGAGGAGGGTGCTGGGAGCTCCACCTCCAGGCCAAAATGACTCCGTAGAGGGTTCAGAATGCAGGAGGATGGGGGCATGCACGCCCTCCACCTCCAGGCCAAAATGACTCTGCAGAGGGCTCAGAATGCAGGAGGATGGAGGACTGCACACCCTCCACCTCCAGGCCAAAATGACTCTGTAGAGGGTTCAGAATGCAGGAGGATGGGGGCATGCACGCCCTCCACCTCCAGGCCAAAATGGCACCGACTAAATCTGTGTGCGATGCAAAGCTCTCCCATAAAGCAAAACACAGGGTGGAAGTTCACACGCTTCCAGACAATGGTGAACGTATATCTAGCGTTTGGATTTTCAGGATGATCGCACGGCAAGTTCAGAAAAATATACTTGATCACATGGCCCTATCACCGGCTCCCATGATGCCACATTCCCATTTTCTGTAACTGCAGAACGATTGTATTTCCTGTCACATTTACCTCGGCTCCAGCCCTGTTCTGGACAGTTGTATAGCATCTTCTAGCATGTTCTACATTGATCATTGGCTGAATATTACACAGTCACGTGTCTTTTTGTTAACCATGGTGACATGGTAAATGGACATGGTGACGTCCCTCACCATCACCGCCAACACCAGCAGCACTTAAAGGAGAAGATATAATAAACTAATACTTAAAGGTTTGAGGGTGTGATTTAGAGTTCTACATGTTGTGTGAAGACAAGGTAATATGTGCTTAAAGAGTCAAATTTCGTAACCAGGTTACCAAATAGCCTATTGGCATTGTACTTTTCATATTAGAATATAAATATAAAAAATGAGTGACAAACTGTAATATCTCTTGACATTAACATTGCCTCTAGAACAACACAAAGGTTTTCCCTGTCACAAATCCTAGGCCAGGGATCCTAAAATCTGGCCCTGGAGGCCAGTAGCACTGCACTTTACTCTCCCCTTCTAATCAGCACTGATTTAGACCTGGGACAGCAGGTGAGGTAAATCTCTGGATGGTCAGTGGCATTAATTGATCAATTAACTATCAGGTAGAAAAGACAAACAGGAGAACTACTGGCCTCCAGGGACAGATCTGAATGTACCACGATCAGCCTGCAATTCACATGTCTTCCACAAGAGGGCTCTGTCATCCAAGACACCAGACTGACACAATTCTCTCTGTTTACTGATGGAGAACATGGGTATTTATGGCTCCCTGTTCCTTGACTTTAACCTTAAACTTCTCCCTGTCACCCTGTTGTTTTCAGCACGCGGGATACCGCCAGTCATTCGGCGAAGGCGCGGATCGACGGCGTGCGGTGGAGGCAGAGCTCGTTTTGGGAAGACTCCGCGGCCCCTCGTTAGGGAACCTCCCCCCAGCAGCAGGAGCGGCCTGACGAACGCAGGTGCGGGAGCGCGGGCGAGGCCGGGGCCCCCCGCACAGGTGTGTTTCCGCTCTCACCTGTCGCCAGGCAGCCGTGCTGTGGGGTAATGAGTGGGGGGGCGGGGGCGGGCCTCTGCTCCTGCGCTAAACGAATTAATCAGCCGTCATTATGCGCCGTGTTCCCTTGTAATTGCGAGCGTGGGTATGCTGATGAATGGTTATGGGGGAGTGAGAGCGTTCTCATTACCGGGGGAGAGAGAGAGAGAGCGTGCTCCGGAGCGACGCGCTCCACGGGCATCCCAGGCCGCGCTCGTGCAGCTAAGCTCGCTCCGCGCGAGGAGTCTCACCTCCCGGGCGCACAGGCCAGAGGAGGAGCACAGAGGACTCCCAGCTGGGTAGGAGGCTTTCTCCTCACACTGAGGAGTAATATAAGTGTGAGGAGCTCAGGTCAGGGAGGAGTAACTGAAGAGTGAGGAGCTCAGGTTAGTGAGGAGTAACTGAAGAGTGAGGAGCTCAGGTCAGTGAGGAGCAACTGAAGAGTGAGGAGCTCAGGTTAGTGAGGAGTAACTGAAGAGTGAGGAGCTCAGGTTAGTGAGGAGTAACTGAAGAGTGAGGAGCTCAGGTCAGTGAGGAGCAACTGAAGAGTGAGGAGCTCAGGTTAGTGAGGAGTAACTGAAGAGTGAGGAGCTCAGGTCAGGGAGGAGTAACTGAAGAGTGAGGAGCTCAGGTCAGGGAGGAGTAACTGAAGAGTAAGGAGCTCAGGTCAGGGAGGAGCAACTGAAGAGTGAGGAGCTCAGGTCAGGGAGGAGCAACTGAAGAGTGAGGAGCTCAGGTCAGTGAGGAGTAACTGAAGAGTGAGGAGCTCAGGTCAGGGAGGAGTAACTGAAGAGTGAGGAGCTCAGGTCAGTGAGGAGTAACTGAGGAGTGAGGAGCTCAGGTCAGTGAGGAGTAACTTAAGCATTTAGGGAGTTCAGGTTACTGAGGAGAAAGACAAGTTTGTGGCGAAGAGCTCAGGTTAGAGAATGTCTTTTATGATCTTAAAGCATTTTTCAGTGACGGGGGAAGCTCCCCTCTATCCACCAGTGAGTAGCTTTGATGTCCACCAAATGCTTTCATTCCAGGATGCTCACCACACCTCAGTGATGATCAGGTGGAACTGAGGGAGCCTGGTTAGGAATACTGTGAGAAGTGAGGAGTTTCCCGCTGTCCTGGCCAAATACCCACACTGGCCCTTATGATCCGGCCACTTAATCATCGCTGATACTTCCAGTTAGAACTTTTGGTGAAGATCCAAAAGACGATCAGGGCCAGGAGGACGCAGAGGAGCGCTGGGTCTACCCCACTTATCAGTCACTCATCTCGCCCACCTGACAGAGTAAAGCTGCTGCTCAGTCTCTCACGGCAGTAACGGGACGCGAGGCTGAGACGGTGCTAATAAGGAGCGTGAAGAATCCAGGCGAAGGCTTCATCACGCGACGCCGCGGACGGCAGGTCCCGTCCTGCGACGTTTCTGGCCTGACCGCAACAGCGGGGGCCAGCCCTACTAACGCAAATGTCTGTGACTGACTGAGTGATGAAGTTACACCATTGGTTGGCCGAGTGATGAAGTTACACCATTGGTCGGCCGTTTTGACCCGGTCCTGTTCCCCTCCGTCTGCACGTCTCGTCTGACGAGCCTTCGCTGACGATGCTCCATATGCCGTTCTGACAAATCGGACGGCTCGGACGGGAAGGGGAGCCAGACCGCTGAGCCGAGCCGACCCAGCCGCAGCCCCCACAATTCCATCTGCCTGACTCTTACTTAATTACCAAGCACTTCAGCCCGCGCGCGCTCTCCCATTCCGCCTTTGATCATCTTATCATCTAAGTGGGAGATAAGACGGCCACCATGGACGCAGCTGATTGGCTGAACAGAAGCTTGAAAGCCTGGGTGTTTTTTCTCTTTTTTTTGGCCCCGATTTGCAGATGAATGTGAGAGAAGCTCCAAGCCGCTCAAGACACGAGTTTAACGTTTCCAGCAAAGACAGGCTCACCGCTTCCGCGTCGAACATCGAAGGCGAAAGGTTCTCAGACTTGTTGAACGACTGAAAAACATGCGCATGGAGGAAAAGGGTTTGGCAGGTAAAAAGATAATACTCCCGCCGCACAGTATCTCACAAGCCCCTCATTAGAGCTCGGACTTTTCAGACTCTCTGCGTGAGTCCTTTCTCAGAGCCGTGCAGACGGCGAAAAGCTCCCTGCCTCCTCTCAGCCGTGCGCAACACCAGCTGTGAGCGATCGTTAATCTCTCCAGTCGGACGGCACTGTCCGCGTTGAACACAAATAACTCGCGAATATTTTCAAAGCTTAGCATCCTCGGGTCACGCCGGTGCACGCGCCCCCTCGTCCCCGAACGCCGTCTCTAGCCGCACGGGTGCCTGAGCGCGTCACGGGAAGACGCGTTACCGCGTCAGCTTCTCCGGCGGCAAGAGAAGGACCCCTCCCGAATTCACCGGCATCGCGTGAGCTGCCGAAGCGACACAAACAACGAAATAACGAGGCGTGACGTGAAAACGCGCGCGTCTTTTATCAACAAAGCAAAAATAACTGAACGCTTCAAAAAAATCTACCCAGAACTCACACGGTAGGGGTTTCCTGCTGAACAGGGCAACCGGGCGCATCAATCTGCAAAAACACGCGTTCCGCAGCTCGGCTCAAACGACGCAGACGAGAACAATCTACGGGCACAACGATCCTCGGGAGTTTGTTTTTTAAAGTCCGCGCGTCGGCACTTAACGCACGCCATTCATGTGCTAAGTAATCTCCCTCCCCCCCCCTCCTTCTTTGTGCTAGACGGAGCTGTTAGCTCCTGAAACGCTCCCTGTTTGATGTGGAATCGGTCTGCAGACAAAGCGAGCGGTGTTTCCTGTTTCCTGCGTTCTGTTCTGGCACGGCACACGGGCGCTTCTCAGTACGCCGCCGTCTGCGGGAAGCCCCCCGAAACAAACCGACGGGCGAAGCAACACACCCTCCTTTCCGCTCCTCGCTCAGGAACGGGTGTGAGGATCTGACGGTGCGGTGCGGTGCTCAGACAGAAGGTCAGCGCAAAAGGTCAAAGATAGCGCAGGTAGCCCTGGCGCTACGTGCTAGCGTCGCCACAGAAGGCTAGCGTGCAGATCCTACCCAGACTTCTCACTGAGCAGACAAACGACGGACAAACCGGCGGAACTGTTTTGGCAGGTGAATATTGCAGCTGTGATGTGTACAGCTGCAATATACACCTGCGCACACGTGTGTACATACACATACACACACACACACACAATGATAGCTGCAGTGTAGTATAATGGGTAAGGAGCTGGTCTGGTAACATAAAGGTCGCAGGTTCTATTCCCAGGGATCGGGACACTGCCATTGTATCCTTGATCAAGGTACTTGACCTGCTTGCTTCAGTATATATTCAGCTGTATAAATGAATGCAACTGTAAATGCTATGTAAAAGTTGTGTAAGTCATTCTGGATAATATGCAATATAATGTAATGGAATGATGCAAATGCAGTCACATACACATGCACAGGTACATGCAGCACACACTTGGAGTACACCCAACATCAGGGCTCCAGGGCCCCCCTAATATATTTTGTAACAAATTTAAAAACATTTACACCCTGTATCCTGCGCCCCCCCCTCAGGCCTGATCACCGGACAGAATGTCCCAGTTGCCCCCCCCCCCCTCCATCCGCAGCCCTGCCCAGCGTACAGTGGCATACATCGTACGAGCCACGGGAGGCCTTCAGAATGAGGAAGACTCCTGAAATTGCACGTGACTGCGCACACAAACCCAGAGACCGCCAGAGCTGCAGTTAGCCAGGCTGCTCACGCTCTGGATAAAAGGTGCCCAAGAGCGACAGGCGAGTGGCTGAGGCTTTACTACAGAGCGGGGGTGGGGGGGGGGGGGGGGTACATTTAAAGCTGAATTAATACGACCAGGCGCACGGGTGTGTAAGCAGTGGCACTGCCTCCGCATTATCCATTTCAAAAAGACAGCAGAACCACGGTTTGGGATAGCCAGAGGGGGGTTTCTGGGAAGACCGGTAACCCGAGAACATACCGGAATGTGCGCGCGGTCCGTACGGGGAGCGTACGAAAGGGAAGGTTCCTTTTTTTTCTTTTTCGAACGGCAGCATCAGAGAGGGGGGAGTTTCCCTCCCGCCCCCCCCCCCCCCGCTCACAGCTCCCCTGCGGCGGCGGCTACGTGCCCTCAGACGGGGCCACGCTTCCGGAAAAAACCGCGCCGCAGCGAGGCTTCGGTTGGCGGCTCGCCCGCTCCAAACGGCCCCCGTCCTGACCGCTCCACGCTCGACGGCCGCGCTACATTACACGGAATAAAAAAAGAACACTTTCGCGCCTGCTCTCATCCAAAGGCTCCCGTTGAAATCGCGCGGCTGAACGCAGCTAGCGCTTCCGCTGCTGCTGCTGCTGCCACTGCTGCTGCCGCTGCTGCTGCCACTGCTGCTGCTGCCACTGCTGCTGCTGCTGCCGCTGCTGCCGCTCTCATAGATCGTGGTGATGCTGCCAAAAAAGCGGCTTACTTACACTTGGATGTCCAGCATGATTCTCTTGTCCTCCTCCACGTGGACGCCCCAGATGCAGTCCTGGCCCTTGTCGTAGGCCTCGGGCCAGTTGGGGGACAGGATCACCCCTGCCGAGTCCGTGATCTCTCCGCTGCAGACAGCTGGAGCACGGAGACACACGGAAATAAAGCTGGGAAAACAGCTCTGGCTTTCACACACACACACACACACACACACACACACATACACACACGCGCGCGCGCTGCCAGACAGCGACTCGACAGCACACGCGCACTTTTCACACAGGTGCAGGAGAACTCCGCGAGGCCAGCGTGAGGAGGCCAGGGGGGAACGCCTCTTTCTGTCACTCTCTATCTGATCCATCAGGTGAGGGGGTGAGGCCTGTGCTGGTTATCCCAAGTGTTACGAAACACTTCCTGTTCCTCGGGCATCGGAAAGAACACACCTGATCTGACTGAATTCACAGGACTAAAAAAAAAAAATCACTCACACGAACATTTATGCCCTTAAGCAGTGTATTCATACTCATAACACCACTGCAATATTCTCATCTCTCCCCTTCCTCAGCATAACTATTTCTCCTTTTTAATGCCAACCCTTGGCTGAAGGGTTTTTGGTCAAATATGGCCAGCCATTAATGGTGAGTTCATCCAGCAATTGGAAAACACCAAAACACGTATACAGCCACACCCATTATTATTATTATCAATAATAATAATAATACATATCAGCTGACACACTCATGCACGCACACGCACACACACTTGCACACACACACTGGTACACACACATACACACACACGTCAGTCAGGGCCCTTGGAATTATCTGTGGGCTGTTTACAGACAGAATCTTAAAGCTCCTTTTTTTGTAAAATAATATTTTACATGTTAAATCAAGCCTGTGCAGCACCACTAGAAAAACATATGGTTTGCAAATAGAAAAGGCTTTGTTTCTTTGTTTTTGTTCCTTGGTTTTTTCCTCTCTTTTTTAAAATTACAGACGAAGGACAATACTCAGAACATTCCTGTCCCCCGCACCAACCTACAATACAAGGGAGTGAAAGAGAACAAAAGAGGGAAAAAAAGGAAAGGAAGGAAAAAAACAAAACAATACTAATTATAGTGAAAACAACAAAACTAAAATACAGCAAAAAGGCTGCTTGGGGACACTGCAGTAGTCTGTTGATGTCACTCTACAGTTCTTTAGAGATGTGTTGAAGCAATGTTTAATCTTAACCCTCCTGATTGGCTCAGATGCACCTTGATTTTGAATTATAAATATCAAACCCGTTTGATATTTACAACTCAAAATGTTGTAGTGTGAGGGGAACAGTCACGGAATCTGCAACGGTTTGTTGAGCTCTAAAGTCACATTGGATCCTGCAAGTTTCTGAGAGATTCCATGTTTAGAGGGTCATAACGTATGATCGTGAGCATAAGCATTAAGTGTGTGATTCTCCCTCTAGGCCAAATGTTCTGTGTTTTGAAAAAAATTGGTCAAGTCTTTCATTATGTGTGGGGTCTCCCTCGTTTTCAATATCAGTTTAAGATTTGAAAGGTCCGGTAGTCTGCACCAGACATAACACACTGGAGGATCAACTAGTCCCAATATTAAACAAAATTTCACATATTTACATAATGAGTTTGAAATTTAAGTAAGTGGTAGGACTGATCTTCAGGAATGACATTCTGGCATTGACTCTTTTTTTGACCAAATAGTGATTTTTGCAACATTTGTCACCTCTACATTCATCATAAACAGTTATAAAAAGGAAAACAGTTCTTTTTAAGCTGAGAAATAAAACAAGCCCTCATCACACAGCCTTGATCCTGCAATATTACACCATTTTGGACAACGACTTATGCCTCCCATACACTGGATGACTTCTAGGATTCTAAGATTCTGAAAAGACTCATGAAGCTTCACACATAAGATTCAAACAGGATTATTCCGGAGATTTTTTTCTTATCTTAGGCCTCCTCTTCCTATCGGAAATTCACCACCGGTGTGCTGATGTCAGACAAAAGCCCTGATTAGTTTCACTAGGGGAGGTCAGATACTGTAATTTTTGCCAGTATAATTCACATTCGGAACGCCCGTGTCAGTGACCAGGCACGCAAATAATTCTGTATTATTTGAATACTTGAAATACTTGAATTTCAATACAGAAATACTGTAATAATAGTATTTCTGTGAGATTCTCTGATAAATCTATTACCATCTGGACCTATGTGTCAATGTTTGATGTGCTTTACAGCTATATTTGGTACATTTCTATAAGAAAGTGCAATGATAAAGAAATAGGCACATTACCAACGTTGTCTTGTAATACTAATCCCATCCGGACAGAGCTAAAGACAGCTCACCTTACAAATCGCGTTGTCGACCGTCACAAACCTTTCGAGCCAAGTCTAACACCTTGCAATAATATTATTTTGTCAGAAGGGTAAAGATGAGGAAAGGACTGTCACAAACTCAGCTGGAGGCATCTTAATACAATCTCACACAAATCGTGAGTCGTGACGGGGGTGCCCACCGACTGAGGTAAGACCGGAAAGATTTCACTATGACTCCTCCTGAGACTGTGAAAGCGCTTAAAACCTGGCTGGTGTAAGGCCAGAATTAGTTTTCAAAGCACACTGCGCAACGTCACACGGCTACAGACGCTGCGCTCTACAGGAGTGCGGCTAGGCACCAGTCCATCCTTCCACAGCTACATTTACATTTATTTATTTAGCAGATTCTCCCGCCCGGGGAGACATAACGCGTAACATAAGGTTAGAACCAAATATAACATGAATACATGAAACTTTACTAAACAAGGCTACACAAACAAAGCCCTGCTGTGCTTGTATCTGCACACATAAGGGCCATAATGCAGAGTGGGGGACCTTCACCCCTGAGCATGGAGGGCCCCCAGGGAGTTGAGGAGCCCTGCATTCGATGGCGGTGCGGGACGTCCCGCACAGGGACGGGGCGCGGGGGGCCACGGGGGGGGCCAGTACCCACCTCTGCAGGCGGGCTCCGTCTCGTTCCACTGGGGGTTCTCGGGGTCCATGCACTCGATGATGACGGAGCCCTGCTCCAGCGTGTAGCCGGGATCGCAGGTGAACTCCACCACCGCGCCCACCTGGTAGGCGCCGTCGCTGCTGGTGAAGTTGCCGTACTTCACGAACGGCTCGTAGCAGTTCCCCCGAGCGAACGCTGGAGGGGAAGGGGAAAAAAGGCAAACCCGCGTCGCAACAAGGTCTCTCCTCTGTTACACACTTCACCCTCCAGTTATTTACCGGAGCCTCATTAGGCCCAAGGACACATAATAATCCAACGGCTCGATGCTACGAGCAGAAGCCATTTCCAAATATCTCCCTAATTCGAACACACACGCAGCCTGTTGATTTAGTTTTTCATCCCCTCGCTCTCTCCCTTGTGTGTATCTACTGCTGTCACACTCTGTTTACTGTGGAATAAATACACGTATTCAATGTAGGAACGGAAAGCCCCAAACCGTCTTAGTGTCGCAGTGGGAAGACGTAAGGCGAACCTTCACAAATGGGGATATTCCACCACCAGCTCAACCGTGTGTGGCTGCAGAACAGAGTGGGACCACCTCATAAGGTGCCCACTGCTGACAGCGACCTGCACCAGAGAAGACCTGGCCATGTGCACCCTACCGGCCCAGCTCCGTGTAAAGACGTGGGCAAGCACAGTCTGACGTAGGACGCGAAAGAAGAAGAAGATACATATATTTTTCCCACCTCTGAATGCACACCTCCGCAGCGCTACAGTAATATATTCTTTTTTTACATTTTAATTACCCTTTCACCTATTTCTCAGTTGGTACCACTGCCTCCTTTAATAGTGCTGCGCATCCAGATATCTGACCTGGGCGCTACGCTAGCAGCTGTCGCCCTGGCTCGCTGTTGACTCCTCGTTAGCGCGCGTAGCGCTGGGCCAGTGCGTTCAGCAGGTGAGGGGAGCCCGCCCCGACTCTCTCACTCAAAGCAGGGGAGGCCACGCTCGAAACATGCTAAAACCAAAGAGGGCATGAATACGAATGAGTCTGCTGCGGAGAACTGGGGAAGGAAAAAAAAACAACAAATTTTTACGCGAGACGCCAGGCGGAATTTGCATATAGTTTCGTTTGCCCTGTAGGGAACCGAAGCCAGGCGTGTGAGAGAGGGTCAGAGGCCAAGGTCAAGAGGAGGACTCGAGCTCTCGGTTTCTGCGCTAGCCTGGGAATGTTAGCACCAGAGGCGCTTTCCTCCTCCACCGAGCAATGCTGTGTCAACACAAGCCGGGGGTTCCAGACAACTTTAACGCCGCCATCACGCCCGTTCCCCTGCGCGTGCGTTATTCAGCTACGGCCGTAAAAGATCACTCTGATGAAGTCTCGACGTAATTTAAAAAAATAGCCGACTAACAGTAACACTGTCCCCAGGCCAAACTGCACTTTCCTGTTTTAGAATAACGTCTGAATGCTTTAATTAAAAACCCCCCACACTTTAGAAAGGCGTCGGAATTCAATCAAAATAAAAAACATAATTAAAACAGCAGCATAAATTGTAAAAAAAAAACAAAAAAAACAAAAGATGAGGAATTCCTTTTCGCAGAAAGGCTTTAATTAACACTTTTATTGAAATTTTACATGATTCACGAAATATCTAATAATTTGAAACTATTTGGTTCTATGATGTTTTCCTGTTTTCCTGTAAACTTTCAAACCTAAAACAAGACCAAACACACTTAATAACTCGGGGACCCATGTCTTAGCCACAAAAAGACGAGCGACAGAACTTGCTGTTTCCCACGTAAAAATGCTAACAAATTGCATACCTGGCATGCTTTAAAAACACACACACACACACACACACACACACAAAGAACCTTGGAACAGGCAGACCAACTGTTAAGGCAGTGATTTGATGTAATATCTCCACCAAGAGTTTCAGTGATCCCTGAAAAGATTAAGCAATCCGATAAAGGATAATGGGATTTCGGGACTCATAACACAAGCAGACCGGGGGAAGCTGACATGTCACCACATAAGCTTTCCTTCCCAAACACTGAAGTCTTTCTGAAGAAGCCGACAGGGTGGCCGGGCGGCAGTGGATAAGGATTCGGTATTATGAAAAGCAGCGCCTCCTCTCCGAAAACCACAGTAAAAAATCGCCTGTGCCACCATTCTTCCTCCCATTGTGCTATGTGATTTCTACCGCTGTCCTTCGCAGATAAAACCCAAGTTCTAAGCCAGGGATGCCAGGGGATCGTGAGAGGCAGGCCGACATATTTGAGGGTACAGAAGGGGTGGGAGACGAAAGGGTTAAACCGCTCTGTTTGCAATCAGCATCGGGGATTAAGACTTTATCTCTGGCTTCCTGTACACATGGGCTATTTGTGCGAATGAACCTGGGGGGGTAAATGGAAATGGCAGCAAAGGATTGTGGGCCGTGTGAACGGGGGCGGAGTCCCGCGGCGGCTCGCTACCTTCGTATCGTACGGCGGCGCCAGTCGAGGTGCCCGCGCCGTCGGTGGTGAACTCGACGAAGAGGTGCCGGGCCGTGCTGGCGACGCCCTCGTTGGGCAGGTACTCCACCTCGTAGGAGTCGTACACGGGCGGGGAGTCGATGTTGTTCCCGTCCTTTATGAGAAGCCTGGACGCAAAAACGAAACGGAAAGGCACGTTGAACTGAACTGAACCGAATCGAATCGAATCAAACTGAATTGACACTTGCATTACATTACATTACAGGCATTTAGCAGACGCTCTTATCCAGAGCGACTTCCACAACTTTTACATAGCATTTTACATTGTATCCATTTATACAGCTGGATATATACTGAAGCAATGCAGGCTAAGTACCTTGCTCAAGGGTACAACGGCAGTGTCCTTACCCGGGAATCGAACCTGCGACCTTTCGGTTACAAGCCCAGTTCCTTACCCACTGTGCTACACTCCGTCCTTAAATCACTACGGCATTAAATCACTGGGCCCACGAGTCTCTTACCTCGAAGCGGCGAATACGAGACAAGGTCCCGGGAAGCCCACTGAAGCGCAGCAATGTGCCTCACATTAAGCTATTCCCCACGAATGGCACAGCCGCCCGTTTTACAAATGAGACTAAACTGTGACTCCACGGCTCCTGTTTCACTCTGTTCATTTGCATGGAGGGGGTTACAGGGGTAATTATTCTAAAAGACATTTAGTCAGTTTATTTCTCCCTCAAACCCCGGAGGTTTTGAGTCACCCCTCCAAGTGAGAGGTTGGACCTGAGAGAACTCAGCCAGCTCCGGCTGAATTTTACGCTGGGAGGCCCAATGTCCGGGTGACTCAGTGTGCGCGCGCTAGGATAGCTTCAGGACAGGATGCTGTTTGAATGGCTGTGCTACAGGTTTGGGGCATAATCAGTATCAGACTGAGAGAGGCCCAGGAAGGCTGTCCACGCTAACAGCGCCCAGGCTAGCCGCCGTCCCTCGCTCACCTGTCGTCGTCCTCCGCCAGGGCCACCTTCTCAAAGTGGATGTGCAGCCGCTGCCCCTCGGGAGCCTCCAGCACCCAGTGGCAGGTCAGGTTGTTGCTGTAGTTGCCAGGGAAACCGGGAGAGACGATGCGCCCCACCGTGGCGTTCTTGACCATTCCCCCGCATGCGGCTGCATGAGTACGGCGAGAGAGAGAGAGAGAGAGAGAGAGAGGGGGAGAGAAAGAGAGAGAGAGAGGGAGAGAGAGGGGGAGAGAGAGAGAGAGAGAGAGGGAGAGAGAGAGAGAGAGAGAGAGAGGGAGAGAGAGAGAGAGAGAGCAGGTTAAAAGCTCTGACATCATGGAAATCGCAATTCATAAAACAAGGCACTGTGGCATGGGAAGAAGACCCTTACCCTCTCTTACCCTTCGAGTTTAAAAAGACAGGGTGGACAGGAAGAGAGGGGGAGCTGCCTGCCCTCTGAGAGCCGCAGGACTGAGGGACAGGATCCACACCATCGATCACAGCAAAGTGAGGCCTATCTGTGCAGAGCAGCTGCTGGGGATAAAAGCTCTGGGGGGCAGAGAGCAGCAGGTTGAGCTAAGCTGAGTGGACCGGGCTTCATTAAGGCGGCCGTACCGATTGGCTGGCCTGGCACCACTCTGCTCTCAGCTGGTAATCAGCCACAAGCAGGCCTGCTCCCGGCTCCCCGGCTCCCCGGCCCCCGGCCCCCGGCTCCCCGGCCCCCGGCGGATCCTCCACATTGGTATGCCAGACGCGGGCCCCCTTACCCCCCTCACCTGGCGCATCCGTAAGCCCCGGCGGACCGGCACTCGGCACGTACCTCCCCGCCCCGCGCAATCGCAGCGTCACGCTGCCTGCTGCTCGCTGCCTGCTGCTCGCTGCTCGACGGAACAAGCAAACAAGGCCCTGAATCCCATTTATTGTTTTTTTTTTTTTCCTGCCTGTGGAAGGGGGGGGGGGGGGGGGGGGGTGTTGTTTGGTAACATTGGTAACAGAGGCGGAGCCCCGCGCTTCTCGCCCCGCGAGAGAGAGAGAGAGAGAGAGAGAGAGAGAGAGGGGAGAGAGAGAGAGAGAGAGAGAGGGGAGAGAGAGAGAGAGAGAGAGAGGGAGAGAGAGAGAGAGAGAGAGAGAGAGGGGAGAGAGAGAGAGAGAGAGAGAGAGAGAGAGAGAGAGAGGGAGAGGGAGAGGGAGAGAGAGAGAGGGAGAGAGAGAGGGAGAGGGAGAGGGAGAGAGAGAGAGAGAGAGAGAGAGAGAGAGAGGGAGAGAGAGAGAGAGAGAGAGAGACCCGCTCGTGTGCGAAATTGAGATGCGAGCGCGCTTCGGTCGCGCCGAGGAAACACCGGCCGATTGATCGCTCTCTCTCTCTCTCTCTCTCTCTCTCTCTCTCTCTCTCTCTCTCTCTCTCTCTCTCTCTTCGCGCCTGGGTCCATCGGAAAAACCCGCCGCGGTCGCTTAGAATTCCGCTCCGACCGCCGCCCGCCGCCGTCTCTGTCGCCGCGCAAAGCCAAAATCAATGACTAAACCCCCAATTCAACTGCGAGAAAACAAGGAGCCAAAGGCATGAGAGTTCACTGGAGCTGGGTTTAATTACCTCTGGCTGGAAAATATCTAATCCAGTCATCACCTTCCTGTACAGCTGCGACAGGGGGTTATGAGGATGAGGTCCTGCCTCTCGGAGATTGCACTCTCTTGTTTCTGCCATTAGGGACTTTGGTACAAACATTAAAGTAGCTTATGGAAAAAAAAAAAAACTCTCCATTGAAATGAAATTGTTACAGCAGTTATGAAATATGCAGTGATTTGTTAATATTGAAATCAATTAGAATTTGGCACCGCTGAAGAGTGGAGGCCTTCAGTTGGCTAAAACCCAACTGGCATAAATGCTTGCAGTGCTACCTCATATATCCCTCTCTCTGCTGTGTTTGTACTTGTGCGTGCATATGTTTTTATGTGTGAATGTTTGTATGTGTGTTCGTGTATATGTTTGTATATGTATGCGTGTGTGTGTGCGTGCGCGCGCGCACACACGTGTGTTTGTATGAGTGCGTGTGTGTGTGTGTGTATGTGTGTGTGTGCATCCATGTGTGTGTGTGTGTGTGTGTGTGTGTGTGCGTGTGTGTGTGTGCGGAACCCTTACCCAAGCACTGGGGCTCCTTGCCGCTCCAGTAGGGTGTGGTGGCGTTGCGGCAGGTGAGGCTGGAGGGCCCGTGCAGCTGGTATCCAGTGAAGCAGTAGAAGAAGGCCTCTCCCCCAGCATGGAGGCTGGTGACCGACACGTCCCCATAGGCTGGCCGATGAGGGAACGCACAGCTCAACACGAAGGCTAGAGAGGGAGAGAGAAGAGCACCAAATTAGAGCCTCCACACCATTAGCGCACTTGAGGATTTTATAGTAAATGCTTCAGAGAAAGTCTTTTTTTTTTTTTTAAATCACCTGGTTATTTTGGGGTCTTTGAAAAAGGAGATGATTATCACTTTCTGCTTTAGGGTACTTATTTGTCAGTCTGTGATTTGGGGACTGATTATGTTTTCCCAGAACAATTGTGCACGTTGATATTTCTTAATTAAATTTGAAAAAAAAGATGAATGTTTTCCCTCTGAAAGCCGCCTTTCAAATATTTCTCAAAAGGGACCTAAACTGGGGTCTTCCTGGGTTAGTATTATATGACATGGCGCCATTTGATGAGCTTCATTTCTGAATCTCATCAACAGATACTTAGATGCTGATTTCTGAGTATCAGGGTTTTGAGATCTGTGATAAGCTTTTCTAGTTCTGTTTGGCCTCTGCAGCACATGTGTATGTGCATGTGCGATTGTGTGTGTGTATGTGTATGTACATATGTGTATGTGCGTATGTGTGTATAAGCATGTATGTGCATGTAGCATGTGCGTGTATGTGTATGCGTGTGTATGTGTATGTGCGTGTGTATAAGCGTGTGTGTATGTGCGTGTGTATAAGCGTGTGTGTATGTGTATGTGAGTGCATGTGAGTATGTATACTGTATGCGCATGTGCGTGTATATGCTTGTGTGCATGTGTGCGTGCGTGTATGTGTATGGGCATATGTGTGTATGTGCATGCACGTGTGTGTGTGTGTGCGTGTGTGTGCGTGAATATATTTGTATGTGCATGTGTGTTTATGCATGCATGTGTATGTGTATACACACGTGTGTGTATGTGTTTGTGTGCATGTGTGTGTGTGTTCCTCTCTTTAAGGCAGCACAGGAGTGTGACCCTCTCCTGCAGAAGGGATGACCAGCGGAGCAAGACAATTGCCTCCGGACGTCCTGCGACGTCTCCATCCCCGCCCCGAAATGGATGGCTCCACTCCGGGCGTGTGCAATTATCACGCGGCCCGGGATGATAGATTAGGCCGGCTGCGTTCCTAATGGGAGCCTTAAACAGCCCTCCCTCCCCTGTCCGTGCGCCCCCCCCCCCCGGCCTCTGACCCGCGCCCTGTGCCCCTCTGTGTCTGGCTTGGTCCAAGAGGCCCTCCACATCAGCGCCTGCCGCTCATTTGGGGGAAAAAGGCTCGAATCTGCCAGGCTGTTCGCCTGAGCAGCACTCACCAAGGAAGGGCTTTCCTGACAGAAATATCAGAGCGCAACAGAAGTGTCATATCCAGAGAGGAAATGTGTGTAAGAGAGAGCGAGACAGATAGAGAGCAAATGAGAAAATAGAGAGAGAGCAAACGAGCGAGTGAGTGAGAGAGAGGGACAGAGAGTCTGCGTGTGAGAGAGAGAGAGAGAGAGAGCGATCATCGAGAGACAGCGAAAGTGCCGTTGTCGGGCTGGGGAAGGCTCTGGCATTCGCTCGTAGGCAGACGCTGCCAAAAGAGGCTCCCTCCGGAATGTGGCGAGCCCAAATGACGCTAGGTAGTGGGGAAGACAGCAGGTGGAGGATGTAAAGCAAGGAGCCCTCTTTCCCACCCCAAGCTCGGAAAAAATGAAAAACAGCAAGACAGTGCTAACAACCCTCACACAAACAGCTTTTGAGAGAGAGAAGTGCTGGGGGCTTTTCTGTGTACAGGCAAGAGCTGTGTGTAGAATTAGCCTTGTCGATACATAAAGCAGTTTAGCGAGCTAAAAGCCCATCCAAACAGCATCATCGCCGCCTTTTAAATCCCACTCTTCGTCGCTGCATTATATAAATGGACATTAAAGCCTGCCGTTTTACAGCCTGCCGCCGTCAGATTGAGAGCATTAAAATAAAGGATACTTCAGAAAGCAATTTAATTTCAACAGGTTCTCTCACCGGGCTAGAGGACATTTTGATATTATTGAGAAGGCTTACCCACAGCAGTCACACTCAATAAGAGCACCCGAACGGTAATGAGAGGCTGTTTTTTACAGATGGTATTTAGAGAAACGAGGAGGGGGGTGGGGGGGAGGGGGGTTGGGGTTGGGGGGGGGCGGGAGAAATATGTCTAGGCCGCCGTCTGTGCTTGTTTCGGTCAGACTACAATGGCTTGCACTGAGGGCCACTGGAATGCAGTGTGGTGCTCTGATGACACTGTGTGTCTGGAGGCCAATAGGAATGCAGTGTGGTGGTCGGATGCCGCTGTGTGTCTGGAGGCCATTGGAATGCAGTGTGGTGCTCTGATGCCGCTGTGTGTCTGGAGGCCGTTGGAATGCAGTGTGGTGCTCTGATGCCGCTGTGTGGCTGGAGGCCATTGGAATGCAGTGTGGTGCTCTGATGCCGCTGTGTGGCTGGAGGCCACTGGAATGCAGTGCGGTGCTCTGATGCCGCTGTGTGTCTGGAGGCCATTGGAATGCAGTGTGGTGCTCTGATGACGCTGTGTGGCTGGAGGCCGTTGGAATGCAGTGTGGTGCTCTGATGCCGCTGTGTGGCTGGAGGCCATTGGAATGCAGTGTGGTGCTCTGATGCTGCTGTGTGGCTGGAGGCCATTGGAATGCAGTGTGGTGCTCTGATGTCGCTGTGTGTCTGGAGGCCACTGCTGGCTTCATAATGCTTTCTCTGCCCTTAATAGGGCGATAAATCACGCTTTACCTGGCAGTGTTTATCACACACAGTTCCGTAGGTCCAATGCGCATTAAGACAACGAAGGCCACATCTTGATTTTTAGTCAATACCATCATTAAGGCTGCCTGTAAGGATTGAGTTACCGGCGACATCTTGAATTTCCTACAGAAAGTATAACTGCCCTTCATATGGCTGACCAGGCGCTAAGATATCCTGATTAGAGGGGTTCAGGTGGCAGGGCTCTTAAATTACAGGCCCTCTCAGATCATCCATCAGGACGTACAGTTTGGGAGCGCGCTCAGAATTTATTACTGTCCAACTGTATATTCATCACCATGTCAAAACAGTGGCTTTGAGATGGAGGAGCGCAGCTCGCTCACAGGGAAAAGCAGCGGGATCAGTCGCTGCGCTGTCTCTGTGTGTACTCTCACAATGGAAACGACAGCCGCTCGGTCCATATGCACTGAAGCTGACTTCCTGCGACACCTCGCGAAGCACAGCGCCTTCCTGTCCCCCGTCGCTGGAGAGCGGGTCTTTTGTGCTTTGAGCAAAAGTATTTTTATTTTTTTTTGCACCTTTTTCTTTGTTCTTTTGAGAAGCGTGTTCTATGTTGGGCATTACCCCTGTGGCACAGAGTTAGCTGTGGACTCTGTCACAGAAAATGAGGGCTTTAGTTTTTTTTGTTTTTTTTGTCCCGTCCCCCCCCCCCCCATGCGCAGGGAGAGTTAGGGATCTCTATTTTCAGAGGGAGGCATGTGCCTTGATGAATAGGAGCAATTTTTCCCCCCGGTAAGCTTTGGGACTGTGGTAAACAGGTCAGGAGTGAAACGGCTCAGATGAATGTGCCGCGGCAGCACAGAAAGTGAGTGTGCTTACATTTAAGAGCCAAGAGGACGGAGGGAACACACCCGCGTCTCGGCGGAGGGGGCTGGGGAAACGGCGCGGTCCACACGATGCCCTGAACAGCTGAACATCGCACTGCGCAATGTGGGGCGCCCGCCAACAGCAATGCCTGAGTCTCAGTGCGCAGACCAGCAGTACTGTCTGAGTCACAATGCGCCGACCAGCAGTACTGTCTGAGTCTCAGTGCGCAGACCAGCAGTGCTGTCTGAGTCACAGTCCCCTGCCCAGCAGTACTGTCTGAGTCACAGTGTGCAGACCAGCAGTACTGTCTGAGTCACAGTCCCCCGACCAGCAGCACTGTCTGAGTCTCAGTGTGCAGACCAGCAGTGCTGTCTGAGTCTCAGTGCGCAGACCAGCAGTACTGTCTGAGTCACAGTCCCCCGACCAGCAGTACTGTCTGAGTCTCAGTGTGCAGACCAGCAGTACTGAGTCACAGTCCCCCGACCAGCAGTACTGTCTGAGTCTCAGTGCTCTGACCAGCAGTACTGTCTGAGTCACAGTCCCCTGCCCAGCAGTACTGTCTGAGTCACAGTGTGCAGACCAGCAGTACTGTCTGAGTCACAGTCCCCCGACCAGCAGCACTGTCTGAGTCTCAGTGCTCTGACCAGCAGTACTGTCTGAGTCACAGTACCCTGCCCAACAGTACTGTCTGAGTCACAGTGTGCAGACCAGCAGTACTGTCTGAGTCTCAGTGTGCACTGACGAGCAGTACTGTCTGAGTTACAGTGCGCCGACCAGCAGTACTGTCTGAGTCTCAGTGCGTAGACCAGCAGTACTGTCTGAGTCTCAGTGCTCTGACCAGCAGTACTGTCTGAGTCACAGTGCCCCAACCAGCAGTACTGTCTGAGTCTCAGTTCGTAGACCAGCAGTACTGTCTGAGTCTCAGTGCGTAGACCAGCAGTACTGTCTGAGTCTCAGTGCTCTGACCAGCAGTACTGTCTGAGTCACAGTGCCCCAACGAGCAGTACTGTCTGAGTCTCAGTTCGTAGACCAGCAGTACTGTCTGAGTCACAGTGCGCAGACCAGCAGTACTGTCTAAGTCTCAGTGCGCAGACCAGCAGTACTGTCTGAGTCTCAGTGCGCTGACCAGCAGTACTGTCTGAGTCTCAGTGCGTAGACCAGCAGTACTGTCTGAGTCTCAGTGCCCCAACCAGCAGTACTGTCTGAGTCTCAGTGCTCAGACCAGCAGTACTGTCTGAGTCACAGTGCGCAGACCAGCAGTACTGTCTGAGTCTCAGTGCACAGACCAGCAGTACTGTCTGAGTCTCAGTGCGCTGACCAGCAGTACTGTCTGAGTCTCAGTGCGCAGACCAGCAGTACTGTCTGAGTCACAGTGCGCAGACCAGCAGTACTGTCTGAGTCACAGTGCGCCGACCAGCAGTGCTGTCTGAGTCACAGTGCGTGCCTAAAATACAGTGCGCTGACCAATAGGTGTATTCCCCGACTGGGAGAACAGCCTGAAAAGGATCTTGGGTAGAAGCACAATCCACTTCCTCTTCCAGACTCATAAATAATGCTTGTGCAACACTGTTAGTATATCACAGCGATGTCATGGCCAGAACCATCCCTCCCACTGGGCAGATCAGGCACTGCGCCTAGAGCCCCGTCTTCTCGCCTGCCTTTGACCTTGGTTTCCAAGCAGAAGGACCAGAGGGTGCCAATGTTTTATAGGGGCCCCCAATTATTTTGATGCCTAGGGCCCTCAAAAGTCTAGCGACGACTCTGGTTACGGCATTGTGTTTTTGTTATCGTCATGACATGTGTTTCATATTGTAAAATGAGTTTGCTTAGAAAAAAAACATGCACTCTAAAGAAGGAACCAAAAAGAAAGGGCTAAGGAAAACTGTTCTTATTTTTTTGCTGAGCCCAGGCAGGGCAGTGGAGTAAAAGCTCCCGTCGGTTGAAGGGAATACACAAGCAGAACAGAAAGGAATGAAAGCTAGCAAATGAACACAGCTGTAAGGCTAAATGTGTCGCCAGCTTTACGGCACAGGCTCCAGGCACCTGCGCTATAACTCATCGCCTCCCTGGCGGCTCCTGGTGCGAAGCCCCTGCAGTTCTGTGTCCCGGAGCCGTGGTGAGAATGCACAGGGAAACGCAGCTCCCAGAGCTGTCAGCAGGACGCGCACCGCTTACCTGGAGAAACTACGCTCTGGGGGAGTCCACCTGGCCAGGCGGAACCACAAAGCGCGCGGAGGTACAGTAAAGCCTGCCTCCCTGAGTCCAGCCTCACCTCACCACCAACAGGGAGCTGCTGAACCCCGACTGTACCAGGGCTGACTGACCTCACCACCAACAGGGAGATACTGTACCCTGACCACACCAGGGCTGACTGACCTCAGCACCAACAGGGAGCTACTGTACCCCGACTGTACCAGGGCTGACTGACCTCACCACTAACAGGGAAATACTGTACCCTGACTGTACCAGGGCTGACTGACCTCACCACCAACAGGGAGCTACTGTACCCTGACCACACCAGGGCTGACTGACCTCACCACCAACAGGGAGCTGCTGTACCCCGACTGTACCAGGGCTGACTGACCTCACCACCAACAGGGAAATACTGTACCCTGACTGTACCGGGGCTGACTGACCTCACCACCAACAGGGAGCTACTGTACCCTGACTGTACCAGGGCTGACTGACCTCACCACCAACAGGGAGCTACTGTACCCTGACTGTACCAGGGCTGACTGACCTCACCACTAACAGGGAGCTACTGTACCCCGACTGTACCAGGGCTGACTGACCTCACCACTAACAGGGAGCTACTGTACCCTGACCGTACCAGGGCTGACTGACCTCACCACTGACAGGGAGCTACTGTACCCTGACTGTACCAGGGCTGACTGACCTCACCACTAACAGGGAGCTACAGTACCCTGACTGTACCAGGGCTGACTGAGGCTGGGAGCCCTGCAGGCCAGCGTGTAATTACCGGCAGTGCTGCTTTCAGTCAGTCGGGCTGACTTCATCTTACTGTACACCAGCGACACCTCTGGTGGATCGGGGTACTGCAGTCTGCCTGTGCCAGCTGTGATAAGAACACTCCTCTAATTCTATGCAAATCTGCCCCTGGATTTGAGAGGAATCAGCAGCTGGCAGCGCACACTTCAGACGAGACGCCTTTGTATGTACTCTCCCGGTTCGGCGGGATTGAGATGGTTGAGCATTTCCTCGAAATAATAAAAAAAATTGGGGATAAAAAACGATTTTAAAAAAACCAGCCAATGAGCGAGACAGCAGGGGTCCCGTCGCCCTCTCCTCCGTCTTTTTTTTTTTAAAGAGTTTATAGCCGGCGAATTAGAGCAGTGGGGCCAGGCCGCTGCGTGGGGTTTTTTCTTATAACATTATTACATTGTCATTTCCATTCCAGCAGGACTTATACAGTGCGGATTCTGAAGGGAGGCATAACGTCGAGCCAATTCCCCCCCGAGAATTAAACCACCGTTGCTTGCTGCTTCCCATTCCATTGTAGCCGAGTGGCTTTATAGGCCATAAAGCTTGATTGTTTTGCTATTACAAGTAATGACGCCATGGCAACTGGAGTTGGGGAGATTAGCTGGCGGTCAGGCTGCAGGCAACAGATGCTAAATTAATGTCCTCCATTATCTGCCCCAGAAGAGGCCGTATAAAATCCGTCATGCCGCAGCAGTGATATACGTCTTGCTTTCAGGAAGAGCGCGCCACCTTGTCTAACCGTGCGGCGGGTGGAGGAAGCTCACCCCCGCTAATGACGAGACCATAGCTGAAGCCCACAGTCGCTGAAGACCTCACCGACTGTATCACAAACTCCGCCCACTCGCCAGACCAAAGCCCAGAGTCACTGAAGACCTCACCTATCACAAACTCTGCCCACTTGCCAGACCAAAGCCCAGAGAGGCAGAAGACCTCACCTATCACAAACTCCGCCCACTCGCCAGACCAAAGCCCAGAGTCACTGAAGACCTCACCTATCACAAACTCTGCCCACTTGCCAGACCAAAGCCCAGAGAGGCAGAAGACCTCACCTATCACAAACTCCGCCCACTCGCCAGACCAAAGCCCAAAGTCACTGAAGACCTCAGCAATCACAAACCCCGCCCACTCGCCTCCGCCTCGCTGCTGGTTCTTCAGCGCAACATCGATGCATGAGTCATTATGCACATGCCACCGGATCAGAGAGCGCTTAAGTAAGTGCCGTTTGACTGGATCGTAGCCTACCCACCAGCTCCAGTGGATGAAGGGCGGGCTGATTCCCTACAAACCTTCCATCAATTTAATTGTTATGCATTCAGCGGAAATTAAAACCAACAGCAACGAGGCATGAATAAAAAAGGCGAACAAGCACGCAGACGAGCATTCTGATTGTTTCCCGCAGCCTACTGTCAGAACGACGCGCTCCTAAAGGGAGCCGACTGGTCCGCAGTTACTGTCCTTAATAGCATTTATTGAGCAGCTGACCATTTTACGATTGAGAGTTTAACCGAACCGCGCAAATATCAATACATCGCAGCCGCGTCGCGGTAAACCTCTCGATTTAATTTCTTTTTCTCAGGGATGATGCTATTGATCTTCGCTTAAGGGGTAATGTTTCATCGGAAGGCAGGGAGAGCTGGACTCGTGGGCACGTTAAACGAAGGCTTCTTCCTCGCGGGCGACGAGAAGAATAGCATCACCCCGTCGCTCCTTCCTCCGGCTTCCGCGGGGCGTAATAGGCGTGACCGACCGATGGCGCACCGCGGCAACTCGTGCAGTCCCCAGAGCTGCGCCATCAACCCGCGCGTCGAACGGAACCAGAAGCCCTCAGCGCGGCGGCGCGCAAACGTCGGAGCCATCTGATAATCCGTGAAGCGAGAGCAAAGGAACGAGAGACGCAGGTGAAACGCACGCGAGCGAACGAACTCAGGGCGCTCGTACGGCGGCGCGCGGCGCGTTCACGGTTCGTGGAGCAGGACGGCGTTTTTTTAAAAAGCCCGTCGAAATCGAGGCGATATCTCGGGGCCTGTTTCTCGCCGCCCCGTCCGGGCCGCGTCCCGCGTGCGGAGACGCCTCTCTCCGGTCTGCCCGCGCACCGGGGGTTTCAGAAATACGTGAGTCGCGCCGAGAGGGAGCCCGAGCCCGCTTTTAACGGGGAAGGCTCATCAGTCAGGTCTCCGAAACTTTGCGTGACCCGATGAGAAATGCGTCCTCCTCTTTCCCGAGCATTAATTATGAAACGCAGGGGGAATTCAATTGCGCTCCGTTCATCAGCCCTCGTTGAAGATAATCGTGTGTGACGGGCTCGTTCTGAGAGGGCCGGGGCACGTGGGACGTCTTGTTCGTTCCGCGATCGGATTTCACGCCGCCTCGCATTAACCTCCCCCGTGCGACTGGGGGGGGGGGGAACTCGAAAATAACACCATAGACGGGTGACTGGGACTAGACAGGCTCCCTTGGGAACTGCTGGGTTTGCACAGCCAGGAGCCCCCCAACTGCCACCGACGACAGGCGAACAAAAAAAAATTGTCTTCGCAATAAAGAAGCGTTGAGAATTCCTTAACGCGTATGATTCTTAATGCCGGGTTTAAATTACCCAACTGACTGTATGAGACATTCACAAAGCATGAAAGCCACTTACACTGACATAAAGAGTCTACCACATTATTTCCCTGCAATCTAAATGCTACTGTGGGTTTCCCCACACTTTGACAACATAAACCTGAGATCCTTTGGATCGAGGGGGGTGGCTTGTGCTGCCTCTTTACCCCATTAACAGTGGTGATTCTAGGATTTTTTTCAATGGGGGGGCCCGGGGGGGGGGGGGTCTAAGTACCAGGCAGGGGTGTCCAATCATATTGCAGGGCGAGCCGGTGCCACCCCATGCCACCCCTCTAGCCACACCCCATGCCTGTGGAAGGTTTAGCTATGCAACACTGCGAGAGAAGGAGAAAGGTGAAAACCCTTATTTAATCACTGTAATTCCATCCCCTCTGACTTGCGGTCATATGAAAGGAAATTGACAATGCCAGCGAAGAACGTAGAACAACGCCGGCAAAGATCACAGAACAATGAATACTGGCACGATAAACTCCAGCTTCTAGAATACTCGGTGAATTTTGCCTCGCTACCATGTTAACAATACCAATTCTGACACCCTTTCACTTGTTCTTCACAAACGTCTCTCTTAATTATGTACTTGCCTTTCAGATTTCAGATTGCCTCTTTCAACAACTTCTCCCCATGCGTTTCCTGACTTCAGTGGAGTCAGTCGTGCAGTGGCGTCGCCCGGGGATGTAACGGTGAGACACCTCCTCCATGTCAGCAATGCTAATGTGCCCGATGCTGCAGACGTTTCCCCGAAGCTCATGGTGGCCAGATGGCCTTCTAATCACCCTCCAATAAAAAAAGCTCGAACAAACACACTGCGCAGAAAACAACCAGATCCTTTATCGACCCCCATCGTCGATCTGGGATTGATTTTTTTAGTCTTTTAAAGCAGTGCCCAGCAGCCTGCCCTCACATGTACTTTTCAAGTTATTTAGACGGGGGGAAAGCCGAGTGGATCACAGATAGAGATGGGATTACAGAACAGGAAGTGCTGCGGTGGGGAATCAAGCCCTGCCCTGGCTGCAATGGGAGGATTTTGGTTCATAGTTGGCAACCCAGTGGATGCATCGGCTGCATCACACGGTCTTCCGTGGGACTGATTCCTGATTGGACGCAGGGAGGGACCAAAACTTGAGATTTCATCTTACAAAGAGTGCCATATCAACAAGGGACATTAGGCCAAATGTTTGTTTCAAGGCCTTTCACTTCATTTCAGGTCAAACTAAAACCAAATTACAAAAATAAAAAGATTTTTTTAAAAACTTTTTTTTAAATTAATGAATTACTAGAGGTTGGTAGACCTTTGCACAAGTTAAAGAATCAATTTGCTGCTTCACAAGAGGTTGGGAGTTTTTTCTTGGTCTGGCCTTAATCACTTTATCATTGTTACCCTGTAGTGGGCAATGAAACAGACGGGTGATGTCTCTAAAGAAAAGGTACATTTTTTCTATCCAAACAAGACACAACCAACATAAAACATCATCTCAATACCAATACCCTCTACATAATTACAGTGTTTACATGTGAAGGTGAAATAAATGAGATTCTGCCTAATTTATTAAATACATTCAAAATGCTGCTGCATTTGTATTTACTGCAGTAATAGTTTGATTACTAATAAAAACACTTTTGCTGAGGATAATGCGAAATGTGATAATGTGAAAATGATTGAAAGCATAACTCAACCTTCATGCTATTATTTAATTTGCCACCACTTCTAATGTTTTAATTAAAAGGATTAAGGGAAAAGTTTTGCCTTCAGAGGAATTACTCGCTATGTGACTTGCGCAAAAAAAAATTAATCTCTAATAAACATGGAAAATCCCTCAAAGGTTTTAGCATGAAGAATGCATGATTAAGTCTAAGATTAATTCAAGAAACACATTCATGTAGAAATATACGTCCATTTTGGAACACATTTATGCTTCGGACAATCATTACCAGCATCCTCCTCCCCCTCCCCCAACCCCCCCCCCCTCTGTACTGTAGCTTTATAGTATGCTAAAAAACAAGTTTTCCTCCATGTTAGGACCCCCCATTCCATTAATCACTGAAGCCTTTAACATGCTAACAACATGCAGACTTCACAATCCAATCAAGGCATTTAACAGGAACACAGTCCAATCAACACATTTAACAGCCTGGCAGTGATAGCAGGTGGTGTTATATTGACCTAGTTCAGTCGTGCTGCGGAAAAAAAGGAGGTCCACCTACAAGAAAAACACACCTCCGATTCACACTGCATCTGTAACAGTACACGCCGTGCACAAAAATGTCTGGGTCATGCACCAGAAAGAATTCAACCAGTAAGTTACGATTAAATAACGCCAAAATTCTGTTTCTCCAGCTGACCGATGAGAGTGCATTCCATTTGGGTAGTGTTCATGGAATGTTCTGGAAACACTGAACTGTGGCTGGTGCTGCTGGAGATATAACACTCGCCCAAGGAGACCCTGCTCTGCCACGAGCCAATCTACCTTTGACGGGTCATTCGACAAACTGTCTTAAGTCCTCTTAAATCAGTAATACCTATTCAATCAAGTTCCGCAAACTCACACTTTCTCTCTCTTTTCCTCCTCCCCATCAAAAGCACGCAAGAAATAATATGCAGTCCCCGTTGAAATACAAATACATGATTACACATACAAGTACATTTAAACTTTATCATTAGGTTAGAAATCTGCAGAAATGAACAGGTTGGTCAAAAAATGCATGTTATTCATTTTTGTATTTGGGACCTCAAGGCTGTGTGCGGTAGATAGGAGACATAGCCACACTAAGGTACTCGTGGATTGAATTTGTTAAACACGAGTGCATTGTGTGGTTTAAGTCAGTAAAGTCACAATAAAATGCAAAGTCAGCATGCCAACCTGCTTTTGTCAGTATTTAAAGTTGAGAAATGGATTTAATCCAGTACCCAAACAATTTATGTAAGCCTTGTCATTGCACTGTAATGAAGGGAAGTGCTCACTGAACTCCATACAAGTGCATGTGTTTGCAAAGATAGGACTCAGCCCACATATTGAACCACCATCTGCCTATCTTTATCCACCGCTGCTCTGATTCCACAGAAATGTGAATATGTGACTCAGAGTCAGGATTTATGTAGCTGACTGAGTGATTGAGTGTATGTGTGTGTGTGTGTGTGTGTGTGTGTGTCTGCATACATGGACAAGAGCATTTTTGTGTATGTCTGTGTACATGAAAGCATACTTTTGTATATGGTGGATACATGCGTGTGTGTTTGTGTGTATGGTGGATAAGCATATTTGTGTTGTTCATATACATGGACAGGAGTATTTTTGTGTATGTGCATGTGAAATAATGTTTGTGTATATGGTGGATAAATGTGTGTGCTTGTGTGTGTGTGCATGTGTGTGTGTTAGTGTGTGTGTGTGTGCATGTCTGTATATGCGTGCCTATGTCTGTGTGTGTGTGTGTGTGTGTGTGTGTGTTCATGCCTGTGTGTGTGTGTCTGTGTATGTGTTTGTGAACACCATTGAAAACCTTCCCACTGAAGATGAATGTGGGCAGACACACCACCTCCCTGGCACTCTCCACACAATAGGCACACAACGGAGACCAGCTTCATACGAGCGTTAACAGATGACTTTGGGAATTTGATGAGTTCTCTCTTCTCTGGTGGAAATGCAGGCACCTGTGTGTGCTTGTCTGATGCAGAGCTTCTGCGCGGGGGTCAGTAGCAGTGATGTTCAGTCTTGCTGCGTGTGCAAGTGTGCAAGGCTGGGGTCTGTGCACCTCTGCGTCTGCAATAAACGGCCAGCATCTGTTGTCCTTCTATTTTTTTTTGCAAGGACACGGATGGGGCACAGTGTTCAATTTAACTTTGGGGTATCTTTTTTTTTTTTTTTTTTGGTATCTGAGCCTTGGCATACTAACTGCAGGGTTGCAACTGAACCCCCGTTATGCCGGTGGGGGAGGAGCTCTATCCCCATTACGCTGGTGGGGGAGGAGCGCGCTCTCCATCCCAGACCGAGCCACGATGCTGCTGATTCACCCTCATGCACTCCTCAGCCCGGATAACAGACACTGACACAGCATGCGCCAGCCTCTCACAACACCCCAAACTTTAATTTATAATAATATAAATTACACTCATTTTGACTGTGCTGGTCTATTGTAGTTATTTTATTCTCTGTGTTACATCATTGCTTATCACTGTTTAGCGGGTAGCTGTAGTATTGTGTGTTTTAGATGTCATTAGTGCAGTTTTGGTTTGTAATTGTTAATTAGCTGGGCGTGTTGCCACAGCACAGTGATGTTTTAGTTACTATAGCTGTAGTGGTTATTAATCACCTGATTGAGCAGCTGAGGAGAAGAGTGCCTTCACAGCTGCATAGTTCAATTAGCTGGTACCAGTGCTATTTAAGTAGGCCCTTAGAGCCGCAACAGCAGCAGCAGCGGCAGCCTTGCATCTCAGGGTGTCAAGCCTCAATAGGACTAAAACAAGGAAGTCTATGTAAGGGAGTCAAGCCTCAACAGGACTAAAACAAGGAAGTTTATCTGAGGGAGTCAAGCCTCAGTAGGACTCAAACAAGGATGTCTATCTCAGAGTCAAGCCTCAATAGGACTAAAACAAGGAAGTCTATGTGAGGGAGTCAAGCCTCAGTAGGACTAAAACAAGGAAGTTTATCTGAGGGAGTCAAGCCTCAGTAGGACTCAAACAAGGATGTCTATCTCAGAGTCAAGCCTCAATAGGACTAAAACAAGGAAGTCTATGTGAGGGAGTCAAGCCTCAGTAGGACTCAAACAAGGATGTCTATCTCAGAGTCAAGCCTCAATAGGACTAAAACAAGGAAGCCAATCTCAGCGAGTCAAGCCACAACAGACAGAAAACAAGGCAGTCCATCTCAGCTAGTCAAGCCTCAGTTGGACTAAAACAAGAAAGTCTATCTCAGGGAGTCAGGTTGGCACATTTGGTTCTTTATCAATGTTAAACCTACACTCACTGGTTTGAGAAAGTGAACGACACACACCACCAGGTTTGGCAGTGTGGCTCACCTAACCCTGGTGAATGCATTCATGTTCGCCTTCATTGTAAGTAAAGCCATTACATTACTCAGAACGCAGCAAGTGTCCAAGGCCACCATGCGGGTGGACTGGAGTCTATTGAGCCCGTTGGGAGGAAAGTGTATGCATTTCCCATCAGGGTCTCTGTTCAAGGCCATCTACCATGTAGCGTACAGCTGAGAGTGACTGGCGGGGGACCCAAGAGAGGAAGACACACAGAGAGCTGGATTAATGTTCCTTCATCCTCCTGATCAGCAGGCTAGGCTGGTCACTCCTACAGTTCCAGTTATTTATAGGCTGAGCTTTATCATCACCATTATAGTCTTCATCATTAATCACATCTTTAATTAAACTATATGGAATCTACTTCAGTGTCTGTCTCAGGGTCTCTTTTGTTTGCTTTATTTCGCTGTTTTATTCAATTAAAAGTCAGAGGCACTGGCTGTACAAAATCAGTTCTCCCCGCATATTTATTTTCCTGCTCCTTTTTAAGCCCACTGCTCTGGATCAAGGCCCATGGGCACTTATTAAACTATAATAAATTATATAACATGTTTACTTAGCGAACACTCTAATCCAGCTGACTTTCAAAGCTGACAGTTCCTTCAATTTTTTTGGCATATTTATATGGCTGGAGTCCTCCTGGTGGGGTCATTCCTATGTTCCCAGGGTCCTATGTTTCCAGGGTCCTATGTTCCCAGGGCCCTATGTTCCCAGGGTCCTAGGTTCCCCAGATTTATATGGCACATAATGGGTACATGACAAAGGGTCCTATGTTCCCAGGGTCCTATGTTCCCCAGCTCTACATATGTGCTCTCCCAGGGGTCCTAGGACCGCAGACAGGAGGAGTGTGATGTCAGACACACAAGTCTTGGCATGTGGCTGTCTTTGAATCTGGCTACAGGCATAGGTGCCATGCCTCCCCCTTACCCTCCATACACCAGGAATAACCCCCCCCCCCTTAACCCAAGCTACAGGACAGGCTCCTTGAGAATTCACATGACTGACAAATTAATAAAGCTGGTAGCTAACCCAAATCCCCGCCCCCCCTCCCTTCTACCCCCCCCCCCACCCCCCCGGCCCAGTGCCCACAGCGCTCTCCAGAAGAGCTGTCTGTCGCGACGCGATACCATGGTGACACTGACACGTGCGCCCGTCAGGACAGAGCAGGCAAAGTGAGTGGCAGGTGCTGGATACCGCAGTGAGTGGGAGCTCGTCTCTGTCAAACCCCCCACCCCCACCCCCCCACCCACCCACCCCCACGTCCTCTCTCAACACCCCCCAGCCGTGCACCGCCTCTCCATACACCACTATGCCCTCATTCATGTCCTCCACACATTTATATTCTGGACTTCTCGCTTACTGTACACACTTGTGATGAGGTTTTGTTATATACTATCGCGATGAGGTGAATGAACAAGAACAAAAAGAAAAAAATGCAAACAGAACCGCGTTGGACTCTGCATGGCTGGCCTGCGGCACACTAATGCAGGTGTGCCCACGAGCAGCCTGAAGCTAGCAGGCACTTCCATGGTTACAGTGGAAAAAAAAAGAATGGTGAGCTCCAGCCAATCCCGTCGCTCTCACATTCCCCTCAGGTGCCTCGGCTAATATCGTCCCCTGCTCTGCGGCTCCTGCGGACGGCGCCTCGGAACGTCACGCCGAGCCGGGCCGAGACTCCGCCCCACGGAGGCCCGGCAGGCGAGGGATCACAGCGCCGTGGCACAATGATCGCCCCCCCCCCCCGACACCGCGGGGACGCCAGCGCTCACGGGCGGAAGAGGAAGAGAGCAGCGTCCGAAATGAGGGCAGCCTCCGAAATGAAATCAGCAGGGCACGGTTTCATTATCAGGCCAGGCTCGCTGCGGTCAGATCAGAGAGCGTATGGAAACATGATCCAGAGACAAGGCTGAGCTAGCAGGTTATGCTAACCAAAAAAAGCAAATTAGAGACCAAATATCCTCATCCTGACTGACCTGTCACATGGGACACGACAGGTGCTTCCGAATGTCAAAGGTGAAGGCCAGGGGTCGGCTCACGACCGTCAGGATTTGGGTAACGCACGCACACATACATGCTTACAATTACACATACGCGTGTGCATAAACAAAAGTATGAAAACAGGTAAACCTCCATATAAACACCCCCCTTATAAGACACATTAATCCATGCAAGCTTGATAAATTGTGCCAACCTTTTCTGGGTCATTGAAATAATTATGTATGGTGGTGATTATTATTTTTATTTAACCTTTTCTTCTCTGCCTCATTTTTCTACCAATTCAGATGCCCTTTAGTGTTATGCTGACTAATACTATAATAGTCTGTCAGTTGGAAAAGTCAAACCATTTTGTTCAAGACCAATTTCCCTAATAGAGGACATCATTAGACCTAAGAATGACATTTTGTGGAATCTGCAGCCATTTAATTACAATATTTGGTGGGAATTCTCATTACCCACATGCAATTTACACCTAATATTTCTGTCCTGTTCTCAGTAGGGAAAAATAAGCAGTCATTACTCAATCGGCCTCCGTGCTCACTTAAACATCGGCCTCTGTGTTGGGCTTGGGAAATCCATATGGGGTCATAAAGATACACAGCAGTTTTAAAAATGTACAGACAAACAATTGCATAAAAGTTCAAGCACACACACATGCACACACACACACAAACACGCACACAGGCAGGCAGGCACGCACACATATGCACACACATGCATACACACACAGGCAAGCACACATATGCACACGTGCACACACACACGCACACATGCAGGCACACACATGCACACACACGTGCACACACACACTCATATGCAGACACACACACGCAGACACACACACGCAGGCACGCACACATATGCAGACGCACACATGCACACACACACACACACACACACACACACATACACACGCATGCACACACACCAATGCATGCACATGCACACGTGCACGCATGCACACACACACGTACACGCACACACACACACGAGCGTACACACACAGTAACCATCCTGCACCACGCTTCCAGTGCAGTATTCATCACCCTGTCATTGCAGCAAGAGGAAGTGATTTAGAGAAAATTAATTGCTCAGAGCTGAGCTCCATCTTTAAACAGATCTGTCTCTTTTTTAAAATGCTTGTCCGATCAGATTTTTCACACACCATTATAAAGGACAAGGTGCTCTTGCAGAGCAAAGAGACAAATGCAAATTGAAATATCCCCCTCTAATCTAGTTCTGCTGAAGAAGCTAACAGCTTCTGCCTCCTGGGATGTTCTCAGATGAGGAGCCAATGTTATGATTATTCTCCTGCCCCTCATGAGTGTAAAATCGGACCTGTCCATCTCCACAAATTATGAAATAAGGTGAAACGGCACGGAAAAGACACGAGCTGATGCAACAAAGCAACGAGAATCTCACCGATCCAATGCACCCTAAACACTTCACAGCTGCCAGCTGGGCCTGTCATGCGAGTGAAGACATTGGTATGTTGTAATCTTGTAAGCATTACAGAGGCCACATAGGCTCCTGTTCTCTCAGTGGGTAGAACAGGAGCTCTGCTCTCAGTGGGTAGAACAGGAGCTCTGCTCTCAGTGGGTAGAACAGGAGCTCTAATCTCAGTGGGTAGAACAGGAGCTCTGCTCCCAGTGGGTAGAACAGGAGCTCTGCTCTCAGTGGGTAGAACAGGAGCTCTGCTCCCAGTGGGTAGAACAGGAGCTCTGCTCTCAGTGGGTAGAACAGGAGCTCTGCTCCCAGTGGGTAGAACAGGAGCTCTGCTCTCAGTGGGTAGAACAGGAGCTCTGCTCTCAGTGGGTAGAACAGGAGCTCTGCTCTCAGTGGGTAGAACAGGAGCTCAGCAGGTAGAACAGGAGCTCTGCTCTCAGTGGGTAGAGGCACATTCCAGGGACGGACGTGTGGGGGTGAGCCTCGCGTCTTTCAGAGCTAACGTGAAACAGCGGCGAAGCAGGGAGGCTGAGAGGTTTAACGAAGCGGAAAAAGAGACTTTGCAACGTCCAGACCCGCGCTGTTAAACAAAATTTACGGCCACCTGCGCTTCCCACAAATCAGGGGGCTAATCTGTATTTGCATATTATTATATCAACAACTGAATTTTAATATTTTAATACGCTCACTGCAACCGAGTACAACAGAGACTCGGAAAGCAATGAGGTAGCATTGAGGCTCTGCTAATGCTCACACTGTCGAAGCTTTGTACGTTTACGGTGAGAAATAATAAAGGGATACCAAAAACGTAACAATAAACTCAGACAGAGAAACAACATTATTACATCATCCATGTAATAATAAGAATAATAATAATAATAATAATAATAATAATAATAATAATAATAATAATAATAATAATAATAATAATAATCCATCTGTTTTAGTGTGCTTTAACAAATGTGAAGGAAGGAGAAAAAAAAACGGTCTGAAAAAGAAAACATTCTTCTCTGAGTGAGTGAAGATTGAATTTTTTCTGCTCTTGTAGATGAACGGTATGAAGGATTGCAATCTGCAGGAGCCGAAGGGAATCAGCGTGAAGCCCCCTCTGTTTTTCCACGCAAAATGTTGACATTTGCATATGGGGGCGAACGCCACGCGTCGTCCTGAGCTGTCGAACGCCGCGCCCGCGTCGCGCCTCGCCGCCGCGATCAATCACGCCCCTATCTGCCTCGCCTCCGTAATGGGCCTGAACTTTAATTTCATGTTTGATAACAAGGAGTCAATTTGTTTCCAAGGCCTTCCCTTCATTGAGATTTAATGCAGCGGTAATAAAGATGACCTTATTATCGCCTAATTATCAAGCGAGAGTGCGCGCCCGTACCTGCGCTTCCCTTAATTGATAACTCTGGGTGATTATTTCCCACGTCTGTATTTGTGATTTAATAACCCTTCAATTGTTGGCAAAGAGGCTTGAATGCTTCGGGGGAGACTGAAACAACGAGGGCAGCATCCTGTAATTTTAAAAAGGGCTAACCCATTAGCGATTATTACACACCGGGAATGCCATGTGAAGTCAGCAGCGACTTAACTCAAATGAAAGCGCTGGAACTCGGCTACTGGGTGGCTCTGTTCACTGTTCTGGTGCACGGATGGGTCCTGTGGTCTGTGATCGAATCCCAACAGAGGCAATGCATAAAAATTGCTGGAACCCAAAGAAAATCAGTTGACTCTGTACCGCCCCCCCCCCCCCCCCCTTCCCACTGGAGGACTGGAGGCATCCCTCCTCCTTTGTGTGTGTATCAGAAAATTCTTTGTACTTTCAGCTTTAGTTTGACATGGTTAGACATTTCTGTATTAATATGCACACGGTTCTGTTCGCACGGAATACATGAATACTCAAATGAGGGGGCTAAACTGAGCAGAACAGCAGGCAGCAGACTGTGCAGGAGGTCCTGGCCGGGGTGAGCCCCAATGGACCATCAGCAAGAATAAGCAGTGAGGATGAGGAGAAAGAGAGAGAGGAGAAACAGACAGACAGAGCGAGAGAGAAAAAATGTTCTGCAAATTTACAAAGATGATTTAAATTCACACTGGCAATGTCAATACATTTAAATAAGAATACACTGGGAGGGAGGGGGGAGGGAGGGAGGAAGAGAGAGAGAGAGAGAATAAAAAAACAACTAGAATCTGTTAGGCAGGGGTGGGGGGAGGTATGTCACTGCCCTGTTATAACCCCAGACTCCTGTCAAAACAAGACAGAAAATTGCCCCAGTACACTGTCACGCCTGTACTAACGTCCACATGGTTAGAAATGCGTATCTGATCCTGCTATGACTCCCAGGTCTGTTCACTCCCACTATGGATCCCAGGCCCCAGAGGGACACAGGGCTGAGTCTGGCCATGCTGAGCTGCACATCTGGACAGGTCACACAAGCAGGCTGCAGCTTCATATGAAAAAATACGGCCTTGCTCATGTGTAAAGACCGATTCAAACAGGCACCACGGAGGAAAAAGAACTAGGCATACTCCATTAGTAGCCAAGGGCACACAAAGATATGGAGTGGGTTCTTACCCGCTATTAGTTCCTTACAGCCCAGTTTTCACTAGTGCTATTAGTTCCTTACAGTCCAGTTTTCACTAGTGCTATTATTTCCTTACAGTCCAGTTTCACTAGTGCTATTAGTTCCTTATAGCCCAGTTTTCACGAGAAAGTAGTCTACATCATAACTGGTACAATGCGTTGCTGGGATGAATTTCTGCAGTGTGTAAGTGTGGAAGCGCAATCGCAATCCTTGATTCTTTATTCTCTGTCTTTTGCGGTAGATCCTGTTTTGTTTGCTCTTAACTAAGTCCCAAGAGGGGAGTGGCAAGGTGGTCTGTTCTCTTACTTTGTTCTGAGTGATTGAGAGCTGAATCTTTAATGGATGCCCCTCCCGAGGGAGGCATGGTGGGCTGCCAATTTTGAGTTCACATCATTCATCAGCCTCCAGCGGGTTCTGAAACCCACTCACAGTATGGAAAGGAGAGGCCCTTCATTGCAATTGAACTGGCGTCACAAAGACTACAGAATAACAGTCCTCTCTTAGTCATGCCACATATCAGCTTTCCTATTCAGAATTTCTAAGAAAGAGAAGGGCTGTAATACAATCCATACACAATTCAGGATGTGCTTGTTGTCTTTTGAGATCTATCAGTAAACTCAAAGATGCTCTCCAAAGAGCCAAGCAAATTAGCTGTCCACAGTTTATTAGGTAAAATGAAAAAAAGTTTTTTTTTTTTTAGTTCAGCAATGGAACAGTTAAAATCAAGGGCATGGGCTCACTATAGTGCAAAGACAAACTACACAGGGTCACCGTAGTGCAAAGACTACACAGTATATATATATATAAATATACAATGTGGATATATATATATATATATATATATCCACATTAGTACAGTCTACCATGAGAATGTCGTTCTGTACATGCACCTTCTGTCACTCCTACTTATCTTTCTCAGAGAAAGAAGATACCTGAGATACCTGTATATATATATATATATTTTATTTTTTTCTGAGAAAGATAAGTAGGAGTGACAGAAGGTACATCAACAGAACGGCATTCTCATGGTAGACTGTACGAATGTGGATAAACATGATTTTTGAAGAACATATTCTTATCTGTAATAATCTCACTACTACAACACCACACTTTATGTGTGTAATAAAACTAGTAGTCCAAGTAGTCTAGGATTCATTCTACAAGAATACAACCAACACCTCTTGTAAAACACCTTGACCTGCAATTGTCACTGCAGAAAGTACAGATGTAGCGAAGGGGCATTTCAGTTCAACATAAGAACTGAACCCAAATGAGAATTATTTCACGCGCACAAAGACACACACACTCACACACACGCGCACACTTTTTAAGTGATTAAACTGGCTGTGAGTTCTTCTCTAACCACCAAGAGCCCAAGCCACAGAGAGAAAAAAAGAAAAGAAAAAAGAAGAAAAAAGCAGACAATGGCAGCACATCTATTTCTGAACATGTTGGAACAGCTTTGTTTCTGATGCCCTAATTAGCAGCTGTAGGGATAATTTATCAGTCACTGCAGTCGGAGAATGAGCACTTCTGGGGAATCTTTTGCAGGGATCGTTTCAGATCCTTGATCTTCCTGTGATGACTTTCTGTCAGGTTGGTTTGCAGTTCCTCCAAAATGCTGTGTTGGACAGAAATGCGACTGCATACTCATGCAACTGCCTGGATATTCAGTACATTTAACTGTACAAATTTCATTGCCTATGTTTGCTTTGCAGAATTGCACTATTCTGGTAGACAAAGATATGAGGAATTATTCGCAGCATCTCCCACATGATCTGGATATTTGGCCTGAAATGTTCCTTTTTGTACATTGCTCTGTATTATTGCCCTGTGCAATACGGATTGTCTTATAGAGTCTGAGCTGCGGCTCTACACGATTGGATAAATTGGAATTTGTGTCATAGTGTTACAATAATTTGTTATTGAGATATTGCCGAACTGAGCCAGATAATTGACATGTGCTTAACCGAAGGATGAGAGACTTTCACATTAACCCACAAAGCTCCTCCAGGCGGTGTAGTGTGCAGCACAGATTACCTCCCAGGCAGAGAGGGAGAGAGAGCAAGGGAGAGTGAGAGATACAGAAATTGCTTTCTTATTCAACAGGCACATTAGTGCCATGTAAGATTGCATTACCCGGCTACAAGCCTGTCATAGTTCATTAGCTTACAGAAACAAAAGAATTTGGCTCTGCGGTGCTTGAGCTGGAAAAACAGAAAGCTAAAATAGAAATGTGTGTGGGGGGGGGGGGGGGTGGAATAACAGGCCTCATAGCAGTCCGCTGCTGCAGCTTCCTCTGACAGCTCGGTAAATGTCGATTAGCATGTAATTCTCCCAGCCACTTCCCGCCAACGGCATCGACGGCGGCCGTCGTTCCGGGGACCGATGCGAGCGAACGATATTTACGACGGTTAAACACCCCTCGTCTGCGTGGGGAAGCGCCCTGGGTGGTGAGGAGTTGAGTGCTGGGTCTGTGTGATGGCTGAACGCTCTCCAATCAGGGCCCTTATTTTTTTTTTTTTTTTGGCCGGACGAGACAACGCTGGGAAGTGCTGGGAACTTCCTGGTCCACGTCAGTCTGCGTACAGGCCTCGTGTGGCGGTTGATGGCGTAAAGGCTGCGCGCTCGGGTGCGGGACTCACCTTGGTAACGCAGCAGGAAGGAGCCGGGCTGCGGGCGGTCGCTCCGGAAACGGACGGAGATCTGATTGCTGGAGCTGCGCGCGACCAGCCCCTTCATCAGGACGGACTCGTTGGCCAGGACGGAGTGCTCGTGGCCGCCCACGTCCTCCAGGGTCACCACCTCCCCCTCCGACAGGCTCACGTTCAGGACCTGGACACGGGAGAGGACACCTCGGTCAGGAGCGGGGTTTAGTCCGGGGCCGTTCAGGGGCGCAGCGAGCCGCGGACACCCATCTCCTGCAGTCACAAACCTTCAGGGAACTATTTGTCCTCAGAGCACAGCCCAGGGAGAAACAGATGTCTTCAACTTAGTGCCAGGTGCTGATGCGCCTACACGTCGAGCCCCCTTCCCCGAAGTAAACCGCAATTACCCCCCCCCCCACCCCCTCGCCCCCCCGCCCACCCAGTTCCGCCACTTGGCCCCGGCTCAAAAGCGAGACACAAGACAAGGAGCGCACTTTTGAATCGCTCTTGCTGCAATTTGCGCTGTCACGGTCGACTTCGCCCGTGATATTAATTTAGTTGACATTCCCCATCATTCCAAACTCATTCTAAATCAGAGTCGGTTTTTCCTCAGTGTTGGCCTTGATAAATGAACCACTTGAGATACGCTTCACTCTGTCCTATTTCCATTAACAAACCAGCAGCGGTTTTTGTGTGTCTGTGTGTGATTAGAGGGATTGGAGAGGAGGATTCAGAACCTATGTGGACCACCAATTTGCTGAGTAGAATGAAGAGCCTCTGGTAACTGCCCGGTCGTCTTTATTCTCTCGCTGAAGACGCGCTTTAAAGCAGCAAATTAATTATCTTTTGTTCCCTGGCAGTCTCCCGGAAGGTGAGGCTTTCTGAAGCAGCTGCAGCTGAAAGTGTGGGCGCTCCACAAAAGGCCATGCTTTTTATCATTTGAACGAAGAACATCTGAAAATACACGGGGAAAATATACGAGCAGTCTCCCTGCGTTGTGAGAGGAACATCTGGCGCAATTTCATCGCTGAAATTTCAGAGGGGATGAGTCCTACGAGGGCATGAATATGCTTCAATTTAAAACTGTCTGCAGGGCCATCGCTGATTGGTTTAAAATTCCTTTCATGTTCCGAGCGAGAGAGCCTCTGTTTATTGGTCCAGGCTCGGCTAATTCAAAACACTGGAGCAGAGGAAACCCAGGAGAAACTATGCCAACAGGAGACAACAGTGAATGGCACTAACTGACTCAATGGAAACAAAAATGAACACCTGAAGCCAGGGACATAGCTAGAAATTCAGGGCCCCCTGAAAGAATATAGCTCTGGGTCCCATCTTATTAGATTTTCCTCTTCAACAGTGGGCCTCCCCAAGCTGTGACCCCTTAAATCATCACCACCTTTCACCCCACTAGCGACAATTCTGCCTGAAGCCCATATATGGAATTGTGAGTCATCTTTGCTGCGATCACATGATTCACATGAACCATCTTTTTTCCTTCTGTCACTTTGCATGCATTTACCAGTTGTTTTTTTATTTTTAAAGGCACCTATTGTATTTAATGATTCCTTTAAGTGTCTATATTTGTTGATATTTTCACATGTATCCCTTCACTGTATATTTTTTATTTGAGTAGTATATTTTTAAAAATACTTCCCTAGAATCATCACCACTCCCAGCGACAGCCCTGCCCGTAGGCAAATGAATAAACAGGGCTAGTAACAGACCTATTAAAAGATTTCATCTCTTCTAGTATTTACAAGAACTAAAGTTTACTTTTTGTAGAATATTAAATTGTTGTAGGTGTCACGTTAACACAAAGGCATTTCTTGTTTACCCCTAAAATACCTGCCATTTGTTTGTAAATTCAGTATCTATCTAACTTGTGAACTAGCTGTGTTGTTTGCTCCTGACTATAGCTTACACGGTCACTATACTTCAAGTGTTTTTGAGGTTCCCTTTGGCAGAGTCTGTGGCGATCATGAGAGTTAAAATGCAGATGTACACTTTTTTAATATGCAGAACATGCAGCTTCCAAACCAAAACACAATCAGCTAGACCATGATTTACCAGCCAAAGAGGCTGCCCGCAGTAAAAAGCCTGGAAACAGGCCCAGTGAACTTTGCATAAACACCTCTGACCCAGATAATATATGAATGGTCATCTGCATTTTCCTCAGTAATTATGTGCAGTTTTTAATGATTGACAGTCATGACCCCAGTGATTTACTCATTTATCTGTCAGGACCTCCCCTGATGATGAACCTGTAAAAATTAATTTGCTCATTTCAAAAACTCCAAGGAGGAACAAGCACAGTAAACATAAAACATTTCGATGCTTGTTGGATAGTCAGCTATGTGAGATGATACATTTGCACATTAATGCCATTAAAGCCTTATTGTGTTATATCCTGGCATAGCTGTGTACTTACGATGAGTCCAGCAAAGTAAATATTTTATTACGACACTGAAATGTTCGCACTCAAAACTGTGTTGTCATAATGTAATGTAAATGGCATAATGATGTTCCTTTTGTCCTTTTGAACACAACAAAAACACCCCAAGCTTCTGGAAGAATTCCAAAATAGTCGAGAAGATTAAACAAAAGGAAGGTTCTAGAGAGAAAACAATCAACTGAAAGAATAAAAGATTGTGAAATGTAAAAAAATTAATCCAGATATAAAATATATCTGCAAGTACTGTTGTAATATTAGTCCAGTTGCAGTTCCAGTCCATTTTTCTATTTTAACAATCTTAGACATCTTGAAAACTGAAGGGAAAATATGTCCTGAAATGGTAGACACCAATGTGTAGAATTGTGCAAGTCACCTTCGATCAAATCACGATAACTCAATCACTGATCTTTTTTCCCTCTGTCACTGAAGGTATTTATCACACATTTTCAGTCTTTTTTGAAAAGGCACCAATTGTATTTTATGATTTTTTAAAAGTGTCTATATTTGCTGATATTTTCTCATATATCCCTTCACTGTATAGTCTTTGGATTCGAGCAATACATTTAAAAAAAACAAAAAAAACATTCTTTCTGGTATGGAAAAAGGTGATGTCGTGCTGCGCAGTTTCGTAGGAAGGAGGGGCAAGGCCGAGGCTGAACCAATCAGCTGCGACCCACGGCCGTTTTCGTGGCCAGTGGCCACGGTCTCGGAACACATGATGAAACGGACGCACGTTCATTCATCACAAACCTGTCCAGTCCTGATAACCCCGGCGGCCGAAGGAGCAGAGAGAGACCACAGCACTCTGCCCCTGCATTCTCACATACGCAGCGTCTATCTGCGCGCGTTCGCAATAAACACACACGCGCTGCTCTCTCTGGCTTCAGAACTTCTCCATCATCTCGTACTATCTAGGAAAATGGTTCGCTTAATTCTGAGAGCACTCTTGGATTATTGCAACAGCACCGTAAAACACATCTGTCTCCAAATTGGGTGCAGCTGAGCTGGAGAGAGAGCACTGAAATATCAAGAGCGCATGGTGGGGGGGGTTAGGGGGAAAGTGCGCCTCCTCAAAGATAATTATTGCTAGATTAAATGAATACCGATAATTCATCCACTGCGAAGGCGCCGCGAGATTGCCGCGTGCCTCATTAAAATGGATGATCCCCGTCGCCGGGCCCGCGAGGTGGGAGCGAGGCCCTCCGCTGGACCGATCCCTCAAGGGTAATGAAAGTGTCACGGAGGCAGGCCGAAACGTCCGGGAGCATGAGGCGGGTGAGCGGCGGGGCGAGCGGCGGTACGAAAATGGATCTGGCGCCCGCGCGGGGCCGTCTGTCACGGGCCCCGCGGGGACACACGGGGATTGAGGCTTGCCGGGCCTCCCGGGGGCAGGAATCAACGGTTCTCCCGCAGACGCCCAGGCCGTGGCCACAAGCTCTTACCCAGAATGCACCACCACCGCCGCCTGAGCTTTCCATGCTACTATATAATTTGAACAGGCCCCCCACACAACAACAACAACCACAACCACAACCACAACAACAATTACAACCACAACAACAATCACAACCACAACAACAATCACAACCACAACCACAACCACAACAACAATCACAACCACAACCACAACCACAACAATTTATTTTCTTTTATTATTATTATTATTATTATTATTATTATTATTATTATGATGATGATGATGAGCCATTAGAAGGATGCAGCAATCAGTGGCCAACATGCAGAGGGCCCTTTTGCATGAATTAGAGCAGGGTCAAAGCAGCCGGAGAGAGCACAAGGGCACTGTGCGCATCCGCAAGCCGCCCAGCGCGTCCGCCGGAGAGTAATCCAATAATGAGGAGACACTTCATAATGCAGGTGCATTACCGCGTAATTACACAACACCCCGCGGGATTACAAAGCGTCTCCTGCACGTTGCCCGACACAATTCAATTTCATGCAACCGCCGCGGCTGACACGAGCTACACCTGTGGAAAAAAAACAAAAAGCCACCGAGCCCCAGCTAAGCCGGGACCGGCGGCCGCCCGTGCCCGCCCGAAATTATGCAGCGCAAGCTGTCCTCGGCTGACGCGCGGGATTTCATTTGTTAGTTTTGACAGGAGGAAGCGGTCGTGGCAGACAGCCGCGTCCCTCACTCGCCGACTCCCACCAAACTAATTACAGCGGCGGTGTTGCACCAGGAGAAGGTGCAAAGCCAAGCAAAATCATTTCGTCTGTTGACTGGTGCCAGCTATCCGCTTTAATGGAAAACGGCGGTGGCCACTCCTCCTAATTAAAACAACCCTTATTAAAAAGAGTGGATGCGGAAGAGATTGAAATGAAAGCCGTGATCAGGCGATGATGAAGGAAGAGCGAGATCCATCACGCGCTGCCCCTTCCCCGCAGACCCGAGAGGAATTCACATGCTATTTTCAACTGATGAGCTGTCGGTAATGTGAGGAGCAATGCTTCCGTCTGCTTGAGAGCACAGTTGCATTATTCAAGTACGGTACAGCATGCAAAAGAAATTCCGCAACACTGTTTCTGTTTTCAGCTTTTCTTTTCCCCCTCAGTGTGTTTTTTATGTGATTGATTTATGGACTCTGGCCATGTCTGCATGCTTCTGGAACATTCTGTTAGTGCTTTTGTTAACATACATTACGTTGAAGGTAGTTTATCTGTGACAGGAATTCTGAATTCCATTCACAGATTCCTTCAACTGTTCTTCTCCTTTATTTCAGCCAGCTGGGACCTTGCCTCTCTGTCTTGATGTCTATCCGTTCTTTGATGTTTTTCCATCATCCTCCTTGTTATCTGTTATCATAGGCATTTTTACAATATGTAAGCATTGTTGGCATTTTTGGACTATTCTAGAACATGAGCCTGTGTTTCACTCTCTGGCCAGAAGACATGGAGCATAATACTGTTGTATCGGTGAGGCTTGAGTTACAGCATGCCCTGAGACAAAAGCCTGAACTCCAAGAACATGCATCTTTCTCCACAAGATGGTGACTGTCCTTGGCGATTTCTTGAAATTTGGAGTCTGCAGAAATTAATCTTTCACGACAGTAGCTACCAAATATGGAAAACAATGAGACATCAGAGAACGAAAGAACAAAGAGCAGTATTACAAGCAGATTTCATGTTCTCTGTGCAAAAAGCAACACTCATCTCTGGTGATCATTAAAACAATGGTTATGAAAATGAAGCACACTTAAAAAAGTAATAACTTTCAAATTACAGCACTTTTTCCCCACTTAGTTCACATTGTGTAACAATACCTTTGCTGGTACAAAAAATCACAGGGAACCTCCATAATGCCTATTAACCTGATCCTTCACAGACAAAAAAAAAAAAACAAAAAAAAAAAAAACAAGAAGTATGGTACGCTGAACTCTGAAAATACTTTTGATGAAAAGAAAATGGACTGTGCTCTACACTGAGAGAAAATGAGAAAATTATGTCATTGGAGAAAGTTCTGAAACTATTTCATCCATGTTTGATAACTTTTAAGTGAACTTTTGAAAATGTTCTGAGAATGCTTTGGTATCGCACTGCTGAGTTTATTTTTCTCTGTATTAAATGATCCAATTCCTTACAAATGCAACATACTTTGAGTCCCAACAGAGTTGCATATGTGGGATTAAACTTTAAAATATTTTATGCTGCTGTCAAACGGCAGTGTCCACACATAACCATGAGAGAAAGGACACCTACAAATAGCAAGGTTATGCAGAAAGTTCTGTAATGTGAAGAGAGAAGATATACTGGGTGTAGCTATGGAAAGGAGGAACAGAGTTTCATGGGTTATGTACAATGCATCACATTGTGTGACATATTTATGCACAATGTTTTGAACAATGTTTTGCATTGGAAATAGAGGGGTATAGACTGTGTGTTTCTGAGGTAATAGAGGGGAAAATGTGATGCATTGCTTTTGGGAATAGAGTGGTACAGACATCGCTTGTGATGGGGATATTAAGGAAAATGATGAGTACTGTGATGGGAATATTCAGGAACATGCAGTGTACCAGGATCGGAATACTGAGGAACATTCAGGCTACTTCAATGGGAATATTAAGGAACGTGCAGGCTACTGTGATGGGAATATTAAGGAACGTGCAGGCTACTGCAATGGGAATATTAAGGCACGTGCAGGCTACTGTGCTGGGAATATTCAGGAACGTGCAGGCTACTGCAATGGGAATATTCAGGAACGTGCAGGCTACTGTGATGGGAATATTAAGGAACGTGCAGGCTACTGCAATGGGAATATTCAGGAACGTGCAGGCTACTGTGGTGGGAATATTAAAGAAGGTGCAGGCTACTGTGGTGGGAAAATTCAGGAACGTGCAGGCTACTGTGATGGGAATATTCAAGAAGGTGCAGGCTGCTGTGGTGGGAATATTCCGGAACGTGCAGGGTAGTGCGGTAGGAAAATTCAGGAACAGGCAGGGTACTGCGGTGGGAATTACAAGAAATGTGCAGTCTACTGTGATAGGAATATTAAGGAACGTGCAGGTTACTGTGGTGGGAATATTAAGGAACGTTCAGGGTAGTGCGGTAGGAAAATTCAGGAACATGCAGGGTAGTGCGGGCGGAATAATAAGGAATGTGCAGGGGGGAATGTGATGGGGACTGGGCGGCGTGTTCTGTCTGTTTTCAGGGAGATGGACGGGTGGATGTGTGCTCACGCGGCGTGCCGCGATGGATCCCCTCAGCCCTGTCCTTGTGAGCAGCTACACGGCTCCCCGGGGACCCCGAGGAGCAGACAGTGAGAATATGCCAGACCGTGCCTGGGGCTGGCAGGTCCTCGGCATGTGTCACATGTCCCAGGCCTGTCGTTACAACCAGGAACAGCTGTCCTGCTTCCATTATGAGCCACCGGATCCGTGTCAGGAGACATGGAGCCTCCTAATCACCAGCAGTGCTGGCACATAGGGGAGCAGTGAGAGGGAAAACAAACCCATCCACGCAAGCAGAACAAAGGGCCTTCAAAGGCACAAGGAAAGATATGCAATCTCTATGAAGTCTGCAAGTCGTTTTTACAGTGACACAAATGTATTACAGTCATTTCTTAAAAGAAATGCACCATTATTTCATGTACTGTATATATATATATATATATATATATATATACAGTACATATATATATATATATATATACAGTACATATATATATATATATATACAGTACATATATATATATATATGCCCAGATTTTTCTTCAACATGTGCAGTTTTCTAATTTCAAGGAATCTTGATAAGAAAAGCAAATCGTGCAGTAATGTGTAGTTATGAATGCCTCTAATGAGGAAACACTTCTACCTTATTATGTTCAGAGAAATCATTAGATAACGATAAGTGTATTCATGAAATAACTATTTGTTTGTGCAGTAAATAAGAGGGTACTGCAAGATGTCCAGTACATAGTGAAGTTATTAAGATGGAATATGAAAGAATGCCACTTCGCTCAGCCAGCATGGAGCACATGAACACGTAGTGCTGGAGAATACTTATGCAAACACACACACACACACACACACACACGTACAGAAGCACACATGCATACACACTCAAACACACACACGCACACATGCATACACACACAAAGACACACAAGCACACAACACACATGCACACACGTACACACGCACACAACATACGTGTACACACGCACACACATACACACACACACACACACACACACAGGGAGAGAGAGTGAGACTAGATAATTTCTCTGAGTGTGTTTCTTTTTCTTTGTATCCTTCTGAATCGTCCTGCTCAGAACAAAGCCAGCCTTTCAGTTCATTCTGGGCCCTTTAGTATGTTCAGAAACTGTTCTGCAGGCTCGGGGTTCTGACTGTGCTTTTGAGCAGAAACATCTCCACACGCCCTAACTGAGAATGAAATGCTTTGAAACTGTTCACACACAGGCAGTCCAGCCTTTGACATGCATCGATGACAACACCACCTGTGAGTAAACAACAAGTGATCAACGTGGCATGAACTGCAAATTAGAAGTGTTGCTTGACGGTGAAGAAAACTAATCAAATTTTCTCCCTTTGCTATCTGGAAAAATGAAGCACAGATCCAGACATGAAAAATTCTGTTTAATTTTACTCAGTGCATCATGCAAACTGTCTGCTCTCCATTGATTGCTCCATAGCTTTGATACACTCCATAAACTTGGATCTTGGTGGTTATTATAATTGTTCAAATCTGAGTAATGTCATTGAAATGATGCATGCAAAAAAAGTGTGAAAGGGCTCTATGGCTCTTTTCCGGTAGTTTGTAAAAAAAAAAAAACGTTTTGATGTTATGTGCCTAAACCATGATGGATATTGCATGGGGCCATTGCAGATGTCACAGCCTGTGGAAGAATTTCACAGTCAATTGCGCTGCCTAAAAAGTCCTCTGCAGTGAGATGTGAGCAGTCATTATAATCATTTCCCATGACACAAGAGACTAATATAGTTTATCTTATTATCAAATGATCAGTAACATGTTTTAAACATGCCTGAAAAACAGAATGCATGAAGTATCTGGAAAAATGATCATTGTCTTGAATTTAATGCCAAAATCATAACGATTTTTGTGATTATAGAAGAATTAAAGAATCTCCTGCACTCTGCTTTTTGCAAGTTCCACTTATTGCCCCACTGGCTGTTTTCAGAGCCTGAGAATGTTTGTGCTGCTAGAAAATTCCCCGACAAGTGCTTGGAGAGGACAAAACACAGTCTGTCTGTTTCTAGCCAATTTCACTCATCTAGCACCACCTTTAAATGTGTTAATGTTTTGTTCGACAGATCATCGTCCTTCACCCGAATAATATCACTGATAACAATAAAATTATTTTTCCATTGTGAAAGTACAACCAGTAAAGAATAAATATAGCAACTGCCACAAAATGCAATGCCCATTAACATACAGTATTATTAGTAACTATGAATGCCATACTTGGATGTCCTGGTGTGCAAAGGACAAGAATTCTCTCTAAATAGACTGGATAAAGAAACTGAATGCTTGGAAAAAAATACAAAAAACAGCCTTGAATGAACTCCTTTCACATATCACTGAAAACGGAATACTCTCCACCAGAAAAAAATCATATGATAGTGGTCCAAGAGGACTGAAAATCTGGGCTTAGAGATCAATAAACTAAAATAAAAGAGCATGTTTTGTAAACGTAAATTATTTTGAATTTAAACAAAAAATAATTGGAAGATCAAAAATTATTCATTTCTATTAGCAACTATACAATTCAAAGCCAGACAAGCTAAAAAACAGATGTTTTCTACAAAAATGTTAATGGCCAAAGGTAACCAAGGAAAACAGCATCAACTGACTGAATCCATTAGTCTCAGTGAAGCAACAAGTCAGATCTTCAGGGAGTGATGACTTTTAAAAACCTGCCTGTACCCATCCAACTGGGCCCTAGAAATTTAAGCACGGGCTACAACTTGGATTTCAGTGGTCATCATAAGTTAAACGTAAAGAAGAATATCGAACCACATGCACATTCTACAGACCAATAAGACTTCTAAATGGGGGTCTCTCAGTAACTCTAGGCAAGAGACTCCAAACTCACGCCTAGAATAATTAATACTTATCAAACAAGATTTAAACCAAACATGGCAATGTCAGACATTCACCAAACATTATCTCAGAATCCCTAAACAAAAATGAACCTGTTACCATGATTACTCATGATGTAGAAAAAGCTTTTGATAAAGTCACATGGCCATTATTTTTGAAACAAGCAAATAATTACATTTTTAAAGTACTTTCATAGGATGGCTAAAGGCAATGTAGAAAAGGCCCAAGAGCTGTGGTTAAAGTTATTATCTTCAACCTTTAACATTTGAAAAGGTAACTACAAGGCAAGAGGACCCTCTTCCTCCATTGATTTTTGTCTTAAAAGGGCAATTCACCCAAAAATAAAATAAAGCTATTTTTCCACTTACCCAAAATGCTATTTGTGCTTCCAGATTGTTCTGCTGAGATTGGACACTTTTTCTAAATATCCTCTGCAGCTCACTCTGGTACAATGAACCTCACTGGGGCCAATATTTGTGTTGCTCAAAACGCCAAAAATTTACATTCAAAACACTCAACAGCAGCGTCTCTTTCCAAATATAATGACACGGCTACTCATGAACATCCACAGACCTTATTGTGTATGCATGTATGAATGTATGTATGTATCATACGCATTAATGTAGGAAGGTATGTATTAATGCATGCAGCTGACATCTGACAGAACAAGCTAAGTAACTTACATATGGTATGTATGTATTTATATATGTATGTACATATATACACATTTGGATTGTAAGCAACAATTCGGGGCAAAATTAGGAGAACTATGCGAAAATGACATACCTTGAAATATTATCACTGTACTATTCACATGCTCATTTACTTTTATTAATGTCTTGTCCTTTTTCGTGTGTGTTGGTTAAATACTTCCTGACCCCAAATAAAAGTATAAAGAAAGAACTCTGTTTGTGGCATCCCTGAAGAGTGCTTTTCAGTTGCACATGCTTCCTCCATACAATGAAGAGTATTGACTTCCCCAAAGATGTCACTCTATTAGCACTTCTTCTGTTCTGCTTATTATGTAGGAGACAACAAATAATTATTGAATTATTCAAATAAGACTTCCTCATAACCAAGTGACGAGTGGGTGGTGAGGAAATTGGCAGAGACTGTCTGCTTGGAGGATTGCCAGATGACTCCTCAAGAACAGAGAGAGAGAGGGGGGGAGAGAGAGATATAGATAGAGAGAGAGGGAGTGAGAGAAAGAGAGAGAGAGGGGGGGAGTGGGAGAGAGACAGAGGGAGTGGGAGAAAGAGAGAGAGAGGGAGGGAGTGGGAGAGAGAGAGAGGGAGGGAGAGAGAGGGAGAGAGGGAGAAAAATGGGGGAGAGAAAGAGATGGGGGAGAGAGTATGTGTGTGTGTGTGTGTGTGTGTGTGTGTGAAGAGAGGGAGAGAGAGAAGCATGGGGGAGAGAGGGTGTGTGTGTGTGTGTGTGTGTGTAAGAGAGAGGGAGAACAAGTGAGAAAAGAGGCAGACATGCCAAACCGCTCTCACACTGATGAAAGCAAATCCAAGTCTCAAACAATTTGTATTCTGCTTCAGCATCTCAGATAAACACACAGTCAGATTCTGCTGGGAGCCCAGGAGATAAATGCTCTCACTGTTGTACCTGACTGAAATAAGGACCTGAAAACGTAGTCAAGCAGCAGCATGCGCGAGATTGCTATTAGTTAAATGCTGATATCCATAAATAAATTAGTTAATGCTTTACACAATTTAGATAAATGACATTGAAGAATGCTTTATTTTTCTTGGTTGGTTACAAGCCTCACACAGGGGAATGTCTTACAGGTGCAGGGGGGGGTGGAAATGCGGTCAGACCACATTGGTATGAGAGCAGATTAAAGGGAGAAACAGCCGCAGATTGAGCCCCCTCCGAGACGGCGTTCCCCATGGCCCCGCACTTGGCCCGCCCCCAAGTTCCCCAGGGCCCCCTCAGCTTTGCAGAGCTACAGCCTCACACCTGAAGAAACTGTGTGCCTGCAATCATTAAAGGCTCACTGGGATGTTCTGACCATAGGTCCTGTGTTTGATACACAGCCGGGAGTGTAAATTCAGTTCCTCCTCTCCCTCTTACTTCAGATGCTGCTTCATCAGCGTGTCAATGCCTGGTCAAGGCCTGCTTTTTGCCTGAGGCAGTTAAGCTGAAATTCCGATCTCAGACCAGTGAACGTTTCACCTCGGTATGTAAATTGTAGTTTGACACAGTGGAACCACTTAGCTTCTGAAGATTAGCACAAACCCCAGAGCGCTCTGTTCTGAATCCACTGTCGGTTTTCAACTACACCCCTCTGCCCCACTACCACCTCACAGCACCGCCTTGCTGCCCCCCTACATTCCCTCCACAAAGAGCAGAGGTAGAAGAGAACTCTCTCCCAATTAGTCAGGCCTGCCTCTTACAAAACTCCTGTCCCCTTGGGGGGGGGGGGGGGCGAGAGTGTGGGATTTTAGACTGCTAATTAAAGGGTGTGATCAAGAGGGAACAAGAGGGAGTGAACGATGCAGCCCCAGCAGCTGGTGAGCAGGAGTGCTAGCTCGCTGCCTTACAGCAGTGGGCCAGTCGGTGAACACCACGCAGATAAACACAGGAGAACCCAAAGCCTGACTGCCACCTCTCACACCGGTCGTGTAAAAGCACTCTCTCTCTCTCTCTCTCTCTCTCTCTCTTTCTCTCTCTCTCTTTTGCACCAATGACAATGCACCCACAGCGCATTCAACTGTGAAACAATTGTTATATTATCAAACAAGACTTCAAATAAAATGTTAGGGTTGATGCATTTCCCTAATTTCTAAACTGCTTTGTGAATGTGTGTGCAGTGCGTGTGTGTGTGTGTGTGCATGCATGCTCGTGTGTGATCGCGTGTGTGTGCGTGCATGCATATGTATGTGTGTGTGTGTGTGTGTGTGTGTGTGTGTGTGTGTGTGCGTGCACGGTCGTGTGTGTGTGTGCGAGCTTGCATGTGTGTGTGCGTGTGCATGCATGTGCGTGTGTGTGTGAGTGTTGTGTATGGGTGTGTGTGTGTGTGTGTGTGTGCGTGTGTATGTGTGAGTGTTGTGTATGGGTGTGTGTGCGCGTGTGTGTGTGTGTGCGCGTGTGTATGTGTGAGTGTTGTGCATGCGAGTGTGTGTGAGTGTTGTGTATGGGTGTGTGTGTGTGTATGTGTGTGTGTGCGTGTGTGCGTGCGTGTGTGTGTGTGTGCGTGCGTGCGTGTATGCGTGCGTGCGTGTGTGCGTGTGTGTATGTGTGTCAGATCTGCATTCTGTAGTAACACAGGCGAGGCTCTTGTGAGACGCCGGCCGCTCGTCGGCTTTCCCCCGCGCAGGCAGCGCAGGCAGCGCAGGCAGAGGATTAGATGGGCGCACTTATCAGCGACGCAGAGGAGAATCACACGCTGAGCCCAGGCGATTGGGCGCCTGTCACATCCTCCCGCAGCGGCTGATACACGGGTGATGACCAGGCTAACGTGTGGTCCGAGGCTGTCTGTGAGGTGGCGGGGGCTCTCTAAACACCCCTGTGACAGAACCTTATCTCTCTGTGCACAGGGAAGGGGGTCGCCCTTCTGCAGTGCCCTTCAAAAACCCGCCTGCTATCCGTCCCGCCACTTCCAGGAATTAAACCGGTTCGGGCGAAACCATTTCATCCAAACGGTCGGTTAGTAATCACATGCGGCATCCTCCCTGATGTGTTCTACTATCGTATCAAAAATGTATGTATTGGGTTCTAGGGGGGAACACATTTCCTTTTCAGCATGGAACCTGTAAAATACTAACTGTTGCCCACCTTCGGATTTAGCTTTTGGCTTGACTGCACGCAGATGCAAATGTTAGGTCCTGGATGGACAGAATGAAGCAGATAGGCAAGCAACCTATTTACTTTTGCCTCCCTTTGAGAATTCATCCAACACAGCTGCAAAAATGTACGAAACAAAATGAGCAAATCTGCAACTTGCAAGTCGCCATGGATAGGTAGTGCTCCAATAAAAAAAAACAAACAAACGTTCCCTAGACCCTGCGTTATTGGCAGAAACATGTGGATTTGAATAAAACATAAAAGGAAGGCGCAATCTGTCGATTGATCCCGGTAAATTTGTTCTCCATAGCAACGGTAAATTCCAATATATACACAGTAGCATTCTGTCGGAGGAAACAAATGGGGAGACCACTGTCAGAAAATGAAATACGAACGTTATCAAAATGTAAAACACCGCCACGGCTTTTGGGAAGACGGCGATCATCTCCAGACTCGGAGCCGCGGTTCCTAATCGAGTGTTTTCGCGGAACTCCCGTGATCTCCTCGCGCATGCACACCCCCCCCCCCCCCCCCCCGCCCCGGCGCGCTGCTAATGCTAATGTTTATTACATGCTACACACGTGCGGTGTCACTCGCCCCTCTCTGTTTCCCATTAGCCTCCCCCTGTTCTGGCAGCGCGTGGCGCGGGGGCGGGGACGGCGGCGGCGGCGGCGGCGCTAGCCGTCCTCCCCCCAGACCGGCCGTTCAGGAGCGCTCTCTCCCCCCAGTCTGTGGTTATCTCGCTTTAACATTCACCCCGCCAATTCCCTTTTCATTATCGCGCCAATCCCTACACGCCGCTCCGAAAATTGGTTTTATGCAATACACCGGAATGGAAAAAAAAGAAAGAAAGAAAGAAAGAAAAAGAAAAAAAAAAAAAAAAAGAAAGGCAAGATGCAGACGGGGGAGAGAAAAATCCGTCCCGGAGAAAACAAGTTGGGTTATGTAAATATGGTAATGTCATATTGTATAATAACACCTGCCATTATGAAGCCATTTCTCCGAGCCTTTCGTTTTCCCTTCCTTCTTAAACACACTGTTGAGCACATTAAGGGAAATGCGAAGAGATTTAACATCCAGTGTTGAATTAACAAGCCTGTTTACATTCTTACGGGGAGACTAGGATTTAAATTAAGTTTCCAACTGCAAAAATACGATGAAAACATAGAAATAGGATATTTTACTTGACAGGCAATCTACATGTATTATAAAAATAAAAAAAACATTTTTGGAGACCGTGGCCGAATGCGAAAGGGGCCCCTGCATTTTTAAAAACCGTCATGAGAGACACGGTTATGAACCCTATTAATTTTCCCGTTTGATGACTAAGTTCATGTTTTTCTGTTTTTCCTATTTCTGTTTTTTTTTCTTTTTTTTTTTTCTTTCTCCACGGAGCTGTTCAGGCATGACATTCCGTTTTAATATCTGAAAAGGATTGGGGGCTGCATAGATTTGAATACATGCATGCGAGATCTCTCCGCTCGTTTCCCCCGCCGCTCCCGTCCTCCGAGCCGCCGCCGCCGCGCTGCGGATCCGCGGGACGGCGGGCGGGGATTGGAAAAGGAGGGGCGGCCTTTTCGTGGTCACGTCTCCCGGCTGATGACTACCGCGAAGGTGAGAAGCAATTAATGGCGGATGATGACCGCTCGCCGGCGGGGGATTAAACGAGACGGGAGAGCCACAGAAAAATGCGCCCCATCCGGAGCAGGCCGTGAATAATTTTCCACGCTCGTTCCCCCCTTGGAGGAGGAAGAGGAGGAGGAGGAGGAGGCAAAGGTCGTTCACAAGCCGCACGCTCAGTTCCGAAGGAATCTCACCTGGCCGCCGTTACCCAGGTAACCCGAGTGCGCCGCAGGTCTGCCCCTCTTCTGCTTTCTCACCTGATGCGTCGGATGACTTGTCATGTGTCAATTGGTCGAGAATAAATTCGGAAATAAGAGGAGGAAAAAACAGGCCGCTTAAAAATCAAATCACAGCAGATAACCCCCCACCCCACCACCTCCCCCCACCCCCCACCGCCAACCACAGGCTGCAGTTTGAGGAACAAGCAAACTGATCCTTTTGTTTAAGCACATACTATATTTTCACGTTCACACTTCGACTGGGAGTTGCCCGGTGCAGCCGCGCATGTTTCTCCTCCGGAGGTGCAGCAATGCATGCGGGCGCAGCGGGCAGCAGCGCAGCGGAACGACCGCTGCGCCACGGCGAACAAACGCGGCTGCTCGCGCGCCCCAACCGTTTCCCCCGGGACAGCGAGCGACAAGCCCGTCGCCGACAAGCCTTGCCGCGTTTCCATTCTCATTCTCGCCGAGTTTTTTTTTTAATCGAGGTCAGCGCCAAATGTATTTAGCTTCCTTTGTCGGGGCCGGCCAAATTAAAAGCGAAAGCGCTCCGATCAATAGAGCAATTCTCTCTGCATTAGAGAGGGGAGCCTTCTTTTCAGCCTTCTTGGCGCGACGCGCATTAACATGCGTATCGATCACAGGGCCGAGTCCCGCGGGCGGAGCCCAGCGGAGACGGCTGACCTTTGCGCCTGTTTAACCGCGAGCGCTTGGCACGCCCGTCACCTGGACGAGATTCGGCAAAGGATTATAAGGAGGTACAAACGGGGGGAACCGGGGGGGGGGGGGGGGGGGCGGGGTTCGGGAAAGCACGCTCCCCGCTGAACGCATCACGCGTTCTCTCTACGGAGGGGAAGCCACAGGCCGCGCTACCATTGGCTGTGCCCCCCCCCCCCCCACGGAACGCCGAATCGGAGAAGTGCCGCTTACCCCCAGAGGACAGGAGGAGGAAGCCTGAGCAGAGCCGACAGGAGCATCCATCAGCACCTTCAGAGGGGATCTTCTTCTGTTTATACTTCGGAGGCTTCCCTCTGCTTCCGTTACCCCGGCGCTTCCATGGGAAGCAGCCCTTTTAACGGCCCGCGGGGGGAGCACTGCCTTTACCCTCGTTCTGGGTACCCGCAGGGGTGCCAGGACTCAGCCTCGCTAAAAATATTCACGAATGTAGAGCAGTCCCGAACACGAAAAGGGGAAAATGTTGGTAAGTAGAATGTTGATGGGCTTTTTCTGACATCTGGTTCCCCTAACTGGGGACGAGGGTCTATATGCACACCCTTAATCTATGTCAGCATGTTATAACCTGACACATCTGCATGCTATAACCTGACTCATGTCTGCATGCTATAACCTGACTAACGCCTGCATGCTATAACCTGACTCACGCCTGCATGCTATAACCTGACTCACGTCTGCATGTTATAACCTGACTCACGTCTGCATGCTATAACCTGACTCACACCTGCATGCTATAACCTGACTCACGCCTGCATGCTATAACCTGACTCACGCCTGCATGCTATAACCTGACTCACGCCTGCATGCTATAACCTGACTCACACCTGCATGCTATAACCTGACTCACGTCTGCATGCTATAACCTGACTCACGCCTGCATGCTATAACCTGACTCACGTATGCATGCTATAACCTGACTCACGCCTGCATGCTATAACCTGACTCACGCCTGCATGCTATAACCTGACTCACGTCAGCATGATATAACCTGACGCAGTAACCTGGTCACTGCTTGGTGGCCACAGCGAAAGATGACAATGACAATAAACAATAAACAAAGACAATAAAATGAGATGAAGGCAACAGGAACTGAACTGCTCACTACCCACAGGAGTCATCGTCCAATCAATGTCGCTATCACACCCCTAGTGTACACGGGGCGCTCAGAGGCACGGGCTGCTGTGAAGGATGAGGTTCTTCATGGAGTGTAAAACCGAGGCTAAGGCTGGCTTTCAGTTGACTATCACTTCCCCATAACGTAATTGATCCCAGGATGTTTGTCAGAGAAGACAAGCGAAATCAATAGGCGCATTGATCTGGAGTGAGTGGTACAGACTGCTTTGGAACAGAAGACTCCCTTGTCACATGACATTGAACAAGAATATGCGGCTTTAGGACAGAAGACTCCCTTGTCACATGACATTAAACGAGAATACGCAGCAGCACTGGCAAACTCTAGGCAAAGCAGATAGCGGGACATCGCTCCAAAGTGAGCGCATATAAAGACCCCACATATTTTCATATTCAGTATCACATATTTAAGCAGGCCAGTGATAAACAAGCTAGTCATTCTGACTTGATAACAAACAGTGTTCAATACAGACGCTGTAATTACATGAATCAATGCAATCCCAGATGGTTAATTCCATATTCATGGTCGATGCAGTCTGCCTTCCTTTTGATATTATTCCTATATTTAGGGGATTGTTGTGAATGTATTTACATCCAGAGCAGTACAGCTTCTTGTTTTTTTTTTGCTGTTCCGTGTGGGTAAACACCCATTGCTGAGGAGCAGCGCAACATCTAGTGAAACATCAATAAGTGGTGGGATACCCTCTTCCTCTCAGCGAGACCTACTGCAAATTGCATCTCAGAGCTAATGGAGCCTTCTCAAAACTACCCAGTGTGACTTGAGACAAATTGACAGCACTGGGTCTCCATCTCTGAAAATCTCTGACAGACTTTCTGCTTAAACATCTCTCTCGGACTCTCTCTCTGTCTCTCTCTCTCTCTCTCTCACTCTCTTTCTCTCTCGCCCCTTTCCACCCTCCCTCCCTCCCTCCCTCTCTCCCCGGGGCTGCTCTCTCTCTCTCTTGCCGAGCGTGCATTCCGAAATCAAAAGGAAATTGCGCCAGAAACCTCCAAAAAAAGGTAACCCCTGAAAAGGAGGGCAGGCAGGCGGGGCGGGGCGGAGCGCGAGGGGACCGTCTCACAGCCGAATAAATCAAAGGCGGCCAGGCGGGCTGCGGAGAGCTGATAGCCAGCCTGCTGGGGCTGACTCACCTCCCCCAGCAAAAAAAAAAAAAAACCTGAAAGGATTTAAACTGAACAGAGGCCTTCTCCCGCCCTGAGACACCCGCACCTCAGCCGTCAGACTCGTACCGAAGGAGCGCGCGGAGCCTCTCACAACAATGACGAGGCACAACGGAGGCACTCGCAGCCAGAGAGCGGGCGTCGGTAATGAACCCATTCTCTTTTCTTTCCGGGGCCTCTCACAGCTCGGAAACTTCCGGAGAGAAGAGGCTTTTTCGGTGGCCGCCGGGGGGGTAAGATCAAACTGAAAACCGCTCCCGCCCGAGCGCTCGCGTAACGAGAGGACGGCGTCCGCGGCCAGGACGGCCGCGCTGAACCGAGGGCGTGTTTTCGACGGGCGCGTTGAAAAGTGCAGCATGTGCATGCAGAGCATGTAGGTGGGCGTGCGGGTTCAAAGCCCAGGTGCGCACTGCCACCGCACCCGCTCGGCAAGGCACTTAATCCGAACGGCACCGGCAGATACGTGCCAGCGTAAACGGATGGCACATAAGCCCGGCAAATTGCTCAATATACGCGCGGTGAAATAAATAACCCGGAGATGATTAGCGCAGATTGAAGAGGCAGCAGGAGCGAGAGGGAATCAATCCGGTTCTGCTGGCCGACCTGTGATTTTTTTCCTCTTCCCCCTCTGCTGACAGCGGAGGCACAGGGGGAGTGACCAAGAGAAGCAGAGGTCTCCTCCTGAGTGCTCCCCGCGTCTCCCCGCGCCTCTGTCAACAAGCCGGCCGGGCGTCGAGGTGCAGCGGCAGCTCAGGGGGGCTGCCCGGGCCCCTGTTCCGTATCAACGCGGCACCTCCCGAAATAATTAAAGTGGAGCGCCGCTCGGAATCCTAATGACGAATCCCACCAGCTCACCCCCCCTCCTCGTCCTCCTCCTCCTCCTCCCGCATCCCGTGGCGTTGCCTCCCGGGCATCAGTCCTCCTCCTCCTGCTCCTGCTCCTCCTCCTCCACTCCCTCCCTCCCGCTGCGGAGATAATGAGGCCCTCGCAGGCGGAGTGGAGGGAGGCAGACCTCTGGAGAGGGGGCATGCTTGAGAAAGCTTCTCTCCAATTACAGTTCAACGAGAGTCATCCGCCCGACGCCACCGGGGGCCCGCGCAACGTCTCCCCGCGTCCGCCCGCCCGTCCGCTCGCCCGCTCGCCCGTCCCTCCGCTCGCCCGCGTCCGGAGCCAGACCAGAGAAACAGAGAGAGCGTGAGAGGGAGGGAGAGAGAGAGGGAGAGAGACAGAGACAGAGACAGAGAGAAGAGAGAGAGAAACAGAGAGAGAGAGAGAGAGAAACAGACAGCGGGAGAGGGAGAGAGAGAGAGAAACAGACAGAGTGGGAGAGACAGAGAGAGAGAGGGAGAGAGAGGGGACAGAGAAACAGAGAGAGAAAGAGAGCTGTGCAGGATAAATCAATCGGAAGTTCGCTTGCATCATGTTCTGCAGCCAAAGGAGACACCGTGAGAATAATGCATAGTTCGGTTTTGAATCTTTGACCTTCTGCTGGCGAACACATTTTCCTGCGCGTCGTTCCGAGGTGCCGCGCCGCCACGTTCTGAATAGAGAGCAGAACAAAGCAGGGCGGAGGCCGCACTGGGGGCGGGAGCCGATTGTGTGCAGTCGAACGAGGACAATGTCATAAATTTGAACCGAGCTCCAGCGTCGATCATTTCCTTTTGCATTTCTCACCCCTCCTGGCAAGGAAAGGGATGCCTGCGAAAACAATACGCTGCTGTGACACTTCACAACGCTTCACGAGCGCCTGAAAGAATTTCGCCACCGAAGGTCAAGCACCTTTGTGTGGAAACGGGAGCCTCAACGGCCTGGCCAATGACCTGGGGCTCCAGCAACATCCCCACTTGCTTGCGAGAGAAATAATAATAAACAGTCCCCCTGCATCTAAACATTCCAAAATATCACATGCTGCTTTGTGCTTTGTGTACTCATTCACATAGCAGTTCAAAAATCATTCAATGGTATATATTGGGGTTTAAGTACAGGACTGAAGCTATCGTCTTGGCAGTGGAATACACGTTACAATTTTATGGAAATGTTCTGGAAACTGCCAACTGCTACCTTGATCTGTGGACCTCATTCCATTTGGGTCAAGAATGGACCCTCTTGTTCAACCTCCTCATTTTTGATGGGAAAATGGAAGACCAGGCAGGGCCTTTCAGAGCTTTTCCAGAGAAAGCAAAGCTACGGTAACCTCATGAAAACCGCCGCTATGGTCCTCGAGGGGCACCGCCATTAGATTGGCATTGCAGATATATTCAAGATGGAAGCACACGGCACACTGACTCCTAACTGCCTGGCCATTCTGGCTTTAGCCTGCACAGCACTGACAGGTGAAATGTGTAATCTGCTAACTGAGCTTTGTTCATTTTCTCAGAACAGGAGGGTTCTCATCAGCTCTGTACTTGGAAAACTGGTACTGTAAACTTGATAAACTTGGAAGAAGCAGACACACACACACACACGCACGCACACACAGACACAGACACACACACAGTCCCGTACTGCTACACACTCTCACACACACACACACACACACACACAGACACACACACACAGTCCCGTACTGCTACACACACACACACTCTCACACACACAGACACAGACACAGACACACACACAGTCCCGTACTGCTACACACACTCTCACACACACACACACTCACACACACACACACACACACACACACGCACGCACACGCACACAGTCCCATACTGCTGCTACACACACACACACACACACACACACACACACAGAATGAAAGGAGAAAGCGCTGTCCCCCGGGGGGGATGTGAGGCGCTCCGGTTCTGGAGCGTGGGGGAAGGAGGAGAGCGCTCGTCTCCCGATGCCTGGAGAGCTGAGGTACAGGAGAGCCGCAGTGTTGCTCTGATGATGCAGCGTGGGCCCCGCTGCTCCACACAAACACGGCACGGTCTCCTGAGGAACAGGGAGGGGAGCGGGATGCCCGGGAAAGAGGACTGCTTGTGATCCAGCAGCAGCACGGTGTGAGTCATGGAGGTGAAGGAGGGGTTCACCGTCACAGAGAGTTTATTCTCACGCTCTTACCCCACTAACCAAACAGAGGTTCACTCCTACGATAATGTATATGCCACAATGCCAGGATCTCATTCCTACTGTACCTCTGTCTGCACCATGAACCAAAGAGCATACTGTACCTCCTACACCCAGCACTACTTCACCTACCATACAGTGCCTAATTCCTACCATACTTACTACTGCTACTCTAACCATACAGTGCCTAATTCCAAGCATACTTACTACTGCTACTCTATCCATACAGTGCCTAATTCCTACCATACTTACTACTGCTACTCTAACCATACAGTGCCTAATTCCAAGCATACTTACTACTGCTACTCTAACCATACAGTGCCTAATTCCAACCATACTTACTACTGCTACTCTAACCATACAGTGCCTAATTCCTACCATACTTACTACTGCTACTCTAACCATACAGTGCCTAATTCCAAGCATACTTACTACTGCTACTCTAACCATACAGTGCCTAATTCCTACCAGACTTACTATTGCTACTCTAACCATACAGTGCCTAATTCCAAGCATACTTACTACTGCTACTCTAACCATACAGTGCCTAATTCCAACCATACTACTGCTACCCTAACCATACAGTGCCTAATTCCAACCATACTTACTACTGCTACCCTAACCATACAGTGCCTAATTCCTACCATACTTACTACTGCTACTCTAACCATACAGTGCCTAATTCCTACCATACTTACTATTGCTACTCCAACCATACAGTGCCTAATTCCTACCAAACTTACTACTGCTACTCTACCCATACAGTGCCTCACTTCTGCTATATCGCATCTTTTCCACTGACCAAATAACTCCTCATTCCTAATGTGCCAGTGCCTGCTTCTCGCAACCAAACAGCAGTATATTCAGTTATAATAACTGACAAAAATAACGCGCGTAGTGCAGGATTTTGTCGGGAGACGTTGCAAAGCCACAGATAATACTGTTAAACGAGCTCACGCTCCTGTTGTTATGAATGGGGAATATAAAGGCCGTGATTGATTGTGTTACACTCGTCTCTCTGGATTTCCTCCACCGTGTCACAATATCTGCATACTGCTGTCACAGAAATGTCTACCATTATGTTATATACTTGCAATTCATTCTTCCCATGGGGCTGAAAAGTTAATCTCTGCATTCACTAGGCTGGCTGACTGACTGACAAAATTATAAATAAGTTTTGTAACTTATCTTGTGGCGCAGTTCTCGGGTTAAGAACCATTGGCCACAGAGATCTACAGTACCTAATACTTGGTCAAATAGCATCGTTCTCTCTGATTAGGCGACCGGTCGATTGGCTGATAACCTTACACAGTCACACAGCCTCTCTTATTGTGGGGGAGCAGGAGCAATTGCTCTCCTGAACGCGAAAAGCACAAAATGCGAAGACAATGATTGTATTTTGAAAGGGACGCAGGAGCAGGGGGAGAGGGTAGAAAATGTGAACTGGCGAGATTACGATGGCATGTACTCAGATAGGCTACATATTTATCTGTGACAGCAGCAAGCGGCGTCCAGAGAGGCCCCTCCTGACCATCAAGAGAACCCTGCCCACCATGCCTGTTCCCTGCCATTGGCTCTATCAGGCCACCCCCCCTGTCCGAGCAGAGAGATCAGGGGGGTCCTGAGCGGTTTGGCCTAGGACTGGGAGCTGGCATGGCACACAGGGCTAAATGCTATCGCTGCCACATTCATTGCCATCATTCACCTTTAACTGAAATATGCTCGGACATTCCGCTCACCAAGCCCATCTCTATCCTATTCTTCCTTTCCACAAAGACCGTATACACACACACACGCACACACGCACGCACACACACACACACACACACACACACACACACACGAGTAACCATACACACCTGCGAAGAAGGCAAACCTAATTACAGAGATACTCTAAGATCTGCATAAACGACTATTATGAACCCGGAGTTTGGGGTGTGCAGGAGAGTGGGGTGCGTGTGCGCGCGTGGGCGGATCCATGAGAGTAACATAATGCACCTCGCCCCAGCGGCGGTAAGCGAATCTGCGGAGCGCGCAGTCGAAAACAAAACAGAGGCGACGCAATAAGACCCGCTCCGGCAGGCACTGCGGCGCAGGGCGTCAGCCGCCGTGTCACCGGCGAAGCCGAGCAGCTGCAATCACGCTATCGCCGGGGCGACGCTGCCAAAACAAACTCAATTAGTCAAAGGAGACTGCACAGCGCCACGCCTCCGCCCCCCCCCCCAGCCCCGTTCGCCTCCTCCTCCTCCTCCTCCTCCTCCTCTTCGCTCGCCGGCGGGGGCCGTTCTCATCAGGGAGAGAGACGCCGGCGCTGTCCGAGTGAAACATTGGGGCGTCAATCACCCCTCCCAAACTCTGCTCCCTCTCCCCCTCCCCCCGCCCAATGTTTTTTAATTAATTCCAACAGAGTGCTGCAAACAGACCGGGCTCACTTGTTGCATTGAAATGCAGCCTTTTTTATTGTGCTATAAGAAAAAAAAAAAGGAATTAATGAAGGTCTGTTGGACGGAGACTTCGAGGTCGTGCTGAGGTTATTCAAATGGATCACAGAACCCATTTGCAGTAACAGAAGACGAAGGCTGTGCATTTACCCCGCGAACCTGCTTCTCTTTACGTTCCTCGGGTCAGCGCTGGTGTTAACTCAAAGGCTGCCCTCCCTTTACTCCTGATCTTACCACATCAGCTAATGAAATAAGCACACTTGCAATATTTTCCTCTTTTAGGAAGTCTAGTTGTGGACAGTTAGCAAAAAAAGTCTGCTGAATTTGCCAAACGTGTCTTATTATGTCCTATGGATGCAGTTCATTAGTTAGATGGCAAAACAACTTGTTTCTGATCAAGAAAAATGAAAACACTTCGTGGCAGTTAAAAACAGACGAGTCAGCAGAATTCCCAGTGCTCATTTGGTCAGGGGCTACGCACTGTCAGGCAATAAGTTTCTCTGTCTGTCTTAACTAGAAACCTTGCTTATTATTAAATATGGCACAAAGGATAATTAGACAAAAAAAACTAAAAACTAAAAAAAAAAAAATTGCAGGCCAGTATGATATTGTTGTGACATAGGTGTTAGCGCCATGCCAGGCGGTGATTAAATAAGACACCGATGCCAAACAAATGGAGAATTTGCGAAAACAGCGGTGCGCTTACCTGAGGATCGTTATTGCCTCGAACAAGAAAAACAGCAAAACGGTGACTGTTTGCGCATCTCGTCCAGTTTTGCCTGCAAAACTGACAACGACAGCAACAAAGCCGAGTCTAATTACAGCAATAATCGACCGCAGCTGTGTCTGCCTGTCAGCCGGGCAGCCGCTGTCCAAGGTCCTGAAAGCTCTCCAGGCGTCGGGCCACTGTGCTGTACGTGCTATGGCAGCCTGAGAAAAGAAGAGAAGTAGCTCTCTCCGCTGCTGCTGCTTCATCCCTCCCTGCCACCAGCACAGCAGTGATACGTCTCAGCGTCTCGGTGGATAACAGAAACAAAACTGCAGAGAAACTGCGGAGGTCTTGTTAACGTTAAGTCTTGAGTTTTTAATGCTCGTGTCGCAGTCTTTGAGACTGATCCGGAGCCGGCCCTGCAAAACGGAGGGTTCCAGGCAGCCAGCGCGGCACAGCGGCCTCTGGGTCTGAGCCCGGCTGGATCCCTGGGCCTAATCCCGCCGCGCTTTTTGTCATCGGCGGCTCTGCCCTGTGCAAATCTTTCACCGACTGGATAAGCCGACGAAGTTCGCACAACTCGCCTCGGAGTCTTTAAATCGTATCCACTCCTTCTTCTGGTTTTTTTCAGAAAGCTGGGAAAACGGTTTTGTTTCCAGTGGGGAGCGAGGCGTGTGTGTGTGTGTGTGTGTGTGTGTGTGTGTGTGTGTGTCTGTGTGGACTTGCACTACTATCTTTGTGAGAACCAAATGTCCTCACAAGGATAGAAAGATGAGGAAAACTAGGAAAGTGAGGACCTTTTGCTGGTCCTCACTTTTTCAAGCGTGTGTATGTGTGTGCGTGCGTGCGTGCGCGCGTGTGTACGTGTGTTTGTGTGTGTGCATGTGTTTGTGTGTGTGTGCGCGTGTGTGTACGTGTGTTTGTGTGTGTGTGTGTTTGCGTGCATGTGTGTGTGTGTGTGCATGTGTGTGCGCATGTGTACGTGTGTATGCGTGTGTATGCGTGTGTGTATGTGTATGTGTGTGCGTACGTGTCTGTGTGTGTGTGTGTGTGTGTGTGTGTGTATTGTGGAAGTATGGTTTTTCTTCATTCTTTTAATGGTTTTACATTTCTTCTTATTAAAGATTGTACTGATCAAAAATATATTTACATGTATGTGATTATGGGATGATCTTTGAAGAACAATATGTATTTTGTGTTATGTAAGAATTTGTAACTAAGGAAAGACAGTGGTCTCCCTGTACACTGAGACCTACTACCTAGAGAATCTTTCAACCCCAGTTGCAGGAGGGAAAATTGTAAACATTTACTTGGTGGAATTTTGTAAGTAACTTCTGTTGGGAAACAGTCTTGTGCAGAAGACCTTTGAGTTGTAAGAGAATAGAAAGGATCCTGACTTAGAAAGAACTGATTTGCTATATCTAGTAAATGTATAGATTATATTCTATTAAAATGAATGAATGAAAATCAAAGTAATCACGGTAATGGTAATGATATAAATATAGTTTATTAGAACATAGTGGTGTGTGTGAGTCAATATTTCAGTTGGATTACAGCATGTATTGAATGTATGTAAAGTGCATGTACTTTGGAACTGGAAGATGGAACAATTGTTAACCATGAGGACAAATACTTGTTATTCAAGTCATGCATATACCTTCCTGTGTAAGTGTGTGTAGTGAAATATTTGTTATTGATTAAAATGGAAAATTATATAATAGTTATTGTTAAACTAACTTATGAAACATATGTTTGACCTAGGCTGGGATTGGTTATTTTAAAGGGAAGATACATCAGGGTAGGAGGAGATCTGATTGTATAAAAAGGATGTAAAAAAATAATGCGAGGAAGCTCTCTATGTATCTTTATGGTACTGGAGACCTCCCGTAGGCCTACGTACATGAAAAGGATTATTGATTGAAGAGAATAAAAAGATTATTAGAAGAAATCATAAGTTCTAGTCTTTATTCTTGCATCACCCACTCACCCACCGAACCTAAGAAGGGGTTTTCCTCCACAGTATGTATTTGTGTTTGTGTGTGTGTGTGTGTGTGTGTATGTATGTGTGTGTGTGTGTGTGTGTGTGTGCGCGTGTGTGGCAGGGCTGTGCAGTGGGGCAGCGAGTTTCTGTAAGAGTAGGTACAGGACAGCTCATTTAAATAAGGCTTGTAGTGCCAGGGCTCACTCCCAGAATCAAACAGCTATGGATTATAATTGGGAGGAAGTGAGTTTGCGGTTTTCAAACAAAAAAAGTTATTGATCTAGCAGCCATTAAGTGGCAGCGGTTTTAACGGAGCGAGAAGGAACACAGCCCTGGAATGAGAAGGCCACTCAGGGGAGCCGCGAACACAAACAGCTTAAACAGCAGGCTTGAGTTACTTACAGAGGGAACTGTGTGACAGGAAACTGGGCTCTATGTTGATTTTACTTGAGTCCCTTCAGTGTGATGAAACGGGGAAAGGGCGAGTTGCGCGTGTCCTCCATTGATTCCGGCTGCAGAGGAAGGTAACTGCCTCTCGTGGGGCACATCCAGCGTTCCGCTTCCTGAGCCGCAGCCCACATTCAGGCCCCCCCCCCCCCGTGGGAACGTCCCACCCGCGAGATGAGGGGGCGGCCTCCAACCGCCGAGACCCCAGGAAGGGCGAGAGGGACAAGGGCGACGCGAGGAGGAGGAGGAGGAGAAGGAGGAGGAGGAATGCGACAACCAGGATTTGCGTTTTTTAACGGCGTGCTTCCGAGCCGGGACCCGTGGGAGCGCGTTGCCGCGGCTACACGGCGCTACGCTTCAGCGGCCGCGCGCGGGGTCAGCGCGTGGGGGGGGGGGGGGCGGAGCCGTCCTCCCCGCGGAGAGCACACACTTTATGAGCCCTGAATAATTCAGGTGACCCCCCGTGAAACAATACTCAGCGGACAGACGTTTCTGCGGGGGCGGGGGGGGGGGCGGGGGGGGGGGGGGGGCGCGCGCTGTGAGAAGCACCGTCGGGTCTGGTTTCAGAGCCAATAAACCGGGTGGATGATGCGCGGGCCCCCTGCGGGACAAGGCGCGGGGCGGGGCCGGACGTCGCGGGGTCACGCCCAACTCCCTCCGCCGTGCGCGATCGGGAGCCGTCTCCGCGGCGCGGCGTCGACCGTCCGCCCCCGAGGAGGAACGACGGCGTGGGCGGAGAAAGAGCCTAACGAGCTCAGCCAACCTTCATCTTCTTCTTCACAAGACTGCATATCGCACCGCCATTACCGCCTCAGCAGCGTGGTGCTACAGGACAACCCAATGCCCCCACAGTCAAAACAAGCACAACAGCTCTGTTCCACCTGCACGACTGTCTGAACGTGCTAAACACCCATTTTCCCTTTTATCTCCGAGCCGCCCCCCCCCCCCACCGCCGGTCTGCGGAAATACCGATTGGGCGGACTCCACGCTCGTGCTTTTGAAAAAGGGGAACGCGGACGAGATCGCAAACGACTCGCGTCGCGAATAACAAGCAGATAAAGGATGAAGCGGTGCTCTTCGACCTCCGCTGTCACCGCGGAGACCAGCCTCTTGCGCTGCAGGTGCGCCAGCAGATGCTTTGTGCCCGGGCGGTGCCAGCCGCGCTGGCAGATGCAGCCGACGCACCTGCAGCTCCCTGAACCGCACCGTGGTCTAGGTCATCCACAGCTAATTCAGCGATGATCCACGGTCAGTTCCTCTGCACTGACCTTGGCTGTTAGCAGAGTGCTTGTGCGGGACACCTCTCCCTTGTCCCACAGACTACTGTTCAGTCGGGGTCACTGAGATGATCTCTCCAGGTTCTGCGAATCCCATTGGCTCTAGCAGATGACAGGGTGATCTGGTCGTAGAGCCCCTCCCCCACACAAGGGGGGAGAATGCAATAACTTCCCAAAAAACTGCCCAGAAGTAGATATCCAGAAATATCACGTTTGCAGTCTATGGCTGAGGTCTTTCCAAAATACACTAAACTGCAGTCAAAATCCTTCTATTTGCTTGAATGAGGGAGGATCAGACACACTTCGCAAACACCCTCGGGTGGGATGCTAATTCCAGGAAGTTAAAATAGACCTAACATGCTTTCATTTTCCACATAGCTAGCTGTGAAATATATTAAATGATAGGTATTTAATGATATTTAATGGTAGAAAATGCCAAGTGCGTTTGCTCCCCATCTAAAAGTTTGTTTCACCCATACGAGTGAGGACAGGACAGACTATTTCCGTTTACTCCTGCCTGTTTACTGTGAACAGCAATAGCGCCACCCTCCTTCCTGCTCTTCCTCTTTTTTATGTCTATCGTCTCGTTTTTCCTTTTCGACAGAAGCCGACAGGAGCAAAATGCAGTGAAGCGTCTTGCCGGCTCCGCTGACGGCTTGCCTGTAAGTAGGCCAGAACCGGAAACACCAGACAGCTGAGCAAGACACGGGTCAGCTTGACAAAAAAGAAGCATAATGGAACCCCCCCACTCAGACCCTTAACTAAGCAGGGCGCCCTGGTTCTGCCTCTTCACAGAAATTACACTCTCAGACGGAGGAATTATACTCTCAAATTAGCGAAGCCAGCAGCAGGACGGTGGGACATCTGCAGACTGACTGGAAGTTGTGCACGTGTGAGAGCCGACCGCCCCCCCCCCAGCACGCGCCAAAGACCCGATGGAATATTCCGGAAATAGCAGGCACATTCTTAGGCACCTCACTGGAGTGACCCTGCAGCACTTCCAGAGAGAGGCTGGGCAGGACACGGGCAGTGTAGAGCACATTTGTAGTGAATTTGTTGCTACTTCTGTAGGCTGTAAATGTCAGGCAAATGTAGAAGCCATTCATTTTAGGACAGCTCTCTGTGCCAGAAATGCAAGCCTGCATGCTTGTCAAAACACTTTTGAAAATTCCAGACAAGTTTTTTATTCTACTTTTTACCCAAAAATAATAATAATGATTTGATAGATGCTAAAAATAAAGGAAATACATTTTTAAAAATATTTTTTTTACTTCTGCGTTGAGTGTGTGGTGCACCTTTGTAAATGGATGTAAGATGGCTGGCAGGCAGGGCAGCCCACCCCCTCACCAGCACTGTCCGTGAGTGCACCAGCCCCCCCTCCCCCCCCCCAGCCGCCCGCCCCCGCCCTGCTTTCAACGTAACCTTCTCTGCACTGTGCTGCACCGGAGCTGATCAGAGTAAAGCACTTGAGTCCCATTCAGGTAGGCTGCCATTCAACACTCTGAATACAGCTACAGGACTCAGACCGGAGGGAGCCGGAGCTAAAGCTGATGGACTCACAAAAAGCACAGCATCATTGCCTTTCATAGAGCTACCCACCCCCCCAGAGCTGTACCTCATGATGTCACGCTATTAAATCTGCAGATTGAGATAACTCTCAGGCCTAACAGTGCGAGTCTGGCTGAGATTTTACCCAGATAAACACTAGACTGCGCATTGCTTCTATCTGCTTGAATGAGCTTGGGTCTGATGGATGGGTCCTTACTTTTTAGCATCAAAGGTAACAGAGGAAAATGCAGACGCGCGGATTACTGGCTCTGTCCACAGATCACCTGGAAGTAGACCAGAACCAGGACTGCTGGATGGCTGGGGTGGACAGGGGTCAACTGGTCTTACTCAGCGCATCTCCTCCTTGCACTATTCTAGGGCACCATGCAGGGTTAGGGTCAACTCCATTTCGGCTCGGGAAATGAACTGAAATTCAAACTCATTAACTGAGAGAGATGCTGGAAAATCGCAGGCCGCTTTTCAATTAATGAACGGAATTTCTATTTATTTCCCCGGTCGATGGAATTGAAATGGAGCTGACCCCGCGCTCCCCCGAGGGCCCCACTTTCTCTCGGAGCCCCGCCCAAGACGCTCTCCGCCGCAGACGGTCCTTTTCATAAGCCTCGCGGGCACTTCTGGGTACGGGTGGGTCCGAGAGCAGAGGGCTGCCCCCGCAAAAAAGGTCAGAAGAAAACGCATTGGGACGCAGGAGGCAAGAGGCTGCCGGAGGTTTCACAAAGAGGACGCCTCCAGAGCTGGAACATCGCTCCACAGACGGGTGTAAAAATAGCCGTTCAGCTGAATTAATTCACAACCACTTAAAATCACAAAGGGAAATAGTAAGCACACAGAAACACAAAAGTACATACACCCACAGGCACACATAGAAAAGCATACACCCACAGGCACACATAGAAAAGCATACACACACAGACACACAAAAATACATACACCCACAGACACACATACAAACGCATACACCCACAGACACACAAAAATACACACACTCACAGACACACATAGAAATGCATACACCCACAGACACACATACAAATGCATACACCCACAGACGCACAAAAATACACACACTCACAGACACACAGAAACACATACGCCCACAGACACACAAAAGGACACACACTCACAGACACGCATACAAATGCATACACCCACAGACACGCATACAAATGCATACACCCACAGACACGCGCGCAAACAAGGATTTCTGGTAGGCAGCTCTCGGTGAGAGCAAAAACAGACAGGTGACATCCATCATCACAGAGCGGCACGTCTCCCAGACTGGCACCCGCCACCCACACCCCGAAACACCAGACGCCCCCAATCCGCACCGGGAAAAAGGAAACGTTTGGGGAATTGATGTTCTCACCTGAGACTCTCGTGTGGAAATGTGCATAATTGGACGAGGTGCCGTTTTAAGCAGAGATGAAGGGGTCTCTGTGAGACGACTCCCACTCCCAGCTGTGCCCGTCAGCGCAAAAAGCGCCCGGGAGGGGGGGGTTGGGGGGGGCGGCACCCTGCTGTGCCCTCCCCCTCGAGAAATGTTCATAAGATATAGATCTGAAGAGGCAACCCATCTCTACCCCGCGCGCCGCCCAGGCGCTTGCGCATTCCGCGAGCTGGATCAACATGGATAGGCGATGGGAGAGGAACGCCGTTTCTCCATTGCACTACGGCAGGGATCTCAGACTCAAATCCCAGAGGGCCGCCGTGTCTGCTGGTTTTTTGATGTGCTCCTGCACTTAAGTGCTTAGTTTAAGTCATTGATTGGCTAGAGAGTCTGCACACCTTGTTCCCAAGGCCGTGATTGGCTGCTGATTGAAAGGAAAACACAAAAACCAGCAGAGACTGCGGCCCTCTGGGACCGGAGTTTGAGACAACTGCACTATGGGCACTCAGATGGGCAGCCTGCTCTCCGATAGATGTTTTCTAACGGAGAGCACTGTGTTCACAGATGTCGTTCTGTTAAAATGAACAGGTGAAGCAAATAGTTCACCTTTTTGGGAGTCCTAAATTTACTATGATGTGTGTATTTGACAGAAGTCCGGTTGTTGTGAGGGGACCTACTGCAGAGGAACTCTAGTTCCTCTGCTTTATCACTGTGATGATGACGTGTGAAAGTGCTGGGGTGGACTATTACCATTCAGGCCTGGGAGTGCAACAGTAACTGTAAGGGTGCCATCCCCTTCCCTGTTGGAATGAGGTACTCTGCTTGTCCCGCCATTGGCTGGTAGATAGAGGTGTTATGGGAATGATTTGAAATGATTCTAACACTCCGATAATGCTAATGCCAGTCTTACACTTTCTGGGTGAAAGTGAAGGATCTGAATCCTGGTCTTAAACAGGCACAAGGCGTGGAACGTCTCTTGTAGTCGAGGATCTCAAGTTTGGTCGTGTGATTGGTGAATGAAGCATTCCCAGCTGATAGGTTGCCAAGGGTTTCGGCATGAGCCAAGAGCCAAGAGCCAAGCGCTGACTCATCACTATGAGAGTGAGCATATGTACCCTAAGACTGGGAGATGATGACACGGAGACAGTTTGCTTTCACGGCAACAAGCACTGAGTGCTTGATTGAACCATTCTACAAAACCTGAGTGACCAATGACAGCCACAAGGAATTAGCCAAGCACAGAGATTCTATTACTTTATTGAGTAGAAAAAGAAATTAATTCGGAAATTGAACCTAGCAGCCTCTGAACCATTGTGAACCAAGTGTAAAATCTGGATGAAGCGTAGTATAGAGCCATCTTAAAAGCAACCCAGGATGTCTGCATTATTTATACAATAAACATCTATCTTGACCCGTGAGCTTGCAGTCGATAGCCGCTAAAAGACTTCTTTAATCAGGAAGCCTCCAATAAACTTGAGAAGTGAAACTCTAATCCATAACTTAATTACGGGAGGAGCTTTTTTACGCATCAGGCTCTCAGGATAATTGAAAAAGGGAACAGAAATGAGACATTTGCATGTTTTCCCTGGCGTTTAGCAGCACGGGCAGGGGCCAAGCAGAGCCAGCAAGTAGCCCGCGGAGTCTAAACGGTCCCCCCGAGGCCGGGGGGCAGCTTCGCCGCAGCGTTCCAGACGACCACCTCCTCGCGCAAACGCCCGGTTCCTCCCGATGCATCGGTCCAGCCAGCTCCTGGGCACATTATGAATATGCGGGGGAGCAGTTCATCAAGAAGGGGGTGAAGGGGGCCCGAGCGAAGGTGACTGTAAATCTTTAAATCACTTCAGTCCACACAGTTCAGCAGGTGCATAATGGCTGGGGAAAACTATCAGTGCAGGGCCCAGACAAACGCTGGCGGGGGCCTGAGGTCACAGGGAGACATCCGTTACGCGGAACCTGTCACCATCCTCAACGCATTCTGCTAATGGCTGCCACTTTTTTTTTTTTTTTTCCCAGCAGCAGACTGGAGGGAAATCGCACGGCGTTGACGTTGTTCCACGGAAACGCTCGAAAAAAGAAGAGCGGCGTACGGTTTTATCGGCGACGTGCTCAGAGCACGGCGTCTGCAGGCCGCAGATAACGCGGGCGGCGCCCCCGCACAGATAAGCCCCTGTTTGACTGAGGCGCGGATTCGGGTACCGTGAGGGGGGGGGGGGCCCAAGCGGGACGAGGCCCGTTTGCATTCGTATCAGAGGCCCCCCCCCCCCCGACCCAGCAGGGGCCACGGGGCTGACCTTTCACACGTACAGCCACAGCGCCTGCCGACGCCGGCCTACGTACGCTACCGCTGTCCGTCTAAATGGATCGTTACGAATCTGTCCCCAACAAAACGCCTGGCTCTGCTGTTTCGCTCATCTTGATTGTATCGATTACAGCAGACAGAGGCGGAGTAGACAAAAAAAAACAAACAAGCAGACAAATTGCACATCATTTAATAAATTGCAACAACACCAACCAGGCAGGTGGATAGCTGCATTTTTTATATCCTAGACTCATATTGTATTTTGCTCCAGGTGTCGAATGGATTCACCTCTTATTTGTACCTAATTTTTTTTTTTTGGGGAAAACAAAAACAATTCAGCAATACTTTACCATGAATCAGCAGCTAATTTGTATACATACCCTGATTCAGCAGAGTATTTCTATTTTCATAGGCCCACAGGAATAAATAAAAAGCTGATTGCAATTCTGCACCAAACTTGCGCTATCATGCCTCGCTGTGTTGAATAGAGCGATGTGATTAAAGGCCATAGGGAGGCATCAGTATGGCATTGTAGCTGTGAAGGGACTGGACTTCAGTTCTGGAGGCTATGCTCAGATCTGACTGCAGTAATGCAGTACCTGTGGCATGAGCACATCGGGGGAATTGCTCCCGCTGTACCTATGGGAAATGGGGAAGATGGAAATGAGAAGGGTCACCCCAGCTAATGACGACTGTGGGTGGGAGTGTGGCGTTTATTCAGTTCCATAAATATCACACAGGCGTGGAGCTGGGAGACCAGCGCACCGAACGGTGTCTGTGAGCGTGGGGCTGGGAGACCAGCGCCCCGAACGGTGTCTGTGAGCGTGGAGCTGGGAGACCAGCGCACCGAACGGTGTCTGTGAGCGTGGAGCTGGGAGACCAGCGCACCGAACGGTGTCTGTGAGCGTGGAGCTGGGAGGCCAGCGCACCGAACGGTGTCTGTGAGCGTGGAGCTGGGAGGCCAGCGCACCGAACGGTGTCTGTGAGCGTGGAGCTGGGAGGCCAGCGCACCGAACGCTGTCTGTGAGCGTGGAGCTGGGAGACCAGCGCACCGAACGGTGTCTGTGAGCGTGGAGCTGGGAGACCAGCGCACCGAACGGTGTCTGTGAGCGTGGAGCTGGGAGACCAGCGCACCGAACGCTGTCTGTGAGCGTGGAGCTGGGAGACCAGCGCACCGAACGGTGTCTGTGAGCGTGGAGCTGGGAGACCAGCGCACCGAACGGTGTCTGTGAGCGTGGAGCTGGGAGACCAGCGCACCGAACGGTGCGTGTGAGCGTGGAGCTGGGAGACCAGCGCACCGAACGGTGCCTGTGAGCGTGGAGCTGGGAGACCAGCGCACCGAACGGTGTCTGTGAGCGTGGAGCTGGGAGACCAGCGCACCGAACGCTGTCTGTGAGCGTGGAGGTGGGAGACCAGCGCACCGAACGGTGTCTGTGAGCGTGGAGCTGGGAGACCAGCGTACCGAACGGTGTCTGTGAGCGTGGAGCTGGGAGGCCAGCGAGCGGGGGAGCGTTCGTGCGCGGGAGCGTTTCTGTCTCGCGCGAACAAGCGCGGTCTCTCGAGCACAGAGCTGTGACGCACAAACTTGGTTCTCTCCTGCTCGCGAGGAGATTTTTCAGACTTTTGGGGCGGGGAATGGGACAGGGAGTGGCTGATGTCTCCACTCCTTTGGTTGGTCACTTTTAGTAGCAGCTTTGACTTCTGTGATTGGTTGTTTGGTCGCAGATTCTATTTTTTTTACAACTATAGTCTGCCATGACCACGCCTCATAGAGAGATAACAAGGGTTCCATGAACCTGCTAACCGATCTCATTGGGCAACATTCATTAAAGTTAACTAAAGCACTGCACTTTTCACTGTAATGTGTGATTCTTTTTTCCAGCTAACCACTGCATTGTCCACACCCCATAGCAATGGTGAGGATGACAGTTCCTGGCCATACTTACAGTTTTTCTTTTTGGACCAGGTACAGTAACTGAAAAAACGCAGCTAAATAAAAACCCTAGCTTTGTCTATTTTTATGTCTTTTCTCCCACAATACCTAAATAAAAAAAATTATCAAACAATTTCTGTGGCCTATCAGTCTACTAAAGCCTGATCATTTTTGGAAAGAAGACAGATAACTGTTGGGTGCTTATTCATGTATTTTTTTTCCCGGGATTCTGTGTGAAGGAAACCCGGAAATGCTCTATGACACCTCTAAGCAGGTCTGCTGCAGTAAAACGGGCTAAGGCACACAAAAAAGTACTCCGGTAATAGCAAGGACGAATCAGCTTGTCGTCACGTGAAGGAAACTGGAAAATGTAAATGGTAAATGGGAAATGAACTGCATTTATATAGCGCTTTTATCCAAAGCGCTTTACAATTGATGCCTCTCACTCGCCAGAGCAGTTAGGGATTAGGTGTCTTGCCCAAGGACACTTCGACACGCCCAGGGCGGGGTTTGAACTGGCAACCCTCCGACTGCCAGACAATCGGTCTTACCTCCTGAGCTATGTCGCACCGCTACTGATGACCACAACAGGGGCTCGTACGTACCTGGACCTCCACTCCATACCCCAAGTACACGGTCACAGTGAAGGTGCAGTCCACGCTGGAGTCGTACCAGGAAGTCTCGATATACCCATTCGGACTGGTGTAGTTCATGTTGCACGGAACTGATAAAAGACAGACAAAAAAAAAAAAGTGCAATCAAGTCACTTCCCTCAAGATAATAAGGCGCTCTTTCTCCCCTTATCTAATTTCAGCACAGCCCTTGTCCCCTCCTTCACCCTAGACTCTTCCCCCCCCACCTCCCAGCGAGACTCAAGCTTCCCCGTTTTTATTCAGGACAGACAGAGGGGGCCTCTGTCCCCGCAGACTGATCATGAGACAAGGCTGGCCCCGGATCAGTTCCGGTCGCTTTGAAGTCCTGCCAGTCTGCGGTTCGAGTCGCCCCCCACCACCGCCCCCACCCCCGCCCCCCTCCGGTTTGGGAGAGGAGCAGTTCCTGAGGAGGAGCGCTTCTCAAAACTCCACCTCGCACGTCGTCCCAGTCTCCCCCTCTCCGCTCCGTCCGTGTCACGATTGTTTCTCCAATGAGGACACGGCAGCCCACACCCCCCCCCCCCCACCCCCACCCCTCAGCACAGCCCAGCACAGTACGCAGTTCCTGCTCTCAGAACTTGGGGAAATTTCCCAATCTCGCCCTTAGAGAGGCCCTGTGGGTAAACTGTCAATTAAGTTGTGACATGACAAGTGCCTGGATCATTCTCACCAGAATCTTTTTTCCCTATTTTTTTTAACTCGCATAAGGAGACAGAACAACACAGGCAGCTGTCTGGTACTCCAGGCTACATTTCAGGAGCACTTGATTGAGAGAGAGAAAAGCAGGAATACTGATGCAGCAATTACTTTAAGCCCCTCAGCTGTTTGGAAGTGAGGGGTACAAAGAGAGGTCACTCCACGCTAAGTGCCATCTGTAATGGGCTCCATCTGGGTCTAAAGTATACACTGCCTAAAGACAATTTTACCTTCAAAGAATGTAAATACTGCATTTACATACTGACACACATACTTTCTAGATGCACATTCAAACAGGCATAATATGTTCACAGAGACGTTATTTCTATTTATAGACCTGAGTGCATGTACTGCTCTGCAGAGATACAAGCGTGTGTGAATATAATTACTATATTATATTCAGTACGGTACCGTAGCTGTATCTGTGCCAACAGCTCAGCTGAACGTACCTGGCATCTGCATGGTGGTGATGATGGTGGTGGTGATGATTGTGGTTGTCGTAGTTTCCTCGTCTACATCCCCTGAGGATGAGGTGGAGGATGCCGTGGTGGTGACCTCACCGCCACGGCCCGGGTTGTGTCCTGCCCCAGGCACGCGTGGCTCCTCTTCGCCCTGCCCCGTTGAAGTCGTCAGGGCTCGAGGCGCAAGGCTGGTTGCCATGGTGACCGTGTCCCGAACGGGGGGCCCGTCCCTCACAGGCACGGAAAGGGCGGGGCCGTCTCTGTGCGGCGGGGGGTCGGAGGTGAGCATGACGGGCGTGGTCAAGGAGTCAGTGGTCACCGCGACCTCCATCTCAGAGGCCCTCCCACGATCCTTAGCCGCCACAGCATCCACCATGGAAACGGGCGGCTCCATGGTAATGGCAGCCACGGTGGTCATGGCAAGGGTGGCCGCCGTGGTGGCGGAGGTGGTGGCGAGGTCGGAGTAGGCAGGGGCGTCCTCGTGGGGCACCACCCGGGTCGAGGAGGCGTCTTCGGAGAAGCGAGAGCCGGGCGCGGGCGTCGTCGGGTGACCCGCCAAGGCCCCGTCTTCTGCGAAGAACCGCTGGTCTCCCCCGAAGTCTTTCGTGAGCAGCCCCTCGCGGAGGATGAACCCCTTGAAGAGCGGGCGATGGTGGGGAAAGTCGGGCGGAGAGGCCGTGGTGCCCGGGTGGACCTCCCTTTCTGTGTCATGGGTGGTCGCAAAGGGCCCGGGTCCTCCAGGTGACTCGAAGGCAAACTCCTCCTTTCCCACCGCACTCTTCTGCTCCGGATAAACACCTGGAAACAACCCATGAAAAACACACACAAACAAAAGTGGTCAGCTGGAGCGGTGAGACCTAACAGAAATAACTCAGGACTACTACTCACGAGGGCTACGGGGAATGTTCCACTCGAGAAGCCATCGTGGCAAAAAGCACGTCTTCTCCCACAGAGAGAAGCTCCGAAAACTCACAGAACAGAAGAGAACCTCTTTTTGTGGCGCAGACCTGGGTGGAGACGATTGGGGGGGTCGCGGCACTACCGAAGCTATTTACATGCGGGCACTGAGCTGAGCCGCATTGTGCTTAGAGACAGCTTAAACAGAGGGTTAAGCGCCTAGGCGAACGAACAAAGGGAGGCAGCGAAAAGCGCTAACACCACGGTAGATGGATTTCTGTGGGTGGCCTCCTTTTTGAAAATGCCGGTTGGGGCGTCGGGATGAAGCGATAACCTTGCGATAATTGCTCATTTGAATGCTCGCCCGCCCACCCTCGCCCATTAATAAAACGGGAAGAGTCGGCCCCGAGAATCGCTTAATTATCAAATATAGCAAGAGCGGCGAGGAAAATAATTATCCTCGCTCGCACCTGGGTGGAGATAAGATCAGAAGCTCCTCGGGAAGCCCTCTCTGTTTGCCGAGGGAAGAGTCGGATTCATCGCGACGCCTCATCTCGGCTCCATTAGCCCTCCTTAAGCTCGTAAAAAAAAGTCGGCTACAAAAAACGACGGAGCTCACTGTGTCAACACGGCACTCAGTGGAGCCTCTCTTTTACTGGTTAGGGAAAACTGGTTAACCCTTGCTGAGGAGCCTGCAAGAATCGGGCGATGAGGTCTCAAGACTTCTTAACCCCTCCCCCCCACACACAGACACACACACACACACACACACACAGACAGACACACACAGTCAACCCCTCTCTACAGGGCTGGGGTGTCTCCAGGGCAGCCACGTGTTATTTTACACAGGAACGATAACTTTCGCTCAGATTAAAATCAAATTGCCGTTTAACGCGTCAGCCTCACGGCTGACGAAAGCAGCCGAGGAAAGGGAGGAGAGGCAGCAGCTCGCCGTTATCGAGGCCTAAAAACAATCGAGAGCGAGCGATTCAGAAAGGCGTAACTACACACCGAATAAAGCATCAGCTGTTATTGTGGCCTGTCGGCCCGGCGCCGCGGCGCGCGCGCGCATCCGTCTCCACCGCCGCTCGAGAAATATCCGGAAAGAAACAGTCAAACGGCAAACGCGCAATTATTTCTCCAATGCACTTTGGGCAATATTTCCGTGCAACCGCTCCTCGTCAGAAACAAGGTCTGTAATCAGAGCGCGGGGCAAAAAAAATAAGAACTGCACAGCGCCGTATAATACGAGACATTCTGCCAACACGTGACGCGCGATTGACAGGAAGTGAATTGTTTTTTTTGTTTTTTTTGCTCCGCAGTGGACAGATTGTCTGTGAAGGACAGAGTGACTTACAGTCCCCTCTGTTCACCCCTCCCCTCCTCCCCTCTCCCCTCTCCTCCTCCCCTCTCCCCTCTCCTCCTCCCCTCTCCCCTCTCCTCTTCCCTCTTCCCTCTCCTCTTCCCTCCTCCCCCCTCCCCCTCCCCTCTTCCCCTCTCCCCTTTCCCCTCTCCTCCTCCCCTCTCCCCTCTCCTCCTCCCTCCTCCCCTCTCCCCTCTCCCCTCTCCCTCCCCTCCCTTGCTATGCATCAGACCATCCAGCTGAAATGAAAAGCTGAGGGGGAAAGAAATCAAACAAAGCAATATAAAAGTCTCGTAGAGATAAACCACTTCAAAAATATGGTAAAAGGCCTTATCTAAAAAAGCGTGCATAACCCCAGAGAAATGTTCCCTGCTCCATGGCTCAATAGGGCTGCCAAAACAAACAGCGGTGGAAAACTGATAGACACACCCGGGGTGAGGTGGGGGGGGGGCGGTGGTGGAGCATGCGCAAGCTGAGCTCTTGGGGGAAAAGGACATTTTTAATTTCCGTCCCTAACTGCAGCCCAAATATAAACACATACTGTTGCATTAACTGTCTGCTCAAACAGCAGAGACTGCCTTTCTCTACGGTACAGTTCGTTGAACGCCTGAGGTTGGGGTTTGTCCTTGCACAAACTTCACGATCGCAATTTACTTTTCAGTGGTAATTTTTTATGCGACAAAATGTGTTGACATTGTAACATTTGAAATTCTTTCAAATTCAGTGAACCAACTTCAGTAAATAGATGACTGTTCACACTCAATCAACATTTAAATTGTGACTACATAACAGTATGTGTGCAACCTTGTTTTCTCACAGACCTACAGTAGTTTAGCGGGTAGCTCAACTCATCTAACTGTGTTTGTAAAGGAAAGGCACTTGCATTTAAATGTGTGTTCCCAACTGAAGGACGAATGTTGATTGAATCCAGGCCAAATCGTTTCCATTACTGTGTTATTGTCCCAGTGTATTCGTTGCCAACTCATTTAGCAGACACAAGATTTATGTCTGTCAATACTGCCATCTGATATTGTTCTCTAGAGCAGGTCCCCCAGGACCAAGTGGATGCTGGGATGCTGGTTTCTGTTACAGCCAATCACTTCAATTATAGTTGTTGAACATGTGTTTAACTTTCATCACTTTTTTTCCCCTTAAACTTGTTAACACAATGCAGGCTTGGCTCATTATCATTTGCTTTGTCTTTGAATTGTTCATTCGCTTCCAGGTGTTAGTTTCGGTGGCCAGGTGTCCACACTTTCACCAATTAGAAGCCTATTGATTCACCGCAGTCTTTAATTTGATCAGTTAAAAAAAATCACATCTCTTTATGAAATAATTTGCAAATAATTTGCAATATACTGTAACACAATGTGAATATGGGACTTTAATTCATCATGTCATGCATAGCTATTTCTGACAAAATGTGGCTTTAGTTGGTAAATAACCCCTCAAATATGAAACGTATAACTAATAAAAAATTAACACCTTCTTAAACTTCTGGAATTGCAATTGCTGTTGGAAAAAAAAAATCAGCACACACAGGCATCTCCCAGGACAGAGTTTGAGATCCACTGGTTTAGAGTGATTATTTAACTGCACATATAAAAACACTGGACTGCAAACATTGTGAAGATTCAGAAATGCCTTAATGAAGCAGTAAAAAGAATGAGAATGAAAATGCATGAGCGTGTACACATTAACAGCATGTATAGTGTACGTCGTACGTTATTGAGATAGTTCAGTTTTTGAAGATTTTATTTTTTTAAATGTCAGTTCTTTTGTATGTTTTTGTTTTTGATTGGCACAGTCAATTTTTGTGTGCGATGAAGGATAGTTTCGATGTTTCGAGAAGTTACTGAAGACTTGCCAGCTTTAGGGCATTCATCATCTAAAAGAAGAAAATACACTTCAAGTAATTCCAAAGCCGCTTGTACTTGCCTGGATGTTCCAGCTCACAAAGAACAAATCCTGGAGTCATTTCATTGTGTGTACTACTATCAGAAAAGAGCAGTCTGTTTTTCTCCTTTAATTTCGCTTCAGAGTAGGGGGAGATGCACATATTGGTCAAGAGGGATTTCAGTGCCCAGGGCTTGAAGGGGAGAAATCTTTGGAGCTGCATCCTTGTGTACGGAACTGCCTCCGGAAGACCTGTTAGTGTCTGTGCCTTTCCATTACAAAAGCAAGACTCCGGAGGAGGAATCCTGGATGCAGTGCTCCAAATTAAACTCCAGGTTAACCATATTCCACAGAACAGAAACTATTCGGGTCCAAAGTCGGGAGAAATCAGGTCAGGTCAAAAACAAGCCCATAATCCATGACAGAATCTATGACTGAGGGCAAATTCTCCCTCATCCATCTCAAAGTGAACAGATAGCTGCGTGACACACTGGCACACGCCAGGTCCCGTGAGCTCTCTTTAAATTCATAGGTATTGTGACCCCGAAGGCGTAAAGTAAGCCAGCAGGTTTGAAAGATTTCTGAAGCCCACGATTATAAATGGAGCCTTGTCAAGCTTTTCAATGCGGTGGCATTAGTGAGCCAGTCACATACTCCAGGAGATGCCAATGGAAAAGGTGAGATTGTTAAACTTGCTAAAACTTGAGGGGAGGAGGGGATGGCACCCAAGTGGCATTGCCACTGAAATAGGGGTGAGTTGGGGTAATTTCACCCATCATAAACCATGAAAGGGCCTGCGTTCCATAGCAGTCCATTAAAAAGCACACTGTGGAAGTTTTCATACCACTTAATGTTGCCAAATTCAGCAGGAGGATATTATCGCATTGCAAAAAGAAGTGTAAGTTTATCAAATCCATTGCGTAAGATTTTTTGCCCACAAGGACTTCAAAAAGAAACAAAGTAATAAAGGTTAGCTCATGAAAAATGAATAGGGTTTCATAATCATAAGATCATATGCCAGCTTCACTGAGGTTTGCCTGAGAATTGAATATAATTTGTATAATAATTTTCTGCTGAACTATAATTTGAGAGTCGCTAAGAGTCGCTAAGAAGCAGTGGAGGCATCATTTGATGTGAAGTTAATTTTCATAACAGGGTTTTGTAATCTGTCCTCTCTCTCCTGCCTGCAGGGCCGGCAGCAGAGAAGATGCAGGCTGCTGCCTACATGGTCCACTTTATTTCCTTCCTGAACTGGAGTACGTCCACCCACGTTATTCCGTGGAAATTGACGGGGCGTCAAGGGTCATGGTTTCCTCTCTGCTTTCCTTCCAACACAGCTCTTTGATTCTCCAACTCTTTCCCATAATGTGGCTACCAATGTTGCAATTTTTTCCCCCTTGGTCAACTGGATTTTTTTTTTGTAAAGCTTTCCAAATTATTAAGTTTTGGTGTTTCCTTTAATATGTATATAAATAAATTACCTGATTCACCCACTGGTGGGAGGGGGGCAGGTAGTAAGGGGAGGGGCATGGTATAGTTTATATTGTGGTATGTACTGTATAAGTGTACAGAAAAATTCTTATTTATAATCGAAAGCACAAGACAAAGCAATCCAAGTCCTGACTATGAGTGAGTATAATTCATACATTCTAAGGATTTTTTCTGGGGGGCTAGTATCCAATGCAAATAATATATGTGCAAATCAAGATGAAAATATAAATCTAAGGATTTAATTTAGCCAAGCTTTTTGAATTGTAAAGTTCATGCCCCATCCACACAGAAAGGCCCTGGCTGGGTTTCGACCAAGGACCTTCTTGCAACAGTGCTACTCACTGCACCAGTATTCCGCCCCGCGATTAAATAAGTTACTAAATAGGTTCAGTTCAATAATGCTTTCAATGATGAAAGAAAATTTTAATACAATCAATTTTAATGAGTGTAGTCAACTTAAATGCTTATGTTATTGTAGTGAGATATTAAGTGGATTGCACTGAAAAATGTTTTGTGGATCATAATGTGGAGGAAATTTTAATTGGCTGTACCTGTACTTCATACAGTAGCATAATACTGTGAGTGAGCTTAATCCTACAACAAGTTGGCATAACTCAAGAGGCTTCGTGCAATTCATTTCCTTAATTTTTCTCGTTTCTAACTGTATTAGTTTTTAGAGTGTGTGCTTCCAGGAATAACATACCCCAACCTCATCCCATGCTCTGATAACATTCAAAAAATTTTGAATGTGGCTCCAAGTGGTAGTTTGATCTAGCAAAAAGTGAGCCACAGTGAATTAAAACTGACTTCTGGGACATTGTTCCCCAAGGACCACTGTTGACAGTAATGAAATATTCAATACAAATTGGATGGCAGCTTTATCCAGGGAAAAGAGGAATTAAGGACAAATTCCTCCAAAGACAGCAGACTCCAAATCCTTCCCGCTGGTTAATTTTAAGTGGAAGCGAATATATGCATGCATTAGAATTCTCACTCCTCCTTTCTTAGATTTCAAAGAACAGAAATACTATAAAATATTGATCCCTGATGTTTACACAGAACTAGCCAAGAATGCAGCAGGCCTTGTTTAGACTTTATAATAAAGTAAAATAAAATTATTTCTGCTGTTTTCTCTCCCCCAGGCTCTCATGATTACCAGGCCAGTGCAATCTGCAGCTCCAACTGACCAATGTGATGTTGAAAACACATTATTATACATGCAGTATATAAGGAATCATAAAAATAAATGTTTAAACTTAATTATTTCAGTGTACAGTTACAGTGAAATGACTGATGTTATAGAATGTCTCCGCACACTTCAATGTTGAACAACAAGGTTTGTGTTTATGATTTTTAAATCGGCACATCCTTTTTCCCTTACAAACGTTAGGCCACAGTTTAACCGAAGCATGACGTTTTAACCGAAAGCAAAACCCGAGAAAGAAGGGGAATAGGAGCTATAGCTCGTTACTTTCAGCAGAGGTCCACATGCTGCTTCACTGAAGTCACACAGTGCCGTTCTGTCTGTGGGCTCACCTCAGACATGTAGGTTAATGAGGATTCCTGCTCCTCCTCACCAGGATGCCGTTTTTTCCCCTCCCCAGTTTGGGTCTGAGGCTCAGCAGTTTCTCACCGCCGTCACACTCCTCCCCCTGTGCAGCTGTGTGCCTATTAACGGCCGCCGCCGGAACGCAATCTAAAAGAGCCAGCGAGACCTCGTGCAGTGGTCGCTTTTCGCAAGCGCGCGGCTGCGGCTCGTCTGCTCATCAAGCAGCCGCCGGCAATGTGATGCGGCGAGCTTGAAAGGCGGAGCTATCGGGCATGCGGGGGAAGAGCCTGTGAGTGACAGCGATGCTTTCCCATTCGCAAAGACCCCTATTTCCGTAGCACTTCTGGGTCCCCCAGATAGTCGTCTGGCTTTTCCCCTCTAGTAAAATAAAGGATAATTAAATGTCTTCGGGGATTTCGTTAGCCTTTGCTTTACTTTGCTATTTCTATTTTTTTTGCCCACGTTTCTCATTATTGGTGTTTTTCCTTCGTAGAAAATGCACAAAATGCCCATGGGGCTCCGTGGCTTTTGGCTCTATTTTGGTTTCATTATATGCACTACAGCTCGCATTGCACCAGGCCATCCCGAGCGTCCTCACAACACGAGGAAGAGGGATTGTGAGCCAATTTTCATGGCTCCAGGAAAATATCTGAAACCAATTATTACTTTAAAATGGTAAGTAAGCATTTTAAAGGGCAACCATAAATACGAAAAATGTCCACAAATATATTAGTAATAGCACGGAATGCACAACAGTGATGGAAACATGCGTGAAAGAATTTCAGTATCCCAACGACCTTAACTGACCGCACAAGCATGCTGACTGAATTCAATGAGGAGGAGTGGTGCAATACAGCATCTGTTCAGCCCTCCATGGCCAAACCCCCATCCAGGCAATAGAACGGTTATGCAATTTTGAAACTAAAGCATTCTTAAGGTGTAGCAATGGTTACCATATAACTGTTTTTGACAAAAAAAGTCAAAATGCTATTAATGAGCATCAGAAGATATATTTTGCTTGATTTTTCAGATATTCTTTTCAACTGAAATCATAAATCAGCTTTAATAATATAGTTTACACAAGGAATAATAATTGCTTTGCCAAGCATCTACAAGCTTGCATGTAAGAGAAGCTGAAGTTCAGGAAAAATAAACCCCCCCCCAAAAAATTCCAAGTGTTGATTTATTTTCTTTTGATAAATCAAATAAGCCTTGGCGAGCGCTGCATGTTAAACAGAGAGAGACACTTTCTTCGTGTGTTTCGCGGCGGCTGGCTGAACAAAGAGAGTTTACGTTGCGGTTTTTCGAGATCGAAAGGAGGGCTTGACAGAGACGTTCTCAAGTTGTGTATTTTCACCCGGGCTGCTTATTTTCTGCCTCCGCCAGTTCAGATGGAGACGTCTACTCGGGGCTCTGAGACACCGGCGGATTTTCGCACTCTGAAGTCCTCCACAGAGCCTTTTGTTTTGTTATTTTCAGATCAAAAACCTCCCGTACCTGGGGGATCCAATCATGCTCTCGCTGCTGAAAACAACAGTTACACTCTGCTCCTTCTCAAGAAGGGTAGGATGTAATTACGGGCTCTGACGCCAGGCAGGAACAGCAAGCCATAATAATCTTTCCTACGATGAATTTTGCCTCTGGTTCAAAAAAAAAAGAAGAAAAAAAAAAGACATATTGCACCTTCACCTGGCTTTAACTTGACAAACCAAAACCCAGTTATGCAGTTTTTGTGTTTGTATTTTATGTGGAATGCATGTGGTATAACTGTATATCCAACAAGTCCTGACATTCTTTAAATAAATAAAAAATACGAAGCTCATCCTTCATGTTTACATGAGATTTTTTTTTTTTTAAAGAGTACTAGAGCATTCATATGTATAATTATCAGTGCATGCTTCTTTCCTGGGGTGGCCAAAAGTCCCAATTAAATTAATTCCATGTCGCAACACATGAATGATGGGAATGCTGTTCATCGTGATAATTAGACTCGTGGGAAATTTGTTTCCTGAAAATGAAAACCCAATTTCATAATGTTGTTAAACTTTCTCCTTGTCACGAATCTCTGTCTCACAAAAATGAGAGGGAAAAACACCATGCCGGTGGGCTTCACAGTCCGATATGAAATCCAGACCGTGCCATATTATTAACCAATGCCACAACTGACATGTTTTTCACCATATCTCTTGAAAATTACAGTCCATCTCCCTTGTTCTCAGAGTTTTGGACAGGCTCTTGGAATTAGCTCGGCTAAACAAAGCGCGGCTGCATTTCAAAAGGCTCCATGCCATCACACACTGTGTACATTTTAAGCAAGAGCCCCTTCCCCTCCCCGTGTGCTGATAACTCCCGAAGGAATCAATAAACCACCCTCCTCTTAGGCACAACTGTCAAAAGTGACAGTTGTGGCCCTCCCCCGAAAGAGTGGGGAGGGCTTGCTTGCACTATGCTCCACACTATAAGAGATCATAGCTCAAAGATGTATGCGATGCATGTGTCAGCCGACACTGATTTCAGTTTTAATACACCTCGCCCGGCTCAATACACCGCTGCACACATTTGTCAATCATCTCCAAAGTTCCCAGTGAGTTATTGAGCATGCTGGTGTCAGCTGGCCACCGCTTACTTTTGGACTGACTGAACTTTAGAGTTTGGACTTGGCTTTGCTCATGAATCAGACCTGCTTCGGGGATTTCACCGTGGCAAACTGCCCAGCGCCAGGACAATTTATATCAGGCAGAGCTCAGCTAATCTTGCTGGTGCACCCCCTCAGTTTTGGGTGTCCCTCTCTGAAACTGGGCCCCTGAATAAAGCATTCAAGCTTGGCCTTCAGGGCACAGGCAGAAAAAAAACAATTAAATTCAATTATTTGTTGGCCTTTTCAGATGAGGTCCAGGACAACGCGTTTAAAGTCAAATTATAAATTTGTTTGGCATTCGACAGTGAGCTTCATAATGTTTGGGGGCAAAGACACATTTTTTTGAGAATGTGCACTTTACCCACATGTGAATTGTTTGATTACGAAACAAAAATTTTCAGGTACAGAGCCAAATCAAGAAAAAATATGTATTTGTCCCAAATATTATGGAGTTGACTGTATATTCTGTAAGAATCACCAGTAAGCCCAATATGAATTCAAGGATTCACCTTATCTGAGCAAAGGGCATCTTCTCTCATTTATTATTTTTTAATTCATTGGAAACATGGAAAAGGCAGGGAGAAATCTAGGAAGTTTTATCCTTTCTTATAAGTTGAGGCCATTTGGCTTTAAAATAATTTGTTGACTTTTTCTTCTGATCCAGCAAGAATGCTCCTACCCCTGATGGTCTGAATAATGCACAAATCCACTGGTCCCTCCTAGATCTAAAAGACACAGACTGTCTCCTTAACTCTTTTCGTCTCTCTTCTACTTCTCCACCATTCAAATTCCAAGTTCCTTGGAACAGTACATTATAGTTCAGTGTTCTTGTTCATCACTGTGGACTGCAGCTGGGGGTCTGTTTCTGTTCTTTATGACTAATGCTTCATTTCTGAAGATTTCTTCCTGAAGTCCTTGGTGTTAATTTTGTTCATGACAGGCACCTCCATATCTAGATTTGGATGTCTGACTGTGGAGAGGAGGTTGACAAACCTGCCCTCATAAAATGCATATGCCCCATCGTGATTTTCCCAAAACATACATATTGAAAATTCTGATTTAATTTTGAATATCAATATTGCATAATGAAAAAATATATATAAACACTTACTTCCATAAATGGCCATGAAAGGTCAAATTGACCATCCTTTATCTTGTCTGTATGCTTGGTCATTTTAATCGATGCATGTAACGCTGCAAGTTTTCGACAGTATTAGGGATGCCATTGCTCAGGGTCTGTGTAGGTCATGGGCCTTCCCTGCACATGGATGACTATTGTAGCTGTGGCTGGCTAACTAGGTAGCCGCTGCATCTTGTGTATACTTTATGCACATGTGTGTTTACTTCCTTGTCTTCGTGTAGCTAATCCAGGATTTACATTTACATTATGAGCCTCAAGTTGGGTATAAAATGAGCATACAGTCACAGTGCTCGTGGTCCTATTCTGCCAGTTCTATTTTCCCTCTGTTTGAGCCTGAGTGAGCTGCATTAATAATTGGCATTAATAAATGAGCAGAATGGCTCGAAAGTGTGAACTGCCTTTCTTGTATTTTGCAGAAATCATTACATTGTGCTGGTCAAGCTCCTCTGTCCAATTGTTAGTATGATGCCTGAAACAATTGCCAGGGCAAGTGGAAAAAAAAAGTTGTTGCCCAGAACATTAACGGCATACAAGGATAGACATGCTCGAGAAAGCAGACACACTCTCACAAATCAAAACCTGGAATTGGTATAACTGGATCTACTTGTGCATCAATAATCTGTTTGTCATCAACCCTCGATGTTCAACACTGAAATAACAATGATTCTTCTCTTTATTTTTATTCATGAGGGCATGGCCTGGCAATCCAAGCTCTCAGGACAAGAAGCAAACACATCAGACTATTGTCTGATTTAGTGAGTCACCTGTCCCCGATCTTTAAATTGTCTCTGACCCCAAATGAAAGAACTACCTCTTGAAGCAACCGTGTGAACGCACATAAACCCAGCCATCATGCTCCAATTTCTTTAGGTCTCGAGAAGGATGGCGAAGTTTCTGCCACCAAAACCACGTTACAGTACGAAGATGCTAATGTATCTGGGCGCCGACATCACATCTTAAAGGCTACAATTTGACATCCAGACTGTACTGTGTAACGCTACGCTGCGGTTGACAGGTGGCGTTAACAAGGGGGTGAGAGCTGTCAGTTGTGTTTCATACAAGCTGAGATGAAAGCTGGCTGGCTGACATGGACAGAGATGAGCGAGATCTCGCCGAGAGAGAGGCTCCAACTGAAGCTAAAAGCCAGTCGTGATTCAGTAATGCATACTAAGAGGCAGACGCAAGGTAAGCCCAAGGGAGATACGGTCTGGGGTTGGGACATCTAGGTAGTCTTGAGGTACTGACAGGTAAGACATGAGGTAGTCTTTTCATGAGGGTCCCTCCACCAAGGAACTTGGTTTCTACGTTCAGTTGGGTCTGGATTATCCTCTTCGCTGCCAGTGTTCGAAGGCTGAGTACGAAGGATCACTTTATATTTTCTCAGGAGGTTGCACCATATACAGTGTCAGAGGTTAACTTTATACATCAGAGCTATTTTTGTTAGCTGTCAAAGAAAACAGATGCAATCTGTCAAGCTTTTGCGTCTTTATATCACATTGTCACAAGGTGAAATCACTAACAGGGATACACTAAAAATGACCAGAAAATGTTACTGATTTTATTCCGCTCCATAATTCTCATTTTTTCACAACCTCAATCTTCTCCATCTGTCAGAGAATTTGTTTATAATGGGAAGGTGAAAAAGTAAGGCTGTTTTTGCGAGAATAAATAGAGACTTAGTTTTTACATAAAACACCTCTGACATGAAGATACTGAGAGTACACCACAGAGGTAGTGGACAAAGGAGCAAATAAACATCTACAGTCTTAAAATTATTAATATGAGCCAGGTTTGTAAATAGGAACCTGATTTAAATGAGGTGCCTTTCCCATTGCCTTTAGTTACTGATGCATTTCTGCCACTCATTTGAAAATGTTCTGCTACAAACGCAGAAATTGCAAAGCTATTTTGGCGACATTGATTGCGATGTTGCCTGTTATCCCCTATGGAACACACTGCATGTATCCAATGCAAACTGAGTCAGAAGCCACATGTTCACACTCGAGACCTCCTATTCTCTGGATTGATCGGGATAACGGATGCACAGCAGCAGGGGAGACCAAGTCCTCAACTGGTGGATCTTGCCGACAAACCCCCTGGAATCTTATAAATGGCACATACACAGATTCACCTCAACGTTTACTATTGTAATGCAGCCCTTCACAAATGAAAGGTGTATTATTCCATGGTTTGACCAAGGTCTTGTTGAACAAAGCATGCGAATGTGTGTGTGTGTGTGTGTGTGAAGTGCTAAGATAATACAACATACTGTACATTCAGTAAAAAGCTATGTGTTTATAAATTCAGTATTTTCTGTCAGTGTTCTATTCACTCACTGCTTTCTAGTTCTTAAAAGGGTAACCAGTATTTTTCAGCACGTTCAACAATAAAAAGACGTTGAAGAAAGTTTGTACTGTTTTAGGAAGAACATCTTACTTTGTTGAGAATTAAGCAGCTTTGTAACAAAATCTTTTTCAGAGTGACACAAGGCTGACATGTTGCATTATACTTTACAAGCAGTTTCAACACCATTCATTAATCTTCCTTGGTGACAGAAGTAATTCAAAGTCCTTTTGATATGCAGAGATGGAGGGGAGAGCATGTCCTTGTAGCCTTATTCTGTCACAACAAGAACAATCTGTTTTTGTTCAGTGCAAGCCAAACACATTTGACATGTCTATCAATTTGGAAGCAATGAAAGGAGCAATTTGAACTAGAATTATATTGTTATATGGAAAAATAGGTATGATGGGTATGTGCTATATAGCACTGGTTAACAGGGTAGGTAGCAGCAGAAGTTAGAGCTTGTATGTTATGGTCTTAGTAAACAGAAAGAAGCATTAATAGGCTTAGCATTTTAATGCTTAGTGAGGTTTCACATCTAGCTTAAGCCAGTGTTTTTGTTTCTGTGTATATCTGTATCAGTTGCAAGCTCTCTATCAATATATTAATACCTGAAACAGATTACCTAGCTCCAGATAGCATTGCTAGGCATCACAATGGCTACTCACTACATCAGTATTGATCTTAATATGCTACTGTGTGTCCCTGTGGTCTGGTATCAAATCTGGACCGTGCAAGTGGTTGACATCCCCCGAGGCATGGGAAGATTTCAGTTAGCTGCAATGTTAGCACCATGGTCTACACACCAGTATCCCCCCACTGGCCAACAGGGCGGCGCCCATAAGCCCAACTGCTGATCTGCATGTGAAATGTCCTCTGACTCATTTCTGCGTGAGGCTGACTGTCAACTACGGTGTACTAAAAAGTGGTGGGTGACATCACGTGATTCACGGGAGAGCACGTGTTCCTGTGTACCCTCCCCAATGGCCAGTGGAGGTTGTAGCATGCAGTGAGAACTGGTAATTACAATTGGGCATTTCAAATTGGGGAGTACATGGGGAATAACATTATTATAACATAATATGTAATACTACTACTACTACTACTACTACTACTACTACTACTACTACTACTACTACTACTAATAATAATAATAATAATAATAATAATAATAATAATAATAATAATCACCAGTGTAAGATCATGTTTCAAGGTTGAATTGAAATAGCATCTCAGTGAAAATTTGGTGTCTGCAGCACCAAACGCCTGGACATGCAATGCCAGGTATCAAAAATTCTGATATTATTGATCTGCTGAGATTAGCTAGCTCGGCGATGTGCTCATAATATGTCAGAATGGTAAAACAGAGTGACGACGTGCCCTGAATTCATCTTTGCAACATGGTGAACAACTTTTTCATTATCTGAGCTTTCTGTGTGAAGCCAGCATTAGCTACTAACATTACTGCATATCAGCCATGTTATAACATTTAAAAAATTAATGGAAGAATTAACTGCATGCAGTCACATCCATATATTGATATTTCTGTTTTCTTGGGTAGTAATCAAAACAATATATAGTTTTATTGTTGTTATAAAATACACCCTTTCAAATTTCTGTTGCACTTAAAGCCAGCCTGCTAATTTGGCTTTGTAATACTCATTTGGTAGCTTTATGAGCTTCAGTAGCTTCTGTATTAACTACTACCAGTTGCAACCCTGATGATTTTGCTTCAGCTCTGCTTACTGCCTAAGACTCTGTGCATGCTCTTATGTAAATTGGTCTTGATAAGAGCATCTTATAAATCCCTGAATCTAAATGGAAATACCTAAATGTAATAGAAATCCCATCTAGTGTTGGGGCTACATCTCAAAGACATTTTAGACAGGACTTGGAATGAACTTGCAGTGAACTACGGAAGCTTGAGGCAAGACAAACATGGAAATGGCTCGATAAACTTGCTTTCAACATAAAGTTTTAGACAGAAAGATCATGGTGAAACACCATTTCCAAGTCAATGGCAAGTAGCCTATTAACCCCTTTGTGCCGATGCCGAATCTGGCCAATCCTCACCCATTTAGCGAGTGGGGTTTTGCTTGTGGCCGTGATAAATACTGACCCTAGCTTTCTATTTGTATGTTTCTATTTGTATGTATAGTCCTCAAACAGATTGTTCAAAACAATAAATGACCACTGAATCTTGTACATGTAAAACCAAGAGTAAGATTGCATATTTATTCCATATTTAGTCACAGATATCAATAGTGGGATGTTGTGGTATAATAAATAAAAAACCCTCTTATTTATTCCACTATTCAGTGAGCTGTATTTTTAACCACTGTATAGGCATACCTTTGGGCTATGGTTGGCTGTGTCTTGTTGCTATGACGGAATACTAAAAATAGTTTATGTAGGCCTGTATGACAGCATTCAAATTGCAAAACATATCTAGCCTGTGTGCACTCTTATAGGTTGCAACTCAGTGCACTCACCCATACGTAGTGAAATCTAGCATAGTGTAATATTTTCATCCCTGTTAAAATCTGCTGAATGTTTAATTTTTGTGAGAAATCAGAAAAATAGCTTGTTATGCTGCAATAAATGAACACCTATTGGTCCATTGGCAAGTAAGTTTTTTCCCAACATGTCAATCCATGGAACTGTAAAAAAGGGATAGAATTGAGCTGATTTAGTTAACTCCAGAGAATGCAGTACGCCACAGCAGATAACATGGGCAGACATAACGCAATCAGGGGAAGGACACTGTTTTGATTCTGCAGATGACTTCCTGTTATTGTTCCTTTTAGTGGGATACTTACACCGAATGACTTCAGCCATTATCAGGCTGGTATAACCGGTGAATGTGCCACAGTACACAAGTGTTTGGATAAGGGCAACTGGCAAGCAAACAAATGCTCTGATGCTGAGGCTCCAAGGAGAACTCTCTCTCTCTCTCTCCGTCTCTCTCTGTCTCTCTGTCTCCATCTCTCTCTCTCTCTCAGTAGTCCAGTCTATCAACCACACAAAGCATCCCCCCCCCCCCCCATCAGCTGGCTGGTTCTGTGAGTGAAAGTAGAGATCGTGCCCCCCAGTTATCTTGAGCCTCCGTGGCCGTTGTCAATAAGAGATCGATACGCAATGAAAAATAACCCAGTAGGGAGAGGTTAAACTCCTCTCGGTGCTGAAAATAAAGAACAACACTCTATATCAGGGCCAAAATCATTACCATGTGAACAAAGAAAGCAAACAATGGTGGAGGGTTACACCAGCGACCTGATTCGAGTCCGTGCATTGTGTAGTTTTGTTCAGTTTCAGTTAACACTTCATGTTCAGTCATTACGAATTATTTATCTAATAAAGCAAAGTATTCCGTGCAATACAGGGAAAAGTAAGTTTGATTACTCACGGCACTCAAGAATGTGTACAGACCACTTTATCTGCGATGCACCCAGAGGGAGGTGCTAATTTCTCCGATGCATTTACTGCCGGAGGATTTAATCGGGGGTGTGAATGTGACGAGAAGCGCTTTGTCGTTTGAATGCATAACGATCGACAAAATTCAACAGCACCCTCCCCCCTCCCAAGATTTTCTACATGCCGGCAGAGAGGAATGGGGACTGGGTGGAGGGTAGTAAGATAAAATACTGGGTAAGCATAAAGCAAATGTACTTGTCGATAAAAAGCGAAAATAAAATCCAAGGTGCAAAATTAAGATTTAGAAATGTTATGTTCAAGAGTCTGAATAACTCCTCCTGGGTTGAGATTCAAGGAATTGACTAGATCTGAGAAAGCCAGAGGAACAACAGCGAACGTAAGTACTGTTGCGAAAAGCAATTTTTTGAAGCCAAAACGGCCAATCTGACCAAGTTAATGGAACAGAAGGGGACGCGGTGTAAAAGTGCGAGCGATGGGGATGTGAGCGTCTACCTCAGCGGGTGAAGTGTGCAGTCAGGAGTGATGCGGCAGGGATAGGGAATTACATCCACCGAGTGGACAGAGCGAAAGAATAATTGCAGAAAGCTGCGCAGGAGAGGGGAAGAATCGCATCAAGGCTCGCTCGCCACGCGGAGGCAAAGTCCAGAAGGCCGTCTCTCAACCACGTCTCCTCATCAAAACGCGTTATCCTGTCGAAGGGTCGTTTAAACAAGAGGTTTACGGGCGCAAGAACTAGATTTCACCGCATCAATCTTCTTTCCCTCTCTTACCCTGCGAAGGTTAACCAGATATTGTTTCGCTTGGCCCGCGAGTGTGGAAGGACGATAAGTCGTTCGCCCTCGGTCTGCAGGCAGCCGGACTCACGGGACTGGCGGGAGCGTTCGAGGCTCCGGGCATGACATCAGCAGGAACGGAGAAATGGGAGCACTGTTCCAGCACAACTCACTTCCTCTGTGAAAGATTATGCAACTGCCATTTCTCCCGGTCTCATTTAATGTGTGCCAGAGTTCTGTAATTAATATGACACAGAGGATCGGGCAGATGTGCTACTCTTGTGCTCTTAAATTATATCTGATGATTTCAAAGCAGTCATTCCTTCAGACATGATGAGCTTTTCCACCATAATTCAAATTTGGCCACATAGCTATTCGTTTCCAAGCCATCCACAGATGGGAGATCTCCCTGTTGTAATTCAGTACCATTTCAACTCATTGACTTTATGGACCAAAAGCTAAACTCTTATACCAAGGGGGTGTTCTCGTAATGATTATGGCTAACAGGAGCATTTTCAAAAAAGTGCAATGAAGCAAAGTCCTTTTTTTTTTGCAGCACTTTGCCCAGCCACATGCACTTCCCTTACTAAAATACAGCAAAACAAACTTCCAACGGAAGTTCCTGCTGTCTTTTAAGAAGAGGCGCCCTCCTTCAGTCCACAGTTGGTACAGCGATGTGGCTAAAACACCAGAATCAAATCCCGGCTATGACAGCGCCCGAGAGTCCTGCAGAGCAGGGCACTGCGGGGCACACTGCTGTTTGGGGAGGGACTGCACAACAGGCGCGCCAGTCAGGACTAGAGAACGCTCAGGATGCCGCAGTGATTGCACGGGCCTACAAATACGATTAGGCATTCCGAAACGGCGATAATAAAAACGACTGCCAAAAAAGAGATATTATCAAGGCCAAGAGAGGGAGAAGTGTCATGGAGAGAGTGCAGGGCTATTCATATTCTTCCCTTTATGAAATAAAAAATAAAAATCTCCATGGGCTGCGAGTAGAAGAATAAACTGGTGGAATAATGCCAAGCCTGTACACAATACACTACACAAAAAATATAGGAAGTGCATCTACACTGAAAATAATAAGGTCCCACCAATACACTTGAATTTATTGTTGAAGGTGCATATTTTTTTACATTTTTGTATTTTTTTTTACACTTATGTATCCATCCTTTATCCGTAGTGGTACTTTTCTGTTTGCAATAAAATGCATCCCTCAAGGGGGCACAGGAGTGACACCCCGACGGTGGACTATGCTGAAGAGGGGGCCTCAGCTGCTGTCAAGGCAGTCAGTCGAGCGCTTCTCAAAAAATCACAGCAGCGGCATCGGCTTCTCCTCAGCCCTCTTTTTCAAATCTCGGAATGCCTCTTCTCAGAATTGTATGTTTTTGTTTTGCCTTCTTTTTTTTTTTTTTTGTTTAGACACATGGCAGACGTAACACTCACCCTAAGCGACAGATTAGCAATTCTGGCTCATTGTGAGTTGGCAAAATACAAGGCAATTAAGGATTTTCTTTCTCTTAACAAGCGTTAATCCCGGAACGCTTTCATTTCCACTGATTTCCCTCACGCTGAGCCAGAACGTTGACGGAGGGATTCTGTTATTTAGTGCTTCAGTTAGACATCTTGGAAGCCGCACAGTGCGCAAGAGGGGTTTTTAGCTCATGGGTTGGCTTTTCGCCCCTTTGTCGTCCGTGTCCCAAGTTTGATGCGATGTAGATTTGTGATTGACGGAGACGGACCGTCCTTCAAACACTCGGCTGGGGGCGGGGGCGGGGGCGGGGGCGGGGGCTGGTGGGTGGCGGGGGCAAAATGGGCGCAATCGATTGAAGCAATCTACAAAGTGGTATGGCAGCTTTTACAGCGCAATAACCTAAATTAATACTCTAGAGAGTAGCCTTGCTTTCTGACCTAATAACCATTCTTTTCATGAGTCCATCTTCACAACCTTGTCTTCTGTCTTTCCTTGTCTCGTGTAACAAACACACATTGCTTGAAGCTCGTGCTCTTGGAGCACAGGGCCCTTTTTTTTCATCTGTGCATTCACTCAGAATCTCTGGTTTGGTTTTGGCTATGGTTAAAATACCGTACAATGTTGGTGTGGGCTAAATGGATTGGGAAGCCGTATATTCAGGCATTACTTGCCGCACTGTCAGCGTCAAGTGCCAATCCCCCAATTGACTGGCTTGATCTCCCCCATGCACATCAGGTCGTGCACGGTGAAGGAGAACAGCCTGGCTGATGGGACTCCAGATCACTCATGCAGAATGTCATCAATTTATTGAATGAGCCCATGTGACCTCTTGTAGTCTCATTTGTATGACGCCTTCCACTGGAGGTGTCCTTATCTTATGGGCCTTAAGTTACCCTCTGGCTATTTTTGACGGCCCTTGAACAGGGGCGTGTCCAGGGAGGGGCATGTGGTGACACTAGCCCCCAGAGAAATTTGACTGGCCACCACGGGTGCCACCGTAGACACTCTGGGAAAGGTCATTCAGATTCTCAATCACACTGACTCGGAATGGCTACAGCATCAGCTGTTCCGTTCGTGTGCACCCCTGTTTGAAAGCAAACCCACTAACATAAAACCCCTTTCATGTATAAGTGTCTTAAGCCTTAAATGTTCCGGCAGTTTCCAGTGTCAGTTTCCTGTGTGAACAGAGCCGGAGTTGTTTTTTTTCACGTAAGACTACTATTTTTCAGACCGGTATCTACGATTTACAAAACATTTCCACCGCGGCTCGAGCGTGTACAAAAGCAGCAACATTTACAGATAAAGCAGGTAAAAGGTTTTAAAGTTCTTTCATGAGTCCTTATTTCTGGCACAATTTCTTTTCAACATTTCTTGCGCTCATCCCTGCTAACGGAGGATAGTGGAGCTGCATTGTGATTTTATGAGGTAAATGAGGCTCAGAAAATTGTTGCCTCGCCAAATGCAGACCTCGGGCCCGAGCCAGCAATGGACTCAATCACCCAGTGGCACGGCGACAACCCAGTTCCATGACAACAAACAAACGTCTCTACAGCGTGAGCCACCGGGAGGCTCCAATATGACAGCTTTAAAGACAAATCAACGTGATAATATAATAATAATAATAATAATATCATTAATACATTAGTTCTGTATTGCTTCGGAGTGTCAACATCCTGCCTTGCCTAATCTATCTGGAACACGGCACAGGAGACCTGCACTATGCGTGGCAATCATCTTTCATTTGGTTGAAAGTGGCCCGTAAGGTATTAGCAGTCTGAAAGGTAATTTTAACTGTGATGATAAGAGCAAGTGTAAAATGAACATTTGGCAGTATTGGATAGAAATGACATTTGTTGTGATAGCCATGCTAATTTGTTTATTCATAGATGTGCCCCCTGTGTAATTCTGTGCCCAGTTTGGGCCCACCAGTTTACAGTCTGAGCACAACTGCCACTGCCTCCTTAATAAAGTTGATGTGTATGTATTGACATTACAGTGCCTTTCTTGGGCATGACTTCCTCTCTGCCATGTTTCCATTGGAGTGGCATGGAAGATTGTTTGCCCATAAAGTCTTCCCCATGGCCTTCCCCTATGGATTATGGACCACTCTTAGGCCACCAATTTCTTTTTACATCTGTAGAAATGTGGCCAAGCTGAGTTTCTTTAGAAATTAAATGAAATGGCATGACTTCATATTATCACTGCCAGCATGCTAATGCTTTACTTCACCTTCATGGCTTAATATAACACCATAAAGATAACGCTACCTTACACTATGAATAATTAATAGATTTCAAATGCCTGCTTTGTTCTTTAATAACAGAACTACTGCATTTTATTCAAAGCTCCATGTTACTATATATGGGTAGGACGGTTAAACTGTAGTTAAATTATAATAGTCAAGGCTGTGTGGACCACAATGATGTGTGCTCCCCTGCTTTAAATATTCAGGTTTAGACACTGCTCCCGCATGCCCTCTCCGAAACATGCTCAGAAAATAAATAACCTAATTATCTCCAAAGCTCGATGTGCCAAGTTTTGCTTTACGCTCATTCAAATAGACTGAGTGAGCGCTGGGTGGAGAATGGGCACTTTGGCCTCACTGGGCTGAGACGCTCATAGACGACGCGCGCTCCGCAGTCAGACAGAAACTGTCGCCATGCTCGTTTACCTCATTAACAGGATGTAACCGCTCCGCTCTCTCACCGCCGTCACTCTGCGTGTCACGGCACGTCGGAACCTGCCCTTCAAAGCCGCTTCGAACAAACTGCAAATTAATGTCTTTAATGTACTCGTCAGACCTGACCTTTCGTTAGCGCGATGGCACCGTGAACCACATTAGCTCAATAACAGGCCAGCAGTTCTTCTCTGGAATGCGCATAGCCTCAAAGCTAGCAGCAGGATACATTTAGCACCCATGGTCACTGCCTGTAAGTAATAAACAATCTTTTAAAACCGAGCTTTCTCTCGGATTTTCTCCGTTCTCCCAGTTTGGAATGCCTCCTGAATTCATGACCCCCTTATCATCACCGCCATCACCTCTCCAAATTCCAGAGGGAGCAGGCAAGCATGTGCAGCCCACTACATCTCTCCAACCCACAGACCTCCAAGATGCCTTGTACAGTCCATGTACTGTGTGAGGGAGCATGGTGTGAGTATAGCTGGCGCAGACAAAGCACAGCCACCTGATTGGCCAGAGGAGTCACTCTTTCGCTATGAGACCATACAACCCCGCCAATTGAAGGTGCCTCTTGCAGCCGTTATGCAAAAACCCTGCACAGCACGACATGGTATGTCCTGCATTTGATGTTACAAATGCAGGACATTTGCATGGTGAAGTCCAATACGACTGCATAATGGACAGATGGCTTATTTCCTCCTGACGCTTATGAAAGCACGTATCAGTCTCTATCGCGTAGCTGTGTCCGACCCTACCGCGCAAACATCCTGCAGTCGCTGCTGCTGCCGTGCGCTTGCCCGCTTTTGGAATATTGCCCCAAACGGTAAACAACACAATGTGACACGGGCGTGGGCCTTCGTTCGGAGCAGCTGGCAAGCGGTGACCGCCCTCATCCTCCTCAGGTAGACTGTCGTTCCCCCCAGCATCCCCGGGCCGGCTGCCCCGCGCGTGCCAGGCCGTCTGATATGGTTAATTGATTATGCTGTAAAAGTTAATGGGTTTATTCAGAGGGGGGCTGCCTTCTATGTTCCCATCACGGTTCACACTGCCGTTCATTCTCCATAATTCTTCGCTAATTGTTTTCCTTCACGGGTGATTACTTCTTCCTTGAATGATCTCTTTATTTTTGCACATTTGGTTCCCCACAATGGAGAGATACATTTTATTTTATTTTATTTTATTTTATTTTATTTTTGGGAAGGAGGCTTGTGTTTTGAGCCTGGTCTCCTAACTTAAAAAATACAGTAAAATGTTGTGAATGTCCCTGGATTCACCAGTGGCTGTTAAATTCCACAGGCGTTAGCTATGCAGCCTCCAGCAGTGCTCTGGTGCCAGCCTGGGAGGGACCAGCATCATCATATCATGTTCTGCTCGGCTTCAAATCCAGCACGGGATCCATCGCGTGCGTCGCGCTGCGCACTGACTGTAACCGTGAAACAATCTAAAATAAATATCCCGGGGCCAGCAAAATATTTTCCTGGGGCCCGCTTTGTCACTTCATGTGTATCAGTGACGTACGCAGCAATCCAGAGAAAACTATGCCGGAACAAATTGCCTCGCAGTGTACCTGTATGTCAGCCCGCGAGAACATTGAGACTTTTTAGAGAATAATTTCCCAGGGTGTAATAGGATTTGATCAAATCATGCTACGTCTAGACCCCTGCAGTCCTGGGCTTTTCTTTTAAATTAGCTTTGACAGTCGCAGGTATCCGAGAACATGACAGAGCTTTAATTTACCAACTGCCCTCGCATATCAAAAAGGAATGTGGCATGATTAATTTCCCATCTGCCCTTGCATATCAGGAAGAACAGCGTACAACAGTGTATTAATTTTCAAACTACCCATGCATATAACAAGGAGTACTGTGGAATGATTACAAAACATATTTTGGAGCGTTCTAAACCACAGACATTTGATAATTTCCTTCATGGTCAATTATATTAACAACATCCTAAGAAGCCACCCAATAAAAGGAGAAATAAAAAATCGTGAAGAGCAGTCAGTCTGATTTTACAATATGCCTTTGTCCCCCTGGCTGAAAAGGATATATTCTGAAGGTTGTAACAGGGAGTACCTTACAAAATATTCATGGCAACAGTGTTGTCAGCACAATGGAGCACCTCTCTGGGGCTGCCTCCATCCCATAATGCAAAGATACATTATCACACATACATGGAGCAGACCTGCGAACACTGCCAGGCCTAAAGGAGTAGGCAATAGGTGTGTGTGTGTGTGTGTGTGTGTGTGTGTGTGTACAAAGATTACGTTCCTGTTTTTATGCCGTTTTTAACCAGCTGTAACCTGGAAAATGGCGAAGCATTGACTTATAATGGATGTTTTCATTATTCCTGCAAACGTTTCCCAGGGGGTGCAAACTCCTGAAATTATTCATATGACTGTTTCACCCCGATTTTACAAACATACGTGCTGATAAATAATTCAAAGCTTATAAACAATTTAACATTAATACAGAATAACACATTGTGAATACAGTACGTGCCGGACTGTCAGAAGAATCTGCAGCAGCTCTGTTTTTTCACATTTTGTTTTTCGTTCCTTCTTTCCGTGTTATTTGATTGGCACCACTTTGTATGCACACGTGCATGGTTGCGATTCGCTTGCGGAGATTCAACATGACTTCAAAGCTTTTTACACGGGAATGCAAAGATTTGATCTGGCGTATCTCTTAGCAACAATGTTATCATAGTTACGGTGTATCTTACAGTTTCCCAGTAGTGATGTTTCTCACCAAGTCTGTGAGTCATTTCAGCATCTACGGGCCCCTGAGATGGATTTTATTTCTGGAACAGAATGGAATCCCATTGGTACCTCACAGATGCATTTACACGCAGAAGAAATTCAACATCTCTATAAAGTGCATGAGTAATCAAGCTGCTCCATTTACGGGGACCGGTTCTTACATACTGTGATGAGATGCTCTTTGCGCATTTGTACATTATTTGTTCTCTCTCCACTAATGTGTGCAATGGCGGTTTTGTGATATCTACAATTAAACGGACAAGTTCAGCTGTTTTCTCCTCTGGCTGTGCTGCAGTGTAAGGGTTTGAGGTTACTGCTCTTCATTTCACAGACCATTAAGGCCCAGTGACACGTGCAGGGGATATGAACAGGGAGAACTCAGCCCTGAACAGCGGATGAGCATGACGCATTTCCCTTCTGCTCTGAATCTAGGAGCCAAAATGTCACTTCCTCAGGCCCTGTGAAATATGCTGAAAAATCCCTTTTTTTTTCCTCCCTCTCTTGTTGGTACACAAACTTATAAAAAAAGCTCTTCCCACAATCCCTTGGGACGTGTCATTACTTATTAAAAAGCACAGGGCATGCACTCATTGGCTCTTTTGTACCAAGATGTTCAGATGTTTTCTCATGGACTGTGGGCAAGATAAAAAAAAACGTTCTTTACTTGTGTTTCACTCTGCCCACAGTCCATGATAATGCGTCTCCACATGAACACATGCTCTGTGCTTTTTAATAAGTAATGACACATCATTACTTACAGGCTGGGGGGGGGTGGGGGGGGGGTGGGGGGGGGGGTGGCTGCTCTTACAGCGAGCAGTCAAGCCCAGTGGCGTCACTAGGCGGGTAGGGGGGGTAAAGACCGCACCGGGTGACACCATCAGAGGCAGGCGACACCGAAATGACTGCCAATACTTTTTTTGTGCAGTGTTTTTGTATAGCGACGAACTGAATTTATCCGAAGCAGTTTACTGCCGGTTGATTTAATTAGCGGCATTAGTGTGTGTGACCATGAGAAGCGCATTGTCGTTTGAATGCAAAACACACAATTCCTTGAACACATCCCCCCCAAACACCCCCCGTCCCCGTCCCCATCAACGAACTTCCAACAGCACCCAGCCCCCCCCCGCCCTCCCCCGGTCGCCAACGTTGGGTGACACCAACGGTCGAACCGCACCAGGTGTCACCAACCCTAGTGACGCCACTGGTCAAGGCTCCGTGGGCCTCAGGCACAGAACAGCAGCGTGCGCTCGGTGGGCCCGTGGCAGAAGGGGAAGGAAGTGAAATCTGTTTTCCGCGTTCCTCGCGGGTTTCACCCCCAGGATGCTGTGGCTCTCCAGGCATCAGCCCGAATCTGTGATCCGCTCCTGGGAAGGGAGTGTGCGGGGTGATTGACAAGAAAGTGCCGCCGTTAGCCCCAATGGCTGACAACCCTTTCTGAGCGGAGAGAGAGAGAGCGCATTCTGGATAAATGCTGTTCATTTGCATTCACACAAACTGAGGGAAATGATATTCAGAATGAAAAATTGAGCAGCTTTATTTTTATATTCTGCTTCCTCTTTGTGAGGAATGTCAGAGAGAACTGGAGAGATACAGAGAGAGAGAGAGAGGGTGAGTGTGTAGTATGAGGGTGAGAGAGGGTGTGTGTCTATGAGGGTGAGAGTGTGTATGTGTGCATAGGGGAGAGAGAGTGTGTATAAGAGAGAGTGTGTTTGACAGACAGACACAGAGAGAGGCAGAGATTGTGTTGCCGGATTGGACTCCCGCCCAATTGGGATATTTTTTATATTACTGAGTGGGGGAAAAAGACTTTGGATGGCTTGTCATAATCTAGGCTATTTTTTGTTATATTGGGTATTTGAAAAAAAATAATAATAAATTTCCTCTTTCAGCTTATCATTCACATTCATTTGTGCTGGTGCAGTTTGTCCCTCCTCCGCCTCTTCCTCAGTTGTCATTGTACCTGAAGCCTGTCAATTAGTGGCTCCGTTCGTCCGATATGCAGAGGGTTGCTGGTGGGTGGGGTTTGAACTAGGAAATCAGGAAAATGCTGATTCTCAAAGTTGCTTGTGGAAAAGTTTTTCGCTATTTCTTTGAAACTTTAATTCAAGTTTTATTCAAGACATCGTACGTGTATTTATTTCTAAATTGGGCGGGTTGGAGGCTCTGAGTGGGCGGGCTGACCGAGAGGTTGGGCTGTCTGTATTGTTTTTATCATTATTTTTGCCATCATTGTAAATGTTTTGTTTTCATCGACAATTAACATCTCCCATCCCACTCGCCACTATTATTGTTATTTCTTTTATTAACTGTGCTGTTTTTATGTATTTTGGCGCTTTTCATGCCAATAAAACAGATTTGACTTTGAAATTGAACAATGAAGGATGCCAGAGTGGTTGTAGCCTGATCCTTGTGCCGTCTAATTTGTGTGTAATTAATTAATCCTCCATGGCCCTTTTTATTAGATCGCCAAATCACCCGAAATGACACGATCATTTTTATGAAAAGAACAATCTGTGCCTGCTGTGCCAGAATATGGAGAAATAAATTCACTTGGAGGGAAACGGCTTTGAGGCCCCGCAGGCCCGTCCTTCCCCTCCTCCTCAGGAGGAGGCCGGGGTCGGCACTGGAGCGCGTCGGAGAAGCGGTCTGTGTCGCGCTCTCTCCTCGTCGTTCATCAGCGGCGTGACACCGGGGTCCCGCCAAAAATCGCGGTGTCCCGGCCTCTGCCCGTCCGCCCCGCCCTGTCTGTCGGGGTCGGGGCGTCGGGCTCCTCCCTCCCTCAGGCGCAGACAGGCAGCCTGCCGGTCCTCCAGCGAGCCTCATCCTGCTCTTCTCATTGGCTCTCTCCAACACTCTTCCCTCCTTCCCATCAGCCCCCTTTGTGCCGCCAAGGCCAGCCTCAGCTCAGGGAACGACGCGTGTGGCAGGCGGCCGTCCCGAGGACCTGCCGGCGCTCGGATAGACAGGAGCGCTCGGGGGGGGGAGGAGGAGGAGGAGGAGACGTTGGGGGCGCGTGCGAGACGAATTCCCCCACCGCCGCCGCCGCCGTTAGCCGCTCCAGCTAACCCTCTCCTTCTGCGACTATAATGGAAATCCGCACTTCAGCAAGTTTCGGCGCGACGTGGAAAATAAACACTGCACTCGGGGGGGGGGGGCGAACGCGTGGCAAACGCGAGGGTTGCAAATCCGGCACCGTATTTGTGATTTCCCTGTTTTCGGAGCGAGCGTAAAAATCCGCGGAGCCGGCAGATCTCCCACGCGAGGGCCTGCGCGTGATTTCCCCGGACGGGAAGGTAGCAGGAGCCGGAGGAACACGTCCCAGCGCCGCGGCATCGATAGGCGGGCGCGCGTAGCGCCGAAATTGCTTTCATGTGCTTCGTCAGCCGGGCGTCAGGAGGCCGCGTCGAGGCTGGCAGCCGCGAGTACACAAGTCTGAGAACGCAAACACAATAAACGAAAAAAAAGCAAACCCCCCCTGTGTGCCGCGGCGGGGGAACCGTTTGACACGGCATTAGGGCTGACAGTGACAGACGCGCCCGTGTGCGAAGCCCCGGGACCCGTCGGCTGCTCAGGCCGGACGACGAGACTTTTCCCGGAAAAGCGGGGAACCTGCGGGAGCAGCCCGGGGCGGCCGGAGCCTGGCCTCTCCGAGGCTGTCGCGCGGAGGATAACGTTCGACGCTCGCGGTTTCTTTAAGGGCCGGGGACCAGAAGACCGGTAAGCAGACGAGCTTGTGGCAGCAGGCTGCCCTGCGCAGCATCGCTGAGAACGAGCATTTTAACTCACGTTACGCTTGTTTAGCGGGCGCTCTTATCCGGAGCGACTCACAGTGAAGGAGAACCGTACGCGCAATCAGCCTGATTAACATGAGCAGCAGAGCCAGACCCGGCTGCGGCGTTCCCAGACTCGTGAACGTAGACGGAGGACGGAGTGTGGCACAGTGGGTAAGGAACTGGGCTTGTAACCGAAAGGTCGCAGGTTCGATTCCCGGGTAGGGCACTGCCGTTGTACCCTTGAGCAAGGTACTTAACCGAAATTGCTTCAGTATATATCCAGCTGTATAAAATGGATACAATGTAAAATGCTATGTAAAAGTTGTGTAAGTCGCTCTGGATAAGAGCGTCTGCTAAATGCCTGTAATGTAATGTAATGTAATGTAGACGCAACGTCGCTAAAGCACGTGCGCAGCTGAACTATGCTAACAAAGAAAAATACACTTTCTGAACACGTGGAGACTACAAGCCCTAGGAAGAGAGAAATGCAAAAATATAACCTAAATACCGTAAACTCAGTTATTCTAAAAAGGTGGGAGTGACATGGGGTGGGGATGGGAGGGGAACCAAGAGCCAGCCTGAAGTGGGGGGGGGGGGGGGGGGGGTCCATCAGTCTGCGTCAGAAGTCCAGAGTCCTGTAGGAAGCTCAAAGAGATCTGACTGAGTTGTAGGGGGACGCACATTGATGGGAGGTGTGCTGGAGTTGCCCTGTCGGACAGTATCAATGTTTTAAGCTAAACGCGAGCTGTAACAGGCATCCGGCAGTGTGAGATAAGGAGAGGTCTGACATGAGCATGTCTGGAATGACTGGAGACAAATCATTCAGCTGTGTTCTACATTAGCTGCACACGTTTAGTGTCTACAGCGGTAACTACGCACGAAAGGTCATAGGTGAATTAACATCGGAAGGGTCCGCTGATCCTTGAACCTGGATAAAGGGACCTCCCAATACTGCACAATAGCTCAGTACATTTCTGTTGTCATTTAAACCAATTCAACAACCTCTTCTCTCCCATGCGCTGGTCAACAGGTCTGCCTTGTGCTGGGTGTGACCTGTCCAAATGTAAGAATGTCCAATTCTTACTTTAACACTTATTAAAAAGTATTCATTCAAGCACGTCCTGCTGATAGTTTGATCCATGTCATCACAGAATTAGATTTTTTTTTTTTTTTTTTTTTTTTAATTAAATTTTATTTATCTATTTTTGTTATTACTGTTGGTAACTGATCTGAGAGAGAGAGAGAGAGAGAGAGAGAGATATCCAGACTGTGTTAATGTTGTTCATGAAATGCTTTAGCCACACTTAATTCCTGTCCGGTTAATAAAATCATTCAGAATCCTTTGGAGTGAGAGAGACAGACTAAAATAAGGGGAGGGGGGTGGGGGGGGGCACGCTGTGTATTTGAATTAGGTGCCTGTGGATGTGGTGAGAGCCATCCCGAGATAGAGTCTTGGATACAAATTGCATCCTGACAGCCTGAAATCCTGTTAAATGAAAAAATATGGCAGCTCTTGGATGGAGACAGTGGGCCCATCACTGCCTGGCAGCTTTATGGAAGATCGAATACCCGGCTCTCTCTGTCTCTCCCTCTGCTGGCTCTCATCTCGGTGACTGATGCATAACCTGCTGCAGTAACCGCTTTCCGAAAATAAATGATTTGACCACCCAAATCACCACTCCAGCCCTGTCAGCCAGGAAATGAAGTCTTTTAATGAGGAAAAGGTATGTACTGAAGATTCAAAACAAAGCCTTTTATTGCTTCCTACTTAAGCTGGTACAACACCAAACCCATTTATTGGTGCTGTCTGTCACTTTTTAGTGCATTTCTACTCTATAAACTATGACCAGGGTATTTCATTTTTTCAGTTCCGTAAATTATTACGGGAGGTGTGGAACACAAACAGTAGATGTGTCCCGTCCATTCTCAGCACACCATTGCCCCTTTTAATTTGAAATGGTACGATCGCCCAACGGTTCTCCATTGTGGAGACAGGAGGAGACGAGGTGAGTGAAAGGGAGGGTTTTCCGCACCCTGCTCTCCAGCACGTGATTGGGTGCTCTCCCTGCCAGCCCAGGAGAGAGGGACGTTGCAGCTGCAGCTTGTGTTTCATATATTTCCAGTTCAAAAGGGACAAAAATAACACTGACATAAATGCAAAAGTGAAGGATGTGAAAGCTTTCTTGTTGACTCAGCCATCATTCATAAGCTAATTTAAAAAATATCTATATTTTTAGAACTAGGTAGGAGATGTGCTTAAGAGGCTGTCTACTGAATCTGAGGATTGGATTCAACTATTGATATTCAATTACAACCACATCAGTGGAAACTGGCCTAAATTGCAAAATCATTGCCTATGACTGTGTACCAAGAACTGTTGATTAATGAATGAAAAAGTCTTCATACTATTGTTTGCTTCTTGCAGTAACAAACGTGTTCTCTTGCTAATTCTAATACCTGCTCAACACTGTTCAAATTTTGGAAACATACAAATTGACCACAACCAAAACAAATATTAAAATACTCATAATACTTCCTTAACGATTATGAATAAAACTGATGGATTGTCTTTGTCAATATATTAAGTCACTATATTATACACACTATATATATAAACTATATTACTTCACTGGACTTTCATTGTTAAAATAGAAAGTATTCAAATGGCGTATTTTGCAACAAGTTAATAATAGCAGTACAACTTGTGGTTCATAAATGATACAGAAACACATGATATAATTGCCGTTCAATAGGCCAGTCTAACATTCAAAAAATATGCCGATCCCCACTTGTTACTTTTTTGAGGATTAATGAAAATAAAGTTTATAGTGTCGACTCCTGATTGTTATTGGTTTTTGGTCCACAACATCACGGTCCTAAAAAGAATTATGAGAAATGAATTTGGACTGCATTTATATAGCGCTTTTATCTAAAGCGCTTTACAATTGATGCCTCTCATTCACCAGAGCAGTTAGGGGTTAGGTGTCTTGCTCAGGGACACTTCGACACGGCCAGAGCGGGGGATCGAACCGGCAACCCTCCAACTGCCAGACATCCGGTCTTCCCTCCTGAGCTATGTCATCCCTATCCGCTAATTTCGCCAAAGCATCCGAAGATACGGAATTCTGCAGGACACTGTCGTAAAGCCATCCAACTGTTGACGCGCTCGAGCGAGAACGTGCTCTGAACTGCAAGAGGGATCAACCGTGAGCTTGACCATGACTCTGAGGGGTGAAAGAAAACCAGGGCTGAGCAGGATATGTACTCCTGAACAAGGCTGCAACCTACCTCTGCTGGTAAAAAAAACTGTTACTGGAAGAGCCACTCAGTAGCTGACTGACTGACTGACTGACCAGTTCAATACGTCAGGCTGCCGGTTAATAAACCAGTGGGCAGAGAATGCTGCCGCTTCTGAGGCTGCTTCCCCCATTACCAGCCGGCCAAAAGAGAGAAGCAAAAAAAAAAAGACCACATAGGTCAGGTCAGTAGTCACTATAGGACAGTTTCTGAATAAACAGCGCTGCCCACTGAGGGGTGGAAACCAGTCTCACGTAGCCGGTGCATCAGAGCTTCAGAGAGTACAGCTGATAGTGATCTCACACATGGCTGCCCACCTCCAATGAACCTGACAGACACAAAAATGAGAGTTTGCTGCCCTCCCCTCCCTCCCCCCTCCAGTAATAAAAGTCTGCCAATGGGCCCTTTCAGTGCTCAGTACAGGCGAAAACCCCAGAAACACACACAGAGGAGGAGAGTGAGAGAGCAACCACTGAAGCTAGGAAAATAACTCATGTATTGTTTTTGTTTTTTTAAATCTTTTCTTATCACTGTATTTTAATTGTATTATATTTTATTAATACTAATATAATTCTGTTGTTGCCACTAAAATAACCAGATATCACTTTTTTCCTTCTTACTTTCTTTGCAATATCTACAGTGTGTGCATATGAGTCTGACTCTTTTATAATCAATGCTGAATTCTGTGCTTCACGTAGAGCTTTATTTGCATGGCAATAAACAAAAGTACTTACAGAACTTCGTGCAAGGACAAATTCATACAAGCAGTGATATTAGCATACTATATGTGGCTGGCTTAGTCAAAATTGACTGGCTCTATCAAAACATGTAGTCAAAAAAATCTTAATGGAGATATTTACTGAATATTGAAAGTAAAAAGGCATGCATCTCCACCTCTGAGAAAACAAAGTTTATAAATGGATACTGTATCTAGTGAAGTGTGGTCATACTAAAGGACTTAATTCCATTTTTCTACACCAATTGCATATTTGTCAGAATAAATTAATATATCAATGTAAATACTCAATTCGGAGACTTTTCAAAACCTTTTTTTTTTCACCAAATCATTCCTTAAATATAACTGCATATTTCGGAAGCAGTTGCAACATCTCACACAATACCAGCATAGAAATATAAAAATATAAGTAAAATATAAGCGCTCAAACTAACAGCATTTTGCGTATTACTTCGTAGTATTACACACAGCATGTAAGTAACATGCTTGCATGACAAAAAAACTGTTTAATGACCTTGATATTCACTAGTTTCAGCATGTCTACCACAACAATTTGTCTGTTGCTGATCATTTAATATAATAAAAAATGCTTTTCTTAATCATATATACAAAGAAATGTGAACAAAAAACCTCACAAAATCTCCCCTGCAGTAATTTAAAATGCAGATCATTCTGAATGAAGTTGGAATGAAGGGGGGGAAAATTCAACAATTTTCTAATTTTGTTAAAAACTGAAACATCTTTTCAGACAGAACACCCCACAACTAAGTGAAAAAGAGAAGCAAATGACAGCTCTATCACTGACAGACTCTCTCGCATTGATGCTGCAAGACTGCATTGGAATGGGGAGCACAATGTGAAGAGTTAGTGCATGCAGCACATCAGGTTTGGGGTCGATTCTGAATTGAATTGAGACTTGCCACACACTGAATTAAATGCAATGAAGTTCCTGTGCTTAAAATATTTAATTTAATACTTTAAATATTGATGGCATATTGTCACGAGGAATCTGAAAGATGTTTGTACTCTCGCACCATTACATTTAGATTTTTATTATTAAAATTTTTTTTTTTTTTTTGCAGATTTTGAAGGGCAGCTAAGTCAGTATGATAATTAATTTCCCTTTTGTTAAGTGTTCTCCCTTGATCATGTCGATTGTTTACGTTTTCACTCTGCATTTCATTTGTTTTCATAGTGTGTAGCTTTCACAGGTAACTAGAAAAATATCCAGATTACTGTGCTAATACACAGTTTACCGTGCGGATACACAAACATAATTCATGGCTATCAACCAATCAGGATTGAGTATTTATTCAAGCCATGGTATATGTTCTTGTATATGCACAGCATGTTGTGGTTTATATCTTAATGTGATCATGTTAGGTAGTCTGTTTGTCTTGTAGCGAGTTTGCTTGTCAGATACAGTACATGCACTCCTGTGTTGGCAAGGTGCTCCCTACCCAAGTATTTATAGCTGCTTTGGAGTTAGGCAGAAGTTTGTTTATTTAATAATGTTAGCAAGTTGCTACAAGTTCGCTAGGGAAGTTTATGGTAAAACCTGCCAGAGGAGTTACCTCAGCGAATTCTCACAAATACAGCTTAGTTCACCTACAACCTATTTTATGGCATTATCCATCCTTGCTCTCCCCCACCTTCACACCACCAGCCCACCTAACCCCCCCCCCCCCCCCCCCCACCTTCCAAAAACAGCTTGTGGCATAAATAATTAATCGGCTTGGATTTGCCCGCGACACCTTAAACAGATCTAATTCGGTCATGGCCGTGTGTGTAAAGGAGGGAAATGCCTGCGAGAGTAGGCAGTTGATAACTGCAATAGAATGAAAATTGCAGAACACCATGGCAGCTGGTGCTTAGCCAATCGGCATGAGCCGTACCAGAGCGACCCACTTACAAGCATCTAGTAACCCTCGCTATTAAATACATCTGCTAGTAACAGTCAGCAATAGCAACACATTACAATCTCATTTTAACCGGCTTGGCTGTAATGGAAAGAATCATGTTAGCTTATTAGACGTTTCTGCAACGGAGCTGTGACAAAATTGGTTTTCAAGCCTGGCTACCTCGGCATATCCACAGAGACAAAGAGGGAGAGAAAAGAGAGACAGAGGGAGAGAAAGAGAGAGAGAAAGGGGGAGAGGAGCACAAAAGGAAAATAAGAGGGTCAGGAAAGGTTGGGGAGGATAAGCTGAAGCTTGGAAATGCCCTTTCCAATAGTCCTATTTATACAAAAAAAAAAATTGCTTCGTTCAATAAGTTATGCTTTACCAATGTCAGTGCTCTTCCTCCTCCTGTTCTGGCCTGACCATCATATAGCAAATCCAGTGGAATTCACGTCATTTGTTATTAAAAATTAAAATAAAGATGAAAGGGGGTGGGGGGGGTGGGGGGGTGGGCTGTACCTCTTGTCATTAATGAACAAGTGCCCTTCTCAAAAAAATCTGGTTCAGCTTAGCATGTCAACTTTGCACTGAGATGTGTCTCGACTCCAGGGTAGTGATTTTCTAATAAACCAATGGAGAGTTAATTGGCTACTTCTGACGAGTCACAATCCAGTGAAGGTGGGAGTCCAATCAGTGGCAGCGGTTCGTAGCCGGAACATTCTCCGTGCTGGTGCTGCAGCGCTAAGTGAAAAACACTCAGGAAGCAAGCCCCAGCCTTCCCTTGCGATTCTAAACTAATTCTGGGTTGAAAAGGACAAAACACCACTTGGGACAATTTGACTAGTGATTCTAAAAACATCAATTAATACAGTAAATGTAAACCTCTCCTCCGGGGAATTTGATTAAACAAACACGGTCTCGCAGGTTGCTGTGGTTACACAGAACTCAATAGACTGTCTCCCCGTTTAGCCTACCATGCCGGTGGGGCGGGAGCTTAAAATGATAAACCGCCCCAGCCCGCCAAATTGGCCAGCAGAGATGCGCAGCCACCAATCAGACTGCATCAAGCCACAAAAGTTACAGTGACCCAGACTCTGTCATAGATTGAACATCAGGGAATCTGTGTAGGCTTAATAATAAAAAAACAAGGAATCTGAAAGTTTTATCGTTTTCTTTTTTACCACAGTTCACAGAGCTGTGGTAAGCTCTGTAATATGTATGAGGCCTGTATTAGCTAGCTAACATCTACTAGCTAGAAATCGAATTGATTTGAAAGTATAGTAAAACATGCAAAACCCACAATCGCACGAGTTACCAATGCAAATGAAATCAAATACCAGGATCGAATATGAATTTGAAATCCATTATCTCTTTAGATGCTGCTAAAACTTGAAAGCACTCATACAGATCCCTGAATAACTGCAAACATGTGGCTGAACAAAATGAAAAAGCTCATGTAAAAGGAAGATTCTGTTCTGAACATTGGTGAAAATAAAGGTTTCTTCTACAGTTTTCAGTCATCTGCAGGAATTTTACTGGCGTTTAAAAGATAAAGGTATTTCAAATAAATTAGAAAAATATCATCAACGCACTCTTCTTGTATCGAAGAGTGAAAATGCCTTCACATTTAGATGGCATATCCACTGAGGAGGGCTTTCAAAATGTCGGGTCTACGCACTGCAGCTCACCAACCTTACTGTGCCTTAGCGTCATACCTGCAGTAATTGTTTGACCCAGGTCAGTACACTGCCCAGTCTAAACCCGGAGTCCCAGGTGTTTTGTAGATGGACTTTCCTCAGGGGACAAAGAGATTCCTGGCTTTGAATCACAGAACCAGACAAATTCAACCATATGCGCCTCTTTCTCCGGGAGAGGCACAAAACACCACCTGCTAGTGTCCAACATTTCGATCGAAAGGAAGTGGAGAGGACTGTTTGTTTGATCTACATTTCAATAAAAATTACTGTTAACAGCATCGTTTCTATATTTTGAGCCTTAATTTCCCAGTGAAATCGTATAATGAAACGTGTTACAGTTGTCCAGGTATTACCTTGGCGAATCACTGTTTTTCTTACGCCAGTAAAATACTGGTACTTTATTGAGTCAGAGGGGGTTATTGGACTTGGCAGTGCTATGTGGTCTGAGCAGCACACCCTCTGTGTGTTCAGGTGTTGGCAGACAGTAAGAGGCAATTTATAGTCGTGTGGAAAGGAAGACTTCAAAAACCTGGAGCCATTGCTGTGACAGACCATGGCGTGGTGCAGATTTTTATTTGTCGTTGTTGGCTGTATCATTTTTTTTGTGCTTTTCAGTCGTCGATACTTTTTCCACACTGAAAAAACGTGCTTCATTGGATAAACCTAAAATTGCATTTCAGTGTGTTACTCCTACACTACCTTTCAAAAAATAACTGACAAATTTTTCATGTCTTTTTTTTTTTTAAATAGAAATTGATACTTTCATTCACCAAGGTAACATTACATTTATTTTTAAAAATACAGCCAAGACATTGATAATGTTGCAAATTACTTTAACCGTTTTTTATATTGTTACTATAACTGTTTATTATTAATTCAGTCTTTATTACATATGATTGCAAAGCCTCATTTTCAGCAGTCACACTCCAGTGTACCGACAGTACACTCTGTCACCTCATCCTTAAGTATTCGTGCTAACGTGCTAATTTTGTAATAGAGAAAGCACTCACATTATATTAAATGCAGCTGAAAACAATCGTGCTGTTTAATTAAGCTACGTTAAAAAAATAACTTTCTTTCAGTTGCAACAGTATCTAGTACACTGGCATTTTCTAAAGTTCAATTTTGGTTTAAAAATGGCCAAAAATAAACTGCTTTTGCTAGGAAATCAGTCAACTGTTGTTCTGAGAAATGAAGGCTATTCCATGCGTGAGATTGCCAAAAAAAGATTTCACACAAAGGTATGCACTACCGTCTTGAAAGAAGTGGGCAAACTGGGTCTAACCAGGACAGAAAGAGAAGTGGAAGATTCAGATGCATGACAGCTCAAGAGGACAAGTACATCAGAGTCTCTAGTTTGAGAAACAGATGCCTCGGAGGTCCTCATCTGGCAGCTTCATTGAACAGTACTCCCAAAAAAAATCAGTTTCATCTGCAGCAGTGAAGAGACGACTCTGCGATGCCGTCCTGTTTTCCAATCATCTACCGTCCAATCTTTGTGTTCTTTTGCTCATTTTAACAGTTTCTTCTTGTTTGCCAGTTTCAAAAGTGGCCTTTCTTTGAAACTTTGCCTATAAGGCCAGCATCCCGGAGTCATCTCTTCACTGAAAATGAGGAAAATGGGGCTTTGCAATCATACGTAAAAAAAAAAACAGTTATTTCAAACAGTAATAGTAATTTGGAATGTCTTAGCAATGTCTTGGCTGCATTTTAAAAATCAATTTAATGCTACCTTGGTGAATAAAAGTATCAGTTTCTTTCAAAAACATAAGAATTTCTCAGTTATTCCAAACTTCAGAACGGTAGTGTATATATATTTTTAGGTTCTCTCAACTGAAACTTTTTAGGTTCATTCAAATAAGCCAAAACATAAAAAAACTAAAAGTACAGGTGTAAGTAACTAACATTGTAGGTTTATCCACTGAAACATTTTTTCAGTGCACTTCTGCAAACCAGTCCAGTGCTTTCTCTTGAATTTATAAGTGTTTATTAATCATTAAAGGACAAGGAAATGAAATGTGAATACCGTAAAATCACCCAAACAAATCAGCATCTAAAAGCAGTCTTTTAAAGAGTTTATCATTTGAATGTGAAATCGGTAACTGGATTACTAATGTTACCCTGGAAAAAATAAAACAAAAGAAAAACATTCACATTTTACTGTAAACAGGAAATGAGATTATGTTCAGCTGTAAAGTGAAGAAGTGCTATTTGATTTTACTGTAAATTGCCTCAGGCAGACGTGGAGAAGGCAGTATTTTCAGGCCAAACCCAAATGCACAGCGAAGGTTAGCCGTTTGTGTGGGTGCAGCACATACACGATATGTTTGTTTCCTTCTGTTATGCTTCTCCAAATCAAATATAAGCCCCAGAAACAATGCAATAACTTCAGAGCGTTTTCGATTTCAAAGGGACTACTACTGGGATATGGCTTAATCAGAGTCAGACGGTCTTTGTGCATAGACTTTCTGTGACAAAACCACAATAAAACATAATCATGAATGAGAACGCTGAAAGCAGGCTCATGAATTTGAGCGTTTTCCCATGCAGCAGATGGCTGAACTCAATCACAAGCGGACGGGAGGCCATGGTTTCAAAGAGGACTCTAGCCATAAGGGACTGAACATCTCATGTGAAATGTCCCCTACTGCAGGCCACACTGGAATCTACAGTGAATGTGTCAGAGAGAGAGAGAGAGAGAGAGAGAGAGAGAGATCGCAATCCCCTACTTGCAAACCCATAACCCACCCATAATCAACCGCACCCCCCGAAAAAACCAAAAACAAAACAACAAAAACACCCAATACAATGCCCAACTACCACAGTTAATCTAAACATGTCACATCCTCCTTCATTTACCACACAAATACCTCCCTCAACAAACCAGATGATTTAAAATTTTGGCGCAACATGCATCATCTTAAAATACTCTAATTCTACTCTAAGGCGCACAGAGACATAACCCCTAAACATCTGCAAAACATCTGTGCACCCACCACCACGCAGCATGGCCCTGCGTGGGACCCATGTTGCACGTTTTGCCTGCCCATATGCTACAGCTTAGCGCTGCTGGAACCTGTATACCTCAGTCCACAGACTGTCCATAAACACCCTCACAGAAAAACTCACCCCCAGCCGCAAACACAGAGAGAGAGAGAGAGAGGGGGCGAGAGAGAGAGAGAGAGAGAGAGAGAGAGAGAGAGAGAGAGAGAGAGAGAGAGAGAGAGAGAGAGAGAGAGAGAGAGAGAGAGAGGGGGCGGGTAGGATTGCAACCCCCTACTTACAGCCTAACCACCGCAGTTAATCTAAACATATCTCCACCTCCTCTTCATTTTACCACACAAATACCTCCCTCAACAAAGCAGACATATAACCAGAGATAAAAGACCTGCAAAGGGACATTCTCCAAGGTAGAACTTCCTAAAAAAAAGACAGTTCTTCAACAGAAGCTACGAATGCAAAATCCTTGTTTTCACTTCCAGCAATAGGGGTGCAGTGTGGCTGGTAGGAGGAAGAAGACAGGGCAGAGACTGGTGCATCCAGTGACTTCCTTCCGCTTCTCAAAGAGGCAACTGAGATGATTTAGACTTTATTTATTTCTTTCGTCCAATTGCAAAAAAGATTTAACTTTTGTGTGATTGCATTTTTCTGGGGAAAGCGAATGCCCAAAAAACGGGCTGATTGAAATCTGTCTCCGCAATCGTTTTTGGCAGGTCACCGGGGGCTCCCATGGATTTTTCTTTGACAGCCTGTTATTTCCAAACAAATAAAATTCCAGGGGCAATTTGTCCAGGCTACACAAACCAAAGCAATCCCTGCTATTGACATTTTTTGTAAAGGACTGCACTGCAAATTTGCTGGAAGTAATTTCGGTGTTGAAACGCAGTGATCGATTGGAATGCAACTCTTGCCATGCTGCAGGCTTTGCAGTGTGTAGTGTGCTGTGTGCCCGGAGGCCTTGGCCACTGTCACTGCCACATACCCTTCATTCTGTGCTTTGACTGTCATTTAAAAACTGCTGGTAAAAGGCCTAATTAAACATCACTGTACATAACCGTGATTAATCCAGGTTTATGCACGGGGCATATGGTAAGTTATACCTGTTGCAGAATGTATACATGTTTCCATGGACGGGACACCGTGGAGGACTCATCATTCAAAGGAATGAGCGAGTCCCTGGAGCCTGGGCAGGTGCAATAAAGTCTAATGCCTTCAGCATGAATCAGTTTCAAGGGAATTTAATCTATGTGCAAATCTAAATCGTTTTTTTTTTGTTTTTTTTAAAAAAAGCCCAATTGTATATTTTAAAGTTTGACGGCAGTTTGCAATCCTGACAGGGTAAGAAAGAAACATTTGTCAACTTCAGGCTTCGTTCCAGATGTCTCATGGCAGCGGATTTGAAAATGAAAACAGCATAGTCAGTGTGAGACTGCCGCGCGCGAACGAATTCATCGCTTTCCTTTTTTAAACCGCACAGTTCATGTCCCTGCGCTTTTGTCCTCTGTACAAACCTGGGTAATTTGAAGTAAATTGGGCTCGCAATGAGCCGATTGTACTTACATAAATTCATCAACAAATTCACACAGTAAAATGTCGTGTTAATTCAACTCTGTCTGAGTTTATACGAGCCCGCTCTCTTGCCACAGCAGACTCGTATGTAACAGTTGATTAAACATTGAACGTTTTACTGTGCAGGACAATGCTGTCATCTTAGCCCGGGGCCTGGTTCAATCAATGAAGCAGAGACAGCAGAGAATGAAGTGGCTCTGTCTCACAAAGCACTGGACCACAGGCATTCTAGCAGAAATTTCAGACCTCCAGTGAGCATTAGCCGATTTTAAACCCCGAGAGTTTTTCTTCTTCTACCACGTTTGTTAAATGTGGCATTTATTGCTGGACGCCGTGCCGTTAGCTACTGCAAGGAGCTCCCACCCCCCACCCCCACCCCCACCCCCCACCCCCCACCCCCCACCCCCCGCGCGTGTGAGGCAGGAGAGGGTTGAATATAAACAGATAGCCTTATTCATCACCGCGGACTGCACAACAAGACACTGAAGTACAATGGAAGCTGAAAGGGAAATCAATAGCTATATGCTCCGCGCTTTAACCTGTGACTTTGAAACGCGCGGGAGAGTGATCTGAGCTGCCGTCCAAGCAGAGCTGACATTGAACCAAAGACAACAGAAAACGCCCCCCCTCCCCTCCCAGCATGACAAGCACAGAACATTTTTGGTGGATGGTTTTTTGATGCTTAGTGTATATATTGTGATGTTATAATATTTAGACATTTGGAAGATGAATAATAAAACAAATGATATATTTTTAATATTAAGCCAGATGAATGCCTTATGCTGAGAATATACAAGAAATTTAGTTCAGTTATACTGTTCCCTTCAATGATGCATACACATATAATTTTTATGGTCATCATTCTGTGGTTTGCCTTGGTATACATATGCGTGTTATAATAAGTGCTTGACATGAATGAAGAAGTTCTTTTTCTATAACCTTGTGGTTTGCTCTGAAATGCAGATGGATCACCGATTATTTTCCTTTTTTACCTCCAATTTTTACCCAAGATGTTTTCTTTTCCCCGAATGTAGCACCCTCAATCGTGCCGTACGAGTAAGCACATTTCATTTATGCAATCCCCTCCATGACTCTGCTCTCCGGTTCTCACGCTTGCCAGTCATAGCTTCTTTTCCCTTTGCGGTCCATCAGAAGGGCCATACAGTACATTTCAACAGCGGCAGGCTGCAGGCACTCAATTAGCGATCGAGTAGCCAGCCGTCTGAAATGGGACGGGGGTGAGCCGCCCTCCTGGGGCGGTGCTGGCTGTAAACCGTCCCGTAGGCTGGGCCAGGGGCGGAGGAGTGAGTTTGACACCCGCCTCCACAATAAATATTAGCTCGTGGAAAGGTTCATTGGTTCCACTACAGCCAGCTATGGGTATTAAAAGTGCGGACATTATGCTAGCCTCGTCCATTTTCACCTGCAAGAGCTGGCTTTGCTGTTTCTTTATTGTTCTGTACGCACTGTATGTGAGATATCTCCTAGTCAGTAATAGGCCAACCTCAACCTCAGGTAGACAACCTCAAGGGGGAACAAGAATGAAAGTGTCATGTTTAATCAACTTCATTAAACCAAATTTAAGCCTCTAAAATTAAAACGTGTGAATTAAACACATCACGCTGCATAATACATAATGAATGTGTCTTACGCAGAGTGTGGAGTGGACGGCTTTAGTCATCATGACACGGTACGGCATGTCACTGCAATGATAATAGGAGCCAGCAAGCCAACAGCACGATAGCAACTGCGGTACTTAAAAGCAAAATGAGAATGCTCTGTAAATACTTCCCGCGGAACAGGTGGTATTTTGTGCTGAGGCAATTCTGTCGCAAAGGTTATCTGCACCATATGCACTCTAAATATGGATGGTGGCGCAAAGGCTGCAATCCATTGAGCGCTGTGACCAAATGTAACCTCCAGCCTAAAAAAAAAACACCATAATAGGCCTGTTCTCACAGGGAGACTGTGATGCATCAAGCCCAGTACCAGCTTGCGTCTTCTGCTTTAACATCAAATGAACACGACCGATGAGGGTTTATGCCCCGGTAGTTTCACTCAAATTTCTATTTACTTATCTTTTTTTTGGTTTGGTTAACTGCTTTGTTTGCCTCGTTGGTTCGTTGATTACGTTGGGCCCGAAATGACCGCACTGACCACGTTTTTTTGTAAAGCAAAAACCGATCGGTTTCAGAGAGAAAGACACTGAACGAAATCCCCTCCCCTCTGCTTTTTAAAATGTTACGGGATGCGAGGGTGAGGCAAAGGGGGTGGCGGGGGGAAGGGGGGGGGGGGTAAAGACTGGGAGAGCAGACGAAAGAGAGAGAGAGAGAGAGAGTGGCGCGTAATGTGAAAGGGCCGTTGAGGCGCTGACAGTCAATGATATGTGGTTTGCTCTCCAGAAGCAGGCGGGGGGCAGAGATCGCCTCCTAGGAAATAATAAACATGATCTGCGACCCACCTCCGGCGCCGCGATAGAAATGTCAAGTCGTACAGCGGAATGTTATTACAGGGTCAAGAGCGCGTAACGCGCGGCTTGAACCGCGCAGAGACCCGCGCTCTCTATTTACCTGCCGCAGCTCCGGCTCTCTCTCTCTCTCTCTCTCTCTCTCTCTCTCTCTCTCCTGCTGTCAGTCCAGCCCCCGCACCTGCTGCTCAGCAGGTCTGGGGGGAAGGGAGATCAACCCCGCCCCCCCTCCCCTCGCAGTCCTCTTAGCTCTGCTCTTTACGCCCCAAGGGTCGCCCCCCCCCCCCAGACGCAGACTCCTGGAACTGCCCCTCCTCCCCCCCCCCCCCCCCCCCCGCCCCCCCCAGCCCCCCCCAACCCCCCCCAGCCAGGTCTCCTATCTTCTCACGCATGCATCAAAGCGTTGATAATAATAACGATAATTAAAACTGTTTTGGCTCCTGCCGCACGGTGCATTCATACCGAAAGTGCGGCAAACAACTCAATTAGACGCAGGCAGCCGAGTCTTGATTTTGGGTGAGGAAAACAGTTATAAAATCAATTACAGTGGTCTGATTAGTCCTGATTTATCACTGCCGCGCTCCACGCGCCACGTCAGCGTGATAAACCTTAATTCCGCAAAGCTGTTTGCACTCATCTGCCAAACCGCCGGTAATTTGCTAAAGTGGCTCTCCAGGTGTGGGCTGGCAGTACTGCGCAGGGGTTGAATTCCAGCTCTCATCCAGCTCCCCTTTTTCTTGCATCCCTCCATCTCCGCGCACTCCTCCGCTGAGCATTAATCAGCCGCTGTCCACCCCTTCATTGCTTTCCACGTGACCTGAAGTGGATCCGGTGGCCCACCCGGTCGGAGAGGTCAGCGGAGACGTTCGGCCTGTTTGGTTGGAGCTGACTGCACAGTCGTTACCATTATTCACAATGTCCTTATCCAGGGTGACTTAACAGAGCATATGCTTTGGATGTCACCCATGTGCACGGCCAGATCTGCGGACGCATTCCGGTTAATGAATTCTACTACTTCACTCGCAATTTCACCTGGCAACCATCTGGTTACCTTTCTGCCACACTGCTTCCCCAGCTATTTATTTCACTGCTAGAATCACCATGACAACCCCCAGCTGATCTTATTTTCGTTGATTGCCCTCAACAGTTTTTTCTTTCAGCACTTACAAAAAGCCTGTTGGTGTGGAGGTGGCCTCTGATGGTGGATTCAGAGACTTGGTGTCCCCCAGACGCAACAGTTTTATTACATCTCCTCTGATCCTTTTTCTTTGCCTCCTGAACCATCTGCCTCACTGTGCACAAGGCCAAGATTACATTACATTAAATTACAAACACTAGCATTTGTTCTTATGCAGAGTGACTTAGAAAAGTGGAGAAAATTAGTGTGCCTCAAGAACACAAACCTGCAACATCACCAAGAAGGCACAGAAGGCCCATCTATAATCATTTAGTATACAGTTAACTGAAGTCACCAGCAATTAGCATTGTAAGCCTCCGTGGTGGAACACACACAAGTCTTGTGCACCACCTGCCAATAAGCGTACGTATCCATATCCTACATTTCCCACCCACGCAATGGTGGTAGCATGATTCACACCAGCTCATCAGAACAGAATGAAAACGGGTCGGCTTCGTGATTCCCTCAAGCCCCCAGCTCACCAGCTAATAAGATCTGCCTGTCTCACTGTCAGCCCAGATCAGTTACAATCAGACGGCATCGCTAAGGTCTTCTTCAAATGGGGCTTGAAAGCAAACTTTTCCCACATCAAAGACAAGATGCCGCTAGCTGACTTGGAATCACGCCCTGGCACATTTCAGCACCGTGCGTTGCCGTTCTCCTTAAGTACTTCTGCATTTTACACAGAGAACACAGGTCAACTGTGTATTAAAAGATGGTCTCCAGTGTTTGCTCTGAGATGCAGTAACTTAGCTTATGCCCTGGTGAGGCTGAGAGTGTGAACAATGCTGTGGTAAGAACGTGTGGAGAAAAATATCGATCTCCTATAAAAGTGCTTAGAAAATCTGTAGCAAAACAATTTATATGAACAAAGTCCAAGTACATTTTACCACCAAGGGCTCAGAAAACACCACCAATTTTGTTTTCAAAGGGGATTTAGACTGACACATGCTATCAGAAGGTTCAAGGAGCTGAATTATTCATCGAATTTTAAAGGACAAAGTGGAAAGGATGTCAAAGTGAGATAAAGCCAAGGAATGAAAGAGAAAGCAGAAATGAAAGTTGGCAGCAGAAGAGAGCTCGGCGAACGCTCTCTCCCCTCGCTGCAGGTTGCTTCCTGTCATTTGCTTATCTGTTTACCTATGATGCCTGCCTCCAAATTCATGATTAAAATGCCCCTGGACATTTTCTGTGAAATTATAAAGGCCGTCAGTCCGACGAGGCTGTGGCTTCCGGCTTTGTGTTTCAAGGGATGTCTCCTCATGAACAAAATGTATTTTAAAAATTTAAAAAAAGCTCTCTCAGAATATTATGTTCATGACCCATTTGTGCCATGATCCATTTTACTCTCCATCAATACTGAATCCATTATGGTGTGGTAGATCAATCTGATGATGCATAATGGGCAATATACTGTATATGGGCATCATCTATTCAGTGCAGGGGCATTTGAGGGGAAAAATGTGTCATTTCTGACCATGAATACAGTTCCAAGATCAGCTCAAGTATAATCATGACCCAAACAACTATTTGGAATAAAGGATGAAACTGGGTAGTGGTTCAGTGATTTGAGTCATAATCCCTCTGAATACTGTACAGGCATGAACATTTCAGGTTGATAAACAGCTAGCTTTTGCTTTGTTTGGAGTTCTTTCTCTTCTGAGGTATCAAAACATATCAGACTAAAAGTATTTCATATGACATCAGCAAATAAAACTACAGAACTATTTTGGAAGAGGAACACACATGGAAATGGGAATGTTAACAGCACCAAAATGGAGAGTTATAAAGCAAGATTATTTGAATAATTGTTATTTACTGACCATATCAACCTCTTCATGTCCACTCCTGAAAAGTTTGTGATGTGCTGAAAATCTCTGGACACTCATTTCAGAACATTTTCACTATACAACCAACTGTAATATATTAGCAGAAATTTATGCATATGTGAGATTTTTTGATATCATCACTTATTATCCTGCTAATTTACAGCAAAAATAAGACCAAATAAACAGTACAGCCACTTAATGTTTCCAGTTCACCTTTTGAAAGTAAAAGGTATTTTTAAAAATAACCACAATTATGCATTGTGGAGATGTCCCTTGTTTGGCTATATATAAGTATGTAATAGGAAAATAATACAAACTTCTATTTTATGGACAAATGTTTCTGGAAAATGTCTATTTTGGCTTTTAAAATTTTCTACATAAATTTTCCAATTTTAGTTTCAGAATAAGAAATTGAATGAATGCAAGGTACAGTACACGGACCCAGTTACCCAGAATGCATCATACCAGAAGCTGGGCCTGGGTGTGGAGCTCAGAAGAGTGATCAGAGCAGGAGAAGTTCAACTAAATTCCAAAATCATGTTTTATTTGTTATCCCTTTAAATCTACCTGTTCAGAGAAATAAAAATAAATATTGGGATGGCGGGAATGCCATCTGCAAAGTTATGGCTTGGTGAGGCATGCCCCATACCTATACAGCACCGGGAGTTTCCTACAGAAATGACCACAATGACTGTCAGCCCTTAACTACATCAACTTATGTAATTTGTGACCGCATGTAAACGCACAGAATTAAGATACAACTCCACATATCCACACAATAAAGCCCCAAACTTTTTCCTGCTGATTTCATGGTGGCAAATGCTCCAGTCCCACAATCAATAACTCTCCCTACTGGACATTTAGCTACAGCATCTGCCAATAACAACAAATAATCAAAGTAGCCTTACGAATGTAGCCAATTGCAGGATACTTGGATACACAAGGAAAAATGGGAAAATGGCGGCTGCCATCCTTCTACCAATCTATCTTCTTTCAAATAAAGCGCAAACGACGACATGAAACAATGTCACTTCCATTGCAAAGGCGGGTCCTATTGTCTGAATCATTTTGGGTAAAATTACAGCCCTGCTTTAGACAGTTTCGCTTTTGGCGCTTTGACTGAGTTCAGCGTTAGCTAGCTTGCTAATGGTACCCGCTGTCACGCAGCTGACACTGCGAGAGGAGCATTAGTGAAGACGGCAGCGAAACGAAGCGCCGAGATCTGCATTGCAATTTGGTCAGGTACGCAGGCTACCAGTCGTATGGGAACCGGTGCCACGGAGCTACAGTTACCCAACCCCGTTCATGACTCCGACAGCTACATGACTACAAGGTAGGCCCTAAAACCTCAGACTACCACAGCAGGCTTTGCCCAGCCAGGGCCTTGCTCTGCAGGGGCTGCAGCTGGGTACTATTGGAGTCATTTTGCAACAACGTTACACGCAGCGATCAATATGAACAAAGTACACGGGCAAGATAAATGGCAGACAGTTCATGGCCTTTTAAGTAAGTAAGCATTTATAACTTCATTTCCTTATGCAATATGGATACTCAAATTATATCAGAATGTCCAATGCATATGTTTAGCAAAAGTCACAAAGGGGGAGCCTTATGGATTTCACGGCAGCAGATTTATTGATTTACAATAAATGTGACAACAAACAAATTGACTGGCGTGGCATTTCTAGTGTTAACTACTTTTTAACTAGGCTACTGTATCTACCTTGCAAAAGGCACATTAAAATTAATGTTAGCTAAGCCTATAGATCATCTACCGACATGCAAGTAATTAGTAGGTCTATCGTGTACAGCTGCAATAAGCTGTTAAAAACACTTATCGTAATCCATTTAAAAATATGACACTTTCATTTATTTGTAATTCATGGTAAAGAAAAAATTACCAAATCCACACATGTATGTCCTGTATGTGTATGCATGTCTCTAGATTTAGTCTTATAGTTCATAAATATATATGCATTATTGTTATCGGTTATTTATAATGAACACAGTACAAATAAAAAAAGGTTATCTCAACAAAAAACTGTAGAGATCTTCTTTGGCCGACCAGGCCCTTTGTGATTACTGAGCTTGCCAGTGCTCTTTGTTATTAATGATTCTGATAAGCCCGTGAGGACTGACCGATGCCTCTGACTGCTTTACTTTTATTTCTCAGCCTCATAATAGCTTCCTTGAATTCCACTGGCGCAGCTCTGGTCCTCATCGACAAATGCCAATAACAAAGGCAATCAAAAGCCTTGAATCAGGACCAAAAGCTGAACGCTCTCTTCCGCCTGCAATTGAACACACCGGTCTAATCAGAAAACATCTGCGAAGCCATTTGTCTCAAACATTATGGTGCTCTGAAATGGTGGGGGGGCGTGCATTAAAATGCTGTAATTTCTACACGGTGAAACCAAAATGTATAATAATGCTACCCTTTAATAAAAGCTGAGGATGTGCACTTTAACGACATGTGAACTGTTTGATTAAAACTGTGGAGTACGGCGACGAATCAACAACAAAAAAAAAAAAGTTTTCCCCAAACTTTTGGAAAATCTTTGTCCCAAACATTATGGAGCTCACTGCATATATATATATATATATATATATATATATATATATATATATATATATATATATATATATATATATATATATATATGAATAGTAATGTTACCAAATGTGCGTCCTACCTTGCACAAAAGGTATTTTTCCCAGGGTTTGGGAACAGTAGTTGTATGATGCCCCATGGTGCAAGTTACCAGACCGTGCAAGATTACCTGCAAACCCCCAAGGGAGATCCTGATGGAGTTCTTGAACCAAAGCTGGCGGTAAAACAACCAGCTCCTGCAGGCTGCCCACCCCATTACTTAGCCACCCACAGAAACAGCCTGCTGACGCCAACTTACTCTTTAAACAACAGCACAGCGAAAAAAACAAACCAATGGAAATGTGTTGGCAAATAAATGCTCTGTATTCTCGCCGTTCTTGCAACAAACACTGCAGAATTACGTCCAAAAAAAAAAAAAGCCTTCGTTTGTACTTCACATAATGAATAAAGTGCTTGGCTTGACTGACGAGGAGTCAGTAAGTCCATCAGCGGGTTTTTCTGTGACCTCGTTCAGCGCAGCAAAGCCATCAATCTGGTGGTGTAATGACGAGAAATTTATGAGAATGTTAGTCACAGCAGGCTCTGAGTTGCCGCAACAGGGGCACTGCAACTCAAGGACTTTGAATAGATCGCCCAACAAAATGGAGCTGTAGGAATCGGGGGGGGAGGGCAAAGAAGGGGTTGTGAAGACAGGAGGTCATGAGTCTGGTCGAAAAGACGTCTCTTGGCACCTACTGATGAGCCTATGAGAGTTAAAAGAGGGGAAGCACAGATAGGCAAATATAGGGAACAGGCAGGCCAGGGAGGGATATTTCAAAAAAAAAAAAAGAGAAAAAAAGAGAGCGAGGAAGTGAGTGGATGAGCTGATTGATTTTTTGCAGGTGCGCTGACCCAGGCGGTGCCTCTGAGTGATGCAATGCAGATAACGCTGACAGCCACACTCCACAGTGACCGTGATTACCCAACGCCCCCCCGCCACCACCCCACCACCACCACCACCGCCCCCTCCTCCCTGACGAGTCCGTGCTAACTCCCGATATTGAGCTAGGTGGTCATCTCAAGGTCGCAGCTCGGAGGCTTTGGCTTCGCGCCGCCGGGCCCCCCGTCACCGAGCGAGCGCCGGAACCGAATTCCGCATCTGCGGTTCCGCCCCCGGGCCGTCGGAGGGTCGGCGTCACGCGTCGACCGAGACGACGAGCCGCCGAATCGTCCGCACGGCAGCGCTCGGAGACAACGGCGCTTTGATGTACGGTACGCGTCGCTGATAGCACCCTCTTTATGGTAATAAAGATATATTTATAGCGCAAGGAAATAATGCGAAAAGAAGGATGTCGGAGGCCTTGACTCCGTTCCGTGTAATGAGACGGTTTGTGTTCGAAATAAAAAAAATCTCAGGAAGCACGGTTTTGCAGAGCAGTGCTGCTCATCATTGCTGCGAGTAGCAGAAGCCTGAGCTCAGAACTACAGTAGTCCAGGTCTAATATGTTCTAATACTCTTTTCGATTAGCATACATGGAAGCATCAGTTCCACAAACAACATGGGACTGGGCAATCAGATGGAGTCTTTTCCTCACCTAATGTTATAAACAGGTATAGCAATGTATCCATTCCATCAGCTACTCGCACACACCGCAGTTCAGCTTTGCCGTCTGCTCGGTTTTTTTTCTGAGTGAAAAATGTGCCGACGCCCCTGCTTGTGCGCTCTGTTTTTTGGTGGAGTCACTCTGGAGCACGTCCTGAGCGGCTGCCGAAGAGCGCTCGGTGAAGGGTGCTACCGTAGGAGACACGACCGGGGTTTTAAGATCTGTCGCTGAGGCAGCATCTCAGGCCACTGCTTTTGTAAGAACAGGAGAGAAGCCCAGAAACTCAGGGAGGACATCCAGAGCAATGCTGACATCAGCTAAAGACTGGCAACTCTGAAAAGCAACTAAAGTTCCCCCTGCACATCATCAAATCCAGCCTGAGACCATATGTCATCCTCCTGTCAGAGAGCACTAAGCAGGTGATCCTACTGAAGCTAATAGTTCCATGGGAGGAATGCCTGGAAGAAGCCTGTGGTGAACTAACTCCGTGTTAGGATTGGTTATATTTTTTAAACGGTAAACCATGTTTCTGTGCGACATAAATAATTCCGTACCAAATAGCCAACCGTCTCCGGTTACCAGCTCTCAGCTTCTCTAACAGGCATCCTAAAGATGGAAGGAGTCATGTGTTTTAAAAAGATTTCAAAATATTCTCTCCTTTAGCAAACGTAGGGGAGAGTCACCATAAATTTAACGGCTGATAAATGTAACACGGTCAATAACTTAATGTGCAATGTGGCTACCGTAGCACATTTCAATTTTGTGCATGTACAATTCACTCCCAAAGGAATGGTGCAATGTGATAACCTTTGCAGGAAATATTTCCAAAAAATTGTTTCTGAGCAATCTAAATAAAAAAACTATTCCAGAAAGACTTTTTGGGTATAATGCTTTATTTTTATTCACAATAAACCAAATCATGCATCATTTTTAAAAGTCAGCTGTCCTTGAAAAGTTAGTATGGTTTTTTGGAGTGTATTTTAGTCGGGATTGGATACTGGGAGACCAAAAAACGTGATGTCCCCATCTGCATACAGTATATGTGGAGTTATGTTTTTTGCTGTTATACGTTTACAGAAAGCCATCTAAAGAGAAAACCAGAGGGTTGGTACCCAGAGAGTTCATGGAGGGGGCTTCAGATTTGGAGATTAGGGACACTTGATGGTGTTGCAAACCATCTACGTATATGTAGTGTTCTTCTGGGGAGGCCTTAGGCATTTTAAATGGTGTGTAGTTTCCTTAATAAATGTCAATTTTACATCTCATCAACATATTTGAGTTTTTAAGTTTGTTTGGTGTCTAATGTTAAATGTGTCCAGCTAATTTGCTTGCTGTTTGTGACATAGCCTCATATTCTGGATGCTGTGTTTATGGGAAAGAAACTATTACCTGGTCACAGGCATTTATCATAAGCACACACCAGATTGGTCCATATGGTCGACTATTTGCTATTTGGTAAACAGACTGCATTTATATAGCGCTTTTATCCAAAGTGCTTTACAATTGATGCAGTTAGGGGTTAGTTGTCTTGCTCAGGGACACTTCGACACGCCCAGGGCGGGGATTGAACCGACAACCCTCCGACTGCCAGACAACCGCTCTAACCTCCTGAGCTATGTTGCCCCCATTTGCTTTGTAAAAGCTTACTGTGGTGTTAAGAAACAAACAAAAGCAGCTTTCCACATCTATTTGGATGTTACCACAACTCACTTCATTTTTTTTCAAGAATAAAGCCCCATGCTTCATAATCTGAGGATGTGGCTGGTCGCATGTTACAAATGGAAATGCGTTTCCTTGATTAACATTAGGATGTGCTGAAAAAAACCTTTCATTCACTGTTACAATTATTCAACACCTCGACTGCAATCATATGGACTAGGTGGTATGATTCTAACATCAAACTGCATTCCTTAGTTTTAATTGTATCTGACTCAAATAAGTTACGAATGTTTTGAATGTAATTTAAACAGCTAATGACTACTAACATGTCCAAGGTAACTGGAGTAAAATTTCATCATGCCAGTCTCAATATTTTCTGTATAAATGAGCAAAATCCCAAAACTGTTACTTTTATGGGGCTCTCCCCTACTCTAACATGCTGACGATGTCTCCTCTTAATAACGGCCATTTTGATCTTATGCCGGAAAGAAGTTAACACCCATGTTTTGCTGACACTAAAAAACAGACACAATTACCTTTGCCGCAAGGGCCACCAGCCATGATAAATGCGGCAGCTCATGTGCATAAATCTCCATTCTGTCCTCCCATATTTTTTCCGGTATACCATCAGAACGCCCTAAAATACATACGCATTAACTCAAAACATGTCAATTTTAGGGATGCCGCATTTTTCTAGTTTTACCAGCGTAAATCTCTGGTGCGGCACTTGAGTAAATGTGGAAAAATGCTATTTGTCTTGTTAGCGTCTATAAAAGCGCCACAAAACCATATTTACTAAGGATTTGCGGTGCTTTTTTAGACACTAACAAAACAAATAGCATTTTTACATATTTACTAAGGTGCCGCACCGGAGATTTGCGCTAGCATATAAATAGGTGAAAATGCAGAAATGTAGGAGCTACCCGGTTCACGTGTTGGGCTGTTGATTAAATAAAACATCCACCATCGAGCGGTTCTGCTTCATGTGTGAGAGTCCGCGAGTTTATTCTTAAAAATTTCCCATTTTAACAACGTATGTCCTGAGCAGGGACATGACAAAGCCCGTAAAAGAAAACTCGCCAATTACCTAAGAGCAGGTCAGGAACTGTCAGAGGCAGGGCTGGAAGGTGCGGCGTCTGCCGGTGGTAGAAGGGTGCAGGAGTTTAGGAGCCCAGCCTCATGGAGCCTACTGCACACTCAGCATAGTCGGGGAGAAGAGAAGGACAGCAGTGCGCAACTACACCGAAGCCACAAGATGGCCGTGGAAGAAGAGGGAAGACCATGGATCATGGCTTAAGGCTGCCTGGACACTAGCAGAGGCCTGATCAACCTCTGATGGGTCACCAGGGGGAGGACGTGTGATATTAAAAGACCCGAAACACCCAGTGAACCCAGGAACGTCACTGATGATGTATCCGGGAGCATCTGAAACATCTAGATGCATGTACTTAATCTTAATATTGAACAGACATTTCAGCTGTATAGTCTACAGCATCTCACATACATAAAAAAAGACAACGGTTTCTCTCTAAATGAGCAGCGCTTTAACAAGAGAGGCATTTACTGAGACAATGACATTTTTCAGCCGGCAGGCATCGGCTTTGTCTTTACCTTTTGAGCAGCGTCAGTTCTGCGGCTGACTGAATTCAAATTAATCAAAGATTAATCAGCCACAGCAAAACACATGTGCAACAGTGCTGGGAATTGTGGGAAGAGTGTCAGCTTTCACGCTTGTGATGATCAGACAGAAAATCGGTTCTTATATCAATGCAAAGTTAATGCGCTATATGCTAATAAAATGAGCGGTTGGTAAACTAACAGTAAGCAAGATGTCAACCCCAACCCCCAGTAAATCGTACTGCATTCTGGGATGCTGGCACATTTGCTTCTGGTTCCCCTTTGTCACGGGTACATAAACAGACAGCTTTTCCTTTGTGTTGGATTGCCTCCCTTCAGGGACACGCTCCTTTACCTGATGCTGCTCGGGGACTCCAAAAAAAGAACAGCAGCAATTTGCCAAAACATTCATTTACGGCACGGTTCTTCCACTGAGACACCGCTATCAATGGCAGATTCACAAGGCAACATTCAGAGTGCGTAGCCTTGGTTGTAATAACTCCAGGGATAGGAGACTGAGACGATTCAATCAAGGCCAGTAGGTGTAACCCGCCACCATTTTGATAAGCAGGTCTGTTTATATCATTAATATGAATGGAGCCTGCGGCCCCGCGCTGTAGGCTAAGTGCAATTTTAGATAAACCGATGTTGCCAACCTCGGTACAGGCAGGTAGATCATTATTACGACTACTGCCTCAGACAAATTTGTTTGAACGATATTCAAGTCTTGGCCCGCAATTAAAATGAGTTCCTCTCACTCAAATGAATGGCATCTTAAAGGGTTCCTCGACCGTGCGAAGAACCCATTTCTTTGGGAATTTTCATTAATTGTGGGTACTCTCCGTCCCGTCTTCTTTTCAGCCACACCAGGACGCCCTCTTTAAATGAGCCCATTTCATGAAAAATCTAGGAGTGCTCTGCTAGAAAATTCAGGGTCCGTCAAACGCAGCACTTTACGAAACTCACAATTTTGGGAGGATTTTTAATGAACTGTAATTGCTATTCAAAACCATCACTGTGCTGAGGTTATACGACATAGCGTATATAAATAGAACGGTTTTTTTTTCTCGTTTTTTTTTTTTACTTGGGTAGTTCTCCTCTTGCTGATTGCATTACTTTTTTGTACTAATTGGAATGCATTGCAAAAAAACTATGCTATCTGTATTATAAAGGTTTATAATACTTTCATATTATATATATATATATATATATATATATATATATATATATATATATATATATATATTCACGGACTGCTGGGTGGCTCATCCTGTGGCTGGGAGGCCCTCAGGGCAGCGTGCTAATGGCTCTAGCATCGCCCAGGGACGGGTGGGTTTGCAGTAGGCCAGGATCACAGCATCTCATCGTGCGCCAGCGACCTTCGCTGGTCAACTGGGCAAACGCTACGTTTGTCTGTCGAGCTGCGCACGAAATACACAACTCGCTTCTGCCCAGCGCCGGCCCGCTGCGAACCGCGGCTCGATAAGAAATGGCGCCTGACAGCACACGCTCGTCTGAGCTCTCCCGGATCGATAGCCGAGGTAACGGCACTGAAAACCGCAAAGATTACAAAACCGGGGGGAGGAAGAGCCGGTAAAAGCTCCGAGAAAATTTTCATTCCAATTAGGATCCATTGTTGCATTTCAAACACAAGCCAAACTTGAATGGACTTCTCAAAGCAAAGTGAATTCAGATGTCAGTCTTAACCAGTTGTGTAATCACAAAGGAATTGGCCTTTTTCGGTAAAAAAAGAAAAGAAAAAGAAACAGTAGTTAAAAAACAGAACAAGGGTCAGTGATCAGAAAACAATGATAATTGCATTTTGTCAGGAAGCAAATCAATTGTTAAATTGTCACTTAAAGCATGCACAGTTTAATAACTAATTTTTTGCCACAGAATGCAAGAAACAATATAATCAATATAATCAATATAATCAAAACAGCAGTGTACACCATTGTGTGGGATTAGTGGTGTTTCTATTATTCCTGATTAGTTTAGATGAAACAACCAATAAATTAAATTGTTTGTCTTCCTCCCTTCATTTGGCCTAAAATGAGACACAAATTAAATGCAATCTTCCCGGTTGTCTGTCTGTTCTGATATTGGCCTTGTGTATTAACCCATGGACCACAAAGGCTGAGTGGTTGCTGTGTAAGTCTTGAGACTCAGAGCAGCAGCGAAGAACAAAATCAATTAACGTGTGCACTGGCTACAGCACGCGCACATTGCCTGATCTTGGTGAGGGGCCAGAACCCTTCTGAGAATTCAGTCATTACCCTTGGAAAACAAAAGCTGTGTAATCCAGTCATCACTGGAGTGATTCATTTCATTACACCAGATCTTAATGAGAGTCTTTTCAATCTTGCTGAACATCATCGCGAGTAAAGCTTGAGATAACACAAAAAGAAAGAGGTGGGGAGTTTTATGACCCACTAACCCCACACCCCCCCCCCTTCCCCCTGTCTGCCACTTCTTCCCCATTTCTCACTCGGCACTAACGCCACTGCAATCTGGAGTGTCCTTGTCTCCTCAGTCTATCGCTGGAAATAAGTCAAAATCAGAGGCATAAATTTGTCTGCTGCCATGGCCTCCCCCAATCTTGGCCCGCTCCCTGCAGAGGTAATGGAGGCATTACTGTGACTGATGGCCCGCCTTGCTCTAGTACATCATCTTTGTCATTACTTCTATTGTCAGCTTCAAATGACCCTCTGGGACATCTTCATTTGCTCAAGCTAACCTTTTCTCAGAATCTCACTGTAAAATAAAGGGAAAAGGGTGATAATAGAATATTTCTCTTGCAAACTTTCATCCTATGTGTGTCCTGGACTACAGTGATTGGGGTCATTTGTTCCCACTGTGCACTGGAGACGGCCTTGAGACACCCTGCCAATCACCTTTCTCTTGTGGCCTTTTCCCCGCCCGGATTGGCTCCTGTGCTGACCCTCTCGGTCCCTCGGCAACAGCTTATCACGTGGTCCCTCGGCCAGGCCCAGCACGACAAACAGTGCATCGCCTGCCACAGACAGCACTGGGATTACCCAATCAGAGCCTAGCAAAGCACAGGAAGTCCACAGCTCTGCCTTCCCAGACACTCACACAAACACGAGCTCTGTTTTTCCTAACATGCTCTTTCTTTCTTATTGATGGGTTGGATTAAAACCTGATCTGCTCTCACGTTGGGCTGTTTTTCTGAGGAGAATGGGAGATAGCAGCCGATTTGTTTGTTCACCTTTCAAGGGATTTCATGAGTGACTGATTGAGGCTGCAGCCTCTAACGGGGAAGCAAAACCGCCACAGATAAAGGAGAATGCTTTGGGATGACTCTGTTCTCTTTTTTACCTTGCTCCCCGGGAGAACAGCCACATAGATCCAGTCAATAGACTCAAGTTCAGACACAGAAAAGAAGACCCTTACAATTTCTGAGACAGAGCTATAAGGAAAGAGATGAAAGAAATGGCACTCAGTGCAGAGCTATGAGAAGGTAGTGTCTTAGTTTTGAGTCATAGCTAGAGGTCTCTCACATGTCCACATCCTCTGAGAAGCCCTCATGTTCTCCTGCTTTACTGTATATCCTCTGAGAACCACTCATGTTCTCCTGTTTTATATCCCCTGAGAACTCCTCATGTTCTCCTGTTTTATATCCCCTGAGAACTCCTCATGTTCTCCTGTTTTATATCCCCTGGGAACTCCTCGTGTTCTCCTGTTTTATATCCTCTAAGAACCCCCTCATGTTCTCCTGTTTTATATCCTCTAAGAACCCCATCATGTTCTCCTGTTTTATATCCCCTGAGAACCCCATCATGTTCTCCTGTTTTATATCCCCTGAGAACCTCTCATGTTCTCCTGCTTTATATCCTCTGAGAACTCCTTGTGTTCTCCTGTTTTATATCCCCTGAGAACCACTCATGTTCTCCTGTTTTATATCCTCTAAGAACCCCCTCATGTTCTCCTGTTTTATATCCTCTAAGAACCCCATCATGTTCTCCTGTTTTATATCCCCTGAGAACCTCTCATGTTCTCTTGTTTCCCGTCCTCTAAGAACCCTTTATGTTCTCCTGTTTTATATCCTCTGAGACGGAGTGTAGCACAGTGGGTAAGGAACTGGGCTTGTAACCGAAAGGTCGCAGGTTCGATTCCCGGGTAAGGACACTGCCGTTGTACCCTTGAGCAAGGTACTTAACCTGCATTGCTTCAGTATATATCCAGCTGTATAAATGGATACAATGTAAAATGCTATGTAAAAGTTGTGTAAGTCGCTCTGGATAAGAGCGTCTGCTAAATGCCTGTAATGTAATGTAACCTCTCATGTTCTCTTATTTCCCGTCCTCTAAGAACCCTTTATGTTCTCCCGGACCTCCTTTACTTTCCCTTCCCTCTCTCAGCAGAGCCACTCATTCACAGATGCAGCTGAATTGTTTCCAATTGAGAGGCTTGTTTCCATACACTGAAAAATGTTTCAATGGATTCATTCAAGTGAACCTAAAATTTCAATTGAGAAAACCTAAAACAAACTACAGTAAAAAATTTAGGTTCATACAATGGAACATTTTTTCTTTCAGTGTAAGGTCAGCAACTGAAATTCAGCTTAAATTCACCACAGGCACTCCTGCCCCCCATTTCGCGGCCTCCGGCCTTATTCTCCGATAAATGTTTGTCTTTTTTTTTTAATATTCAGAGGGCACAGGTGTGTAGGGGGTGGGCTTCCTTCTGCCCGGATTATGGGAAGAGGAAGACAGTCGCTGGGTGGGGAGGGGCTTGGTTCAGGACATTGTGTGCTTTGGGGCTGAGCACTGGGGGGCGAGTTATGATCTCTGCCAGCCGTAGTCAGCCACTGTGACTTGCTGCTCGGCGAGTGGTGTTCTTTATAGCAGCGCTGACCTTTCTGGGGCGGTGAAAACCCGCCTGCCAATCTTTACAATTTATCAGAGACCTCTCTTAATCAGATATCTCTGCCCATAATGAAAAAAGAAAAACAAATGTCCCCAAAGCCCTTGTCTCAAACTGCGAGGGCATCCAACACAGTCATTCCTCGAGCATTTTAAGTCCGAAGGATAGCAACGGCATATCTCCAGACATGTATCCGTGCCAGATAAAGAAGATGTGTTTTAAAGGGACAATCAATAGGTCTGGGCAGTGTCTGCCTTCTGCTGGAAGGAATTTAAATCAGGGACATGAGTGGTTTGCTCTTGTGAAAATAATTACAAAGCAATGACTCTGTAAATTACCAGTGGAGAGGACTAGCCACAATTCAGAGAGCTCCCGATGATCACTCCGCACATCAAGGAAATCTGCAATCCAACTTCCCAGGAAATGGGATTGCCACTCCACGTATATTCAATGCATGTGCAATGCAGTGCCATGCATTCAAAATGATTTTTGGATTGTGTCGCAGAAAAATGATTAAATAAAAAAATAAAACTACGTTGAAAAAAGCGAAGTCCTGAACTTGCCGATACTCTGTTGGGAATGAGAGATGGCGGTAAGCTCACTGTTATCTGAGATGCTTTCAAGTCCACAGGTATCGAGGAAACTGAAGGTATGCTCTCAGCACCCTGCTGTAGTACTGTACACTGCATATGGACGCCAGGGACCAGTATGGTGTGGCTGCTCCTGGAGAGAGGCCACCTTACAAAGCACAGGGCCAGTGCCCAGATCGTCAGACTGTCCTCTGGTCCTTGGTGAAGACTGACCTGAGCTAACCACACCCCACCACTGCTGAGGGGGCATTTGTTTTTCTGTCTAAATTTTTTTCAAGGCAGGCAGTGAGCCAAAGGAACGTGAGTGATGAGGCAGGAAATAGCCTGTCTAATCCTCTCTCCCTGGGTTACGCTGGAGCCAACTGTGCCACATGGGACTCCCGTCCTCATTCGGCACTGCCACAGTGGGGATTCAGCCCGGCCTCGCCCCTTCTGCTGGGAGGGGCCTCGACAGACTCCGCTCAGAGCTGGAGCAGAGCTCCCACTGGGTTTCGCAGCCCAGCTGACCGGGCCGACGCGGACTGGACCCGGCGCCACGGGTGGGAGCGCGCAAGGTTTCTAGGGCAAAAAACGCCAGGCGATGAGGTGATGTGGGCTCCACGCAGCTGGAGAAGCGGGCATGAAGAGGGCCCGTGGACGTCGCGGGTGGGGGAGGGGGGAGCGGTCTGTGAGGGCGGGGCCTGGAAAGACGGTATGCCGTTGGAGGGAGAAGAGGTCGGCCGGACTGGAGGACAGAGGGATGAGAGCCCTGAAGTGGCCCTCGTGACGGAAGAGGGCAGTGAAGCACATCAAATTTCACAGAGCAGCCTCAACCCTACCCCCTCCCCCCACCCTGCTCCCTGCCCCCTGCTCCCTCCCCTCCCCCCTCCAGCACTGAGTCTTCTGCACAGGAGCAGTTAAAGTATCCTCAGGCCAGCAGTCACACCTCCAACAGAAGCTCTGGAAACACTCCGAGTGGGGGATTAGGGGAAGGAGGGAAGGCTGTCATTCGTCACCGCCTCATCGGATTAATACTCCTGAAGATTTGCATTAATGTGAGATGGAGGGGTTTTAGCTTATTTTATTGTACCCCCCCCCCCCCTCGCCTCAGTCCAAATACAGCGCTATGAAGACAGAAATTAATTGCACAGTGCTCTTATTCACTTTGTGATAGTCTGAAAAGGATAGGAGGGGAACTTATAGACAGCCTGACAAGGTTTCTGCCTGTCTGCAGTGTGGCGCGCAAACACCAAATCAGACCTGAGGAACAACCTCACAACGGGACGGGCTAAACCGGGTCAGGTGAGACACTAACATGCTGACTGTTGTGACCGAGTCCTTGGGTTGGATAGCAAAACCCCCGAAACGAAGGCCTCTGAGGCCAGGGCTGGCCACTCCCGGGTTTCATCCAGCGATGTGCCAGACGCATTTCTCACAGAATCGCCTGAAGGTAAACCTGTGGGCATGAAATGCAAAGCGGGACAGCTGTGAATAAGGCGCGGGCCGCGCCGAACGCTCAAAGTGCTTTGCAGCGAGACGCTTTTTACGCCGAATTCAAATGCGGAATGCAATTGAGAAACACAAACACGGGCTTTTCGTTTTGCTCGGCTGACATCTCTTCGGAAGGAAACGGTGCTGTGACAAAGCTCCCTGTCCTACAGAGGAGACCGAGCGCTCCTTCAAAACAACAACTATCTCTGCGGCTGCGTCTAATGTGTCCCTTGTAATGCGAGCCGTATCCAGGGAAGTCTGCGAGCGAGATTATTGATGCCGGCTGCGATAACGTGTGACGCCAAGCTGTGATCGATGACGGTGCTCCCGTTTGTCAGCGCAGGCTCTGAGCCTGCGGTCTCCTCGCTATCCCTTTTTTAGAATGGACCCGTGATGCTGCAGCAGTCTGGAGGCTTGGCTTTTGGCAGGCAACCGCACAGAGGAGCCAGAACTTTTCATTTAATCTCCGCTCAGGGTGGTTAGCTCCGCGTTCAGAATTTTAATGCTCTTTTATTATGAGGGCTGTAATTTATTGATATTTGCAATCACAGCCGCTTGTGGATTGACACGAGGGTTATAATGGATCTGATACATGTAATGGTATTTTCCATGCTTTATACAAACACTAGACCGGCTGTTCATAAGTGAAACTATCGCTGTGGATCACACACATCGTACACTGTGAATCGCAAGCTTAAATGCGGAATGATTATTGATGACATTCCTTTCTGTCATCCTTTTTGTCATGCCATTGGGCAAAGATTCTATGACAGTGCCATCAGGAACCATGTCACTGTGTTCCTATTATGATGCAAACAGAATCAATGGCATTCTGGTCACTAACTCTGTTTCTGTTATGATGCGAACAGAATCCACGGCATTCTGGTCACTAACTCTGTTTCTGTTATGATGCAAACAGAATCCATGGCATTCTGGTCACTGTGTGCTTATAATGATGCAAACACAATCCATAACATTCCGGTCACTAACTGTGTTCCTATTATGATGTGAACAGGACCCATGGCATTCCGGTCATTAACTGTGTTCCTATTATGATGTGAACAGAAGTCAAGGTATTCCGGTCACTAATTGTGTTCAGCTTCAATTTCCCCGTTTATTCCATGGAACTGGGCCACAATTTGCATCCCTGTAAAAAAAAATAATTGTTTAAAAAATGTGGAAATTATAGTAATACAAGAATACCGTGAAACAATAACAGCGCTCCATAAATGAGGCTCGATATTTGTTGCTCCTTTCCCTGGTGTGTGGGTGACCTTACATTTGCCGTTACATTCAGTAGAAGGGGTGTGGTGGGGGGGGGGGGGTCGTGAGACTAATGGCTGCAGTCCTTGGCTCTAGTGCAAAACAACAGGTAGAAATGCCATGTAAATAAGACTCACTCCCACACACTGCAGAGAGAAAAAGATAGATAGTGTGCATGTGGAGCTTTTAAAACACACCCCCCCCCCCCCCCAAAAGAAACCCAACAGACTCAGACATACCGGCACAAGCACTGAAGTCTACACATGGCTGTTAAACGGCCTTCATACAAGGGTCACTTGCCATGTCAAATTCTGACACGCACCTCTCTCTGCCTGGGGGTGAAATGTATACACAGCAGTGGTTCTGAAGAAGGGAGCCCTCTAACACCTCTCTCCCAGCTCTGAATATCCCCTGAAGTCCTTGTCTCACACTGCTACACACAGTAATCTCACCAGCCACCAGGCACCTGATAGCCATTCTTTATTTAGTTTTGGCTTTACATTTTTAATGACTCGCGAGGAGGGGAAAAAGGATATTGCTCAGGTAGCCGATTTTTTTGACTGATAAGAGTCTGACGGAACAGGCAGAGAGATACCCACTGGAGAGCCTTTTTGTGTGAGACAGCAGTTCGCATGTTCATCAGTAGACAAGACAAATAGGAGAATTTACTACTGACTGCTTTGACCTAAATAATTCCTATGCTTCTAGGCAGAAAAAGAAGAAATGTTTACAAAACCTGATCAGTTTCTGTCATTTGAGGAATCACTTGTAACTACATTGTCCATATGTTATTAAGATGCAATTTATGTGTCCCGGGCCTTGTGCTTGGTAAAGTGTGTCTATAATCAAATGATGCAAAGTCCACCCTGATGTGTTAAATGACATTACTCATGGGAGCTGCTGGGTGGCTCGTCTGGTGAAGGTAGCATTCTCACTCTAGTGCCTGGATGAGCCCCACGATCTGGGACCAAACCCCAACCCTGCCAGTGTTATCTGCCTGTTAAGCTGTTCCCCCGTCGCATGTGCAAGCCTGACGTGTTAAATGGGTTTGACATCGCATGCTTCAGAGACGAGCACACACTTGTGTTCTGCCAAGTCCACTTTCGGGGGCCCTGTTCTCAACACTGATATATGGTTGGGCATTCCAAATTGGCACAAAAAAATGAAGATGATGATGTTAATGATGATGATGATTCTTATTATTATTATTATTTTATACATTTTTTATTTTCATGAATAGAAATAATTATACAGTACAACCCCCCCCCGCCACCCCCGCACCCTCCAAATGGCCATTCTTTCTCCCTGAAGATGATGACAGATGGGAAATACCAACGCAGAAAAGGCTACATACACACAGTACATCGCAAGGAAACTACATGACTTTGGCCTGCCGGTCCTCTCGTGGCCAATGCTGGAGTTGTCAATCGCAGCCTCTGAGAGAGCTGAACAGGTCAGTTTTCCCAGGTCCCAGGCTGGATCGGGCCTCCTCCATAAGACCGAGGAGGCAAGTAGGGGAAGGCAGCCAACCGCTACCTTAAAAGAATCCAGTCTCAGAAACCAGCGCAGTATCTCCAGTGCGCGCGATAAGCTCGCCCACGGGCGCAATCCGGTTTCATTTTCACATCGGCAACCGTTTGCTTTTTTTTTTCTTTTCTTTTCTTCTTTCCTTTATTTCAGAAGACTATTATCTCACTTTAGATAAGACGGGATTCACCAGCATGTGGAAGATATGAAGAAGGGGAAAAAAAAAAAAAAAAAAAAAAAAAACTGCCCTGTGTGGTTTCAGAAAGCCGCAGTGGGATCAGGCAAAGTGTCGGGCGCAGGGTCTTACGGAACCCCGGCACCAATTTAATTACTGGGCCTCTGCCTCCTGGCTACTAATCTAGGCCACTGGAGGATTTGAACTGAAAAACCGATAGCAACACGCCGCTATCAGCGAGAGATAAAAGGAAACGAGGGGGGGGGGAGAAGGACGACCGTAACGCGCGACGCGCTGAAAGCCTCCGATCTGCGCCGCGTTAGGCTAAATCCGCTCGCGCCTGAACGCGGCGTTTACCCCTCATCGTGCCCCCCCCTCTTTCCCGCCCTCGTCAGCGCCGTGCCTTCGCTAAGCGCCCGAACGCCGCGTAACGAGGGGGGCGGGCCTTTGAGGAGGGGAGATCCGTTAAACCTATCGGAGCGGAGAGAGACGCGGAGCGGCGCCGCGCTAGCTCGGTAGCTCGGTAGCGCGGTAGCGCGCGCGACATTTCTTACCCTCTAATTGGTCAGCCTCTCGCCCACACATCTGAGAGGTGGGGGGACGAGGGACAGGTTTAATTCCCTCTTCTGCAATAATGAGACTCATGTTGTCGGCTACCAGGGACCAGAGGGTCAGCAGGGCACTGGTAATACAGATATAGCCCATTAAGGTGACATTTGGGCGGATGTGATCATAAGGGAGCAAATGAGGGAAGAAAAGGCCCTTTATATTCTCTTTGGTCTCCATTTGGGACCACGGTACTTTAACTGCGTGCAGCTGACAAGCAATAACACAAAGGAAAGTCAAGAAAAATACGATAAGATCGGCTAAAAAGGCTCTTGGAGTCAGGCTGAGGCATTTGTTCTTAGTGCAGCATTGCGCGCGGTGGTTCCTATAGAGACCTCACGATTTCTGTACTGAATGTGGCCAGAAATCCCATTGGACAAAGCCTAATTACACACAGCCTTGCCCAGAGAGGCAGGCTTTCGCTAAAAGTGAATTCTCCAGCGCATCACTCAATAGCGACCCCTCTGGTCAGTATGGGAACTGTTGGTCTGCCTCTGGCAGCTGCATCCGTCGGGCAGAGAAAAAGCAGCAACTGGCTGTGCATTCTCACGCCAGCACGCACCCTCCAGAAATGAACGAGAACTCCTCAGCGATTGGACCGGGGGGGGGAATTCAATTGGGCAACCAAAATGGAAAAGATACACGGGGAATAAATTGCTACAAAAAAAAAGACAAAGTCATGTGAGGGCGAACCGACGCGATGCCATTGCAGGAAAGTGAGAGTCGCAGGATGGCGCAGGGGCTCAGAGGCCGCCTTTAGCGCGGGGCCACAGCAGCAGGCACGCAGACAGAGGGGAAGGCTTCCGTCGGCAAAGTGTTTTGTCTCAGGAAATACAGGAGGCTTAATGGGATTTTACGGTCGTCCGCCGGGGCGGGTTACAGCAAATCCCCTTCCACATCCCCCGCGGCCGGACCGGCATAATAATGACGCCGCGCCGGCTGCCAGCAGCGCCGCGCGTTCCAAGGCCCGGGGGCCGGGAGGGACATTTCCGCCGTGTCGCCGCGGAGGCTGGCCCGCGCAACGATGTCTACGCCGGGACGGAGACCAGCCCACGACCGTGACAGCCTGTTCAGGTTTGGCAGGCGGCACGCAGCCGACGTGACCGACTGACGCCAATTTTCAGCTGATGTTCACGTGTGAAATTGCCTCGTTGAGACGCCTCCACGTGCGCGTGCTGGCGCGAATGTTGACGGTGCTTTCAAAGAAACGCGTTTTACGGAATGAAGAGGTCCGGAGACTCTGGTGTGTAAAGTGAGCAGGCGCTGGTATTACAGGTATAGAAGCACTAAAGCGCAAAAGAAAAATAAATAAATAAATAAATAAATAAATAAATAAATAAATAAATAAATAAATAAATAAATAAATAAAACCACATTTTCCTTTAACTCAGAACAGGCCTTATGATGCAGAGGAAGAAAATGAACTGAACAAGCTGGAATATTGACAAAGACACAGGCACAATCACTTTGGGACTTGTACTTAAATACTGGCTTTACTTTCTCATTTTTGAAGTGCAAACTGCAAACTCAGTAGGACTGACTCCAGTCAAAAATTCTATGCGCTGAGCAAACCTCAGCCAAATGCACATTTCAAATGCTTGAACCTTCCTGATTCTGATTTTTAAAAAAGTTTAAATACATTTGCAGACCCCTGAGAATTATCAGAGAAACCATTTTGTTCTAATTATTGGTGAAAAAATGTTTCTTTGTAAATGGTCAATAATCTTCTGAAAATGTATTGGCGACTAAATGGATGCAGTTTTGAAATAAATTGTTTTATGCAGGTTTAATACTTCAATACAGTAAAATGTCCAGTGTTAATTCAACACCAAGTACAGGTGAGTACAGGTGAGTCCAGTAGGGATTTACTGTGTTACTACGTGTTGTGTATGATGTTCTCTACACAAGCTGTGGAGAGTGAGGCAAACTGACAGTCATGCCCAGATTTTGTACAGTAAGTGTGAATCAATGAACCAAAACACAGTCCTGCTCAACCATCCACTGACAGACATTTGGCGATGCAGGGCATCTCGAGGGCGGGTAGGGTATCTTTAAAAAATCTCACACTATAAAAAACTCTTTTTTGCGCGCGAGGACTAATTCGGACGGAGTGTAGCACAGTGGGTAAGGAACTGGGCTTGTAACCGAAAGGTCTCAGGTTCGATTCCCCGGGTAGGACACTGCCGTTGTACCCTTGAGCAAGGTACTTAACCGAAATTGCTTCAGTATATATCCAGCTGTATAAATGGATACAATGTAAAAAATGCTATGTAAAAGTTGTGTAAGTCGCTCCGGATAAGAGCGTCTGCTAAATGCCTGTAATGTAATGTAATGTAATTCAGACATTTGCCCATTTCCATTCAAAATTGCCCAATAGAGTGGCACGTTTTGTTTCAGTAGTGTTTACGTGATGCGTCATTATCGGTTATGAATTCTAAATTGCATTCATGCTCGATTTAATTTCATAACATAATCGGGACAGCTGTGCACACGAACAGCTTTGGAGAGCATGAAAAGATGTGCTACACGAATGTCTGTAATTGTTCCTACAAGCCATCGTGTATGCTCAACAACCCCGTTCAAATGTGCTTAAATAGATATGTTCTGTCACATAACTACCTTATGGTTGAGTGAGCTGATGTGATCAGAGACATTATGAATGTATTGCACACGCACTTCCAACATATCGGTTCTCCCTGACATGTTCTCACGTACAAAGTACAGACCTTCATAAATGTGTAATACCATAATTTTTCATAACGACAGACGGAAGAACATAAGAATGTGCGTGCAACAACAGGTGCTCACACCCGTACGTGCGCCACGGGATATAGAATTAGAATTCAAACACTCAGTTACACTGAATAATTATGGTGTGAAATGAACTAAATTATGGTGTGTAAAGAACTAAAATTTCGATGAACGTTTGAATGTATGTTTGAAATGTTTGCATCAGAGCAGACAGAGGTGAAGCTCCACTCTGAAAGAAGCCAGAATCTTCATTAAGCCTCCATTAAGATTTTTCACATATCATGCGATTACCTCTGATCAAAAGAAGAAAAAAAAGGTTTATTGAGAAGCCATGCTTAAATGCTGGGATCTGTGTGATTATTCATGTGCGATATTATTAATGATCTGTGTGATGAATTCAGTCAACATGGCTGATTTAAAGATTTAAAGGCTGAGGTTGTTTAATGCTGGAAATGGATGGTTATAGCTGCAAGTGTTGCCTGACTCCTTTCAATTATTCCGAATTCCCAAACACACTTAATTAAATATTTATCAGAATACATCATCACTTTTTACACAGCAGGTGTTATTGAGGGAGTGCAAATAATAACAATGCGTTCGTTTTGGAATAATAAAAAGGGGTTTGTTGAGTGGTGCAATATAATTACCAGGATTGGGAACGATGTGCTCATTCCCCTATAGGTGCTAGCGCGCGAGATGAATACCTCAATTCGGAACCCCCCCCCCCACAATACAGAGGACCGAAAACTTCGCTAATGAGAGAACTAGCAATTTGGAGACTAATTTTCTTCCCTTTTTATAGGTCAGTTTCAAACCATTTTGTCAGACCGAGCTGAAATTTAAACCGAAAACGAGCGTAGCCTCGCCGGTCGGCGGCACACGGAGTCCCGGTAAATATTCGGAAACGTTAGCCTGCGGCCGCGCCGCGGCAGGGCTCAAGTCCCGCAGAACGTCGATGATGACAGAGCGCTCAGCATCTGTGCTTTTTAAGCCCCCCGGGTTACAGAGAGGAGTGGGGCTCCGAGCCTCATTGCCCCCCCCCCCGCCCGCCCCCCCCCCACCGCTGACATTTCTATTAAAGGGGAGGCAGACGGTCCTGGAAAGCGTGCCTCCGAAGCCCAGCGCTCCCCACTTAATCCTTCTGACATTTCAATAGCCCGCTCCCCTCCTCAGACTCCCAGAACACCGCACACACTCATCTCCTCCCAGCCCGGAGCAGGTGTTGGGGGGGGGGGGGGGGGGAGCACCGGGGCGAAAGCCGCTCAACTTCGCTAAGGGTTAAAAAAAAAATTTAAAAAAATAAAAACATTTTCTGAGTTGCATTTCATTATTTAACCTGAGCCCCAGCATGTAGTAATAATACTATTCAGTCAAGAGGGCGGGTAGGGAATGGTGGGTTGGGGGGTGGGTGGGGGGCATGGCTAATTGAGCCACATTTCTCAAACATCCCTGCAACTCATATCTCAATCCTATTTTCACATCAGTCTTCACGGCTTAATCAGATTATCAATTCGGCGAAGGTAGAAATCATTACGTGCGCTAATTGAATTGCTGTGTGCGAGCGCACGCAGGCTGCAGCTTTCCCGGAGCTGCCGGGGCACAGGGCCTCAGCCAGCTTGGCGTTTCATTATGCGGGCCCTGGCTGATATGAGAGTGGAGAGCATTAGAGCTTCGCGTGTGCTAAATCCGGCCGCACGGCGTCTGACCTTCCGGGGGCCTGCCGATCGCGGGGGTTGATCTACTTGATGTTCATTCCCCTTTTTTTTTTTTTTTTTTTGCTCATTTCAAGTTGATTTGAGTTTCTATTGTACGCACCCCACCCACACCCACTGCCTCCAAACACACACGCACATGCACACGCACACGCACACGCATACAGACCAATATTTCCGAAGATGATTACCACTCACATCTGTGGCGGTCGGTGTAAATTGCATGCTAAATAATTGCCGTTTACTTGAGATCACACTAAGTTTTCTCCATAAAAAGGCCTGGAGGAGGCCCAAGAGGTCAGAGACATCAGTGGCTTTACAGACAGAGAGGGAGCAAATGTATGCATGATAAAGTCATCCGAAGTGTCTTCCTCAAGGGCATTTTTGAGCCTTTAATGTGACATTACGCAGTTAAGAGGGTCACTCTCACTGTTATCTTATAAAAATAGATAAAAAAACACACGATAAACATCCCCAACAAGCAATGGACTCAAAGCGAGCTCTGTCTTTGAGAGCCCCACGCAGACACCCACATTTTTACAGTCAACAGTTTTACACGCTCCAGTACCACGGTACCATCTCAGGCCAAGAGTCCTCCAGTGAAACCACTTATCTCTAAAGCATGTGCCTCTGCTTTGACAGTTTGCAGGTGAAACTGTCTCTACACACACGTCATTGTACCCATTATAAATAGCAAAGTTGAACTATTTTTAAACAGGACACAAAGCAGCATTATACCCTCATGAATTCTCAGCCTGCCCACACCTCCCCTCCTCCCAACACCAGTCAATGTTAAAATGTCACTGTTGCAATTGTATTCATTTTCATTCTACTTCCTCATTTTCACTTTTGATGTTTTGTGTGATTTAAGAACCATTTAAATGTCAAGCTGTCATTGTAAGTAAGTAAGAACTTGTTCTCAATCGACCTATGTGGCTAAATAAAGATGATATAAATTTGATTCAAAGCCCTCCTGACTGCGCAATGGTGTATATCTCTTTGCTAAAGACCATGTCCTCCTCTCCACAATTAAACAGACAATGAAAGCCAATATGGTTATAATGATAGTACTGACAGGAGCAGGTGGTTGGTAATGTCATGGGGATATCAAGCTGAGGAGTTGGCTTTGATAGGCTGGGCTTTTCGCAGGCCCGCCTCCACGCCATCCTCCCTCAGACGATCCTCAGGCAGAGAACACAGAGAACCTCCCAAAACGAACCGTGCCCTTATTTTAAGCATTACCACCGACCGTGTACTACAAAAAATACTGCAGCATCCTGCACCCAATGGAACCAATGACATTTTTTTTTTTTTTTTGTCTGAGGAGTTTTTGAATCCGGCAGCTCTGAAAGCACACAATGCGCCATTAGAGGGGAGGCCGAAAAAGAGAGCCAGAAAGAGATGGAGGGAGGGAGGGAGGGAGGGAGGGAAGGTGAGAGAGAGCTGATGATGTGATTCAGGCCGGTATATCCGTGAGAACTGATGGGAGCGATCGGCTGCCTTCCATTAGCTGGGGCTAACAAGGCCATGCATCACGTCCCTTCTGAAAAAGCTCGCAGCCGCACCTGATTTACAGCTCGGCTCCGCAGAACGGCTATCAGCTCCGCGGCGCGGTTACAGCCGGGCCAGCGCAACGGTGAGGGAACCAGACCTGTTTAAAACCCTGGAAAGGGGGTACGCTACGCTAGAGAAAAGCCCTGGATTGCTTCGGTGAAAATCAGTTAAAAAATCAATGAAAATGTAGATGGAAAGTTCTTGGCACCTGATTGGCGGATCCAGCTGTGACACCTGCTTCCGGTACAGCGGCCTGCTACACGAGCAGCGAACCCGCGCCAGAGCTGATCGTGCCCGCGCCACACGTGACCTCCCGCAGGGAAACAGCGGTCATCTGCAGCGGGCAGAGTGCCGTCTGCCCGTCCGCGCATTAGCGAACACCCTCCGGTCAGTCGGCCCTCCTGCAGCCTGCATGCGACAGCTGCGCGGTTGCGCTGGTCAGCAGGAGAACCGCAGAGCGAAAAGAGTCACATTTGGCAGGGCCGGCAGCCGCATCCGTGGCCCTCCTGAACGGACACTGGAGCACCGGAAGGAATTTTTTTTTTGATTGGACACTCAAAACTGGGGTGGAAAAGAAAAACGGGCTTCAAAACGTTCGGTAGGTCAGCGAATGAGAGTGTTGGCTAAGGAAGCAGACGCTGCGATATAAATGTGAAGGGGAACAGCCGCAAACTGAGAGATGGGGAGGCCACATGTCAGAGCCAACCGAGCCAGCAGGATAAACAGGATGGCTGGGGGGGGGGGGGGGGGGGGGGCAGCGCTGAACCTGAATCTTCATTGGCTGTTCTTCTCACAAGGGACCTCCCCTCTTTGCTCATGCAGCAAAATCTGGTTAAAAATGTTTCCACTTTTTTTTTTTTCCCCTCAGGCAATTGCACTGGCCGGGGCACTAGATCTACGTATGTGCGGTCACTGCGTGCTCCTGTAACAACAGGGAGATGGGTCAGCAGCCGTCTCCAGAAATATCTTAGCAGAGAGCAAGCACTTTGGGTCAGTTTTCAAAATGAATGCGGCCTTATTCGCATCCTAATGGAACGGCCCGAGGCAACAGATCCTCCCCGTCTTCCCGACCCCCAGAAACCCAGGGAGCGTTTGGCATATCATGGCAAGCAGCTCTGTGTAACGTATGTAACGTCCTTTAGCCAATTACAAGTGGTTGAATGCATCAGATTTCAGGGATAGATGGATGGGGCTTTCTTCAAAAGCAAACATTCAATTGAAAAAAGAAAACTTAGGAGAGCGTACTCACATAATTAATTCGGATAAACTAATTGAACTAATTGAATACTGAACCGTGTGCAAAAAACAGAAACATTTTACCTGAAGTGGGTTTATTTATGTATTATTTTTTCGCTTCTACAGCAATGATCACACTGGTCATACCAACCCCCCCCCCCCAATTACTATGTTTAATTATACTGACTTTACATTTATTCGAAGGATTTATTACACCTATATCAACCATAAATGTTCACCGGCTCTTAATAACTGACAAATATATACGCTATGAATCATGCAATCATAAGTATCATGTAATCAAGGTAATTATACCACTACAGCAATAAAATCTTTCAATATATTGGCTGGAATATTTATACTTGCTTTTGACAATAACAATGTCTTACAAATTTCTTAATAAGCTGTTATGAATTACATATAATATTTTATATTTTAATATGTATTTATAGTAAATTGTTAACTAGAATATGACTGAAATTACATGATTTAACATGAGGTAATAAAATAAATATACATAAAAATTTTTAAATAGTATCACAGAGAATACTTATGCCATGCATGTGTGGTTCTGGTGTTATATTATTCATATGTGCTCAGTAGCTCTAGTTAAAAGAACAATCCGCACCTGTGACCGGTTCTCTCCGGTTTTTGGTGCCCTCACGTGACCTGAATATTCCACAGGGACATTTTCTGCCTGCAAAAATGTTACCCTTCCCTCTCACTGCTCAAGTGCCATTTTTTTTCTTCTCCCTCTTCTTTTTTTTTTTTTTTTTTTTTCTTCAAATAACATTACCCGAGAGCATCGTCGACACAGTCCATTCAGCTAAAGCAGATTACATTAGCCACGGCACAAGTGGATTCTCGCGGCTCGCCATCGGTGATCCACAAAATGCATTACGCCCCAGCCAGGAAAACAGGGCCCCAGCAGACGATTTCTCACCGTCTGCCGGGAGGAGGAGGAGGAGGAGGAGGAGGAGGAGGAGGATAATCCCAAACGTGACTAGGCCAGATAGCAGGGAAGCCCTCGAAAGCATCGTGCCGTGGCTAAATTTCGCGAGAGGGAAACGGAGAGGCGGGAGGGAACGGAGAACGTCCTGAGCTCGGAAGGCCAAGTCGCACGTGAGCGTGCGTAATCAGCGGGGGGATTGCGAGATGTGTCGCGGAGACCGTAAAAAAAACAAAAAAGGGCACGGCAGAACGAGCGCTGGCATAATGAGATCGGGATCTGAGGACGCTGCTTATTTTCTGCCTGACTGAGGCCCCCACCGCGCGTGTGTGTCATCTTTGGACCGGAGAAATGGCGCGGGGGGGGGGGGGGGGCTGATATCCCAACTGAGCTCTCGACAGCCTCTTTGCTCAGCTGCGCGAGGGCGTCTTGCGCGCCACGTGAGCGGCTAGCGATTATATCGCGCGCGGCGCGGCTCTCGCTAACTTGTTAAAACGCTTTCTCCTTCCTCGTTAAGGCCTCGTTAAGGGGTTCACGCGGGTGACAAACAATCCGCGCGCGCGTTAAAACACGATAATGTCGCCTTGGATCGTTTTCGCTTATTTTTGGAATAATGGGACCTCGAACATAAATTCTCAAATTGCAGGGCTGTCTCCTTTTTTTTTTTTTTTTGCTGCAGCTTTCTGCTCCTCTCTATGGCAGCGGCATTGTGTGGCGGGTAAGGGAGCGCGCTCGTAAGTGGATGATTGCAGGTTGAAATCTCAGGCGAGGAGCCACTGTACTTCATCCTCTATCCCTGAGCAACTTACTCAACCTTTAATTGCCTTTTGTAAAATCACGATATAAACGGATGGCGTGGCCAACGCGAGCGAATCCGGGTGAGGCGTTACCCAACAAAGCAAACAAATCAGTGCTGGCGCTAGGCTAGTCTCGGCTAGCGGCGCTCGGTTAAACAGAGCCAGGAGGCTCTGAGGCGGCGGGAGAAGACGGCTCTCATCTCACTTGCTCTTCAGCAGTGAGTGCAGTAAAAGGTCGAGTAACGGAAATGGCTTGTTTCCATTGACCCGCAAAAAGCCCACTCATGGTTTTCTACCTACAAACCTTTTCTCTTCTTTAGGAGTTCCAGATGCAAGGAAACAAATGAAAAAAAGGATGAAGGATATTTATACGGAAGCGGTGCTTTCTCCAGAGCAACGGAAGCTGCCGGTGTTTGCGGCTTGCGCGTGTCTCCAGCTGTACAGTCTCTTTAAACACACCTGCTATAAATGCCATTAAAAGCAAAGGGGCCCAATAAAAGCATAGCCTGTCATGTTAGCATCTGTCTAACAGTGAAGCCCATAAATGAGAGAAACAGAGGGCGAAATAAACCACCCCCGGGGCAACACGGCCCTGGGTAATCTTAAGGACCAGGCAGCGCTGCCTGGGACCGACAGGGCGGGCCGGGCCGAGATCCAGGCCCAGGGCGGCAGAGACGCGGTGTTTACTCGTCTTCAACGGCAGATTTAATTGCCACGTGAGCGTCTTCAAAAAAAAAAACGCGCTTATTATGGCTCTCAGGTGCGCGCGTGCAAAACGCGCTCTCCTGCCGGAGCGGGAGTCCTGGAGCCTCCGGGAGACCCGCGGATCCACTCCCGGGGCGCCTTGACGAATGGCCCTGTCGGAGGCGATCGGGAATTACAGATGGCTCCTTCAGGAGTGTGCGCCAACTCCGGGACGCTCCCGAGACAATCGCCCTCCCCCCCCACCCCTCCCACCCCTCCCCCCCCTCCCCTCCTCCCTCCGGTGTTGGGAGCCAGCTGTTAATGGCGGGCGGGAGACGGCCCTAATCGCTGACAGCGGGCGACGCGGCGGAGTTGCCGCCGCGCTCCGCGGTGCGCCGCCGCCGCCGCGCGGGACGGCGGGATGCGAGCGGGCCGGGTGCTACCCGACGCCCCTCGGGGGGGGGCGCGCCTCTGACAGAGGAGCCTGTGCCGTGTTAGGGTGTGGTGTGGGCACCCTGGAGCTCAGCTCAAGGACAGGCCCGACGCTCAGTCTGATAGTTAAGCAGCGTGATATCATGATTAAAATAAAATGGGCTTTTTCGCATTTTATTTTCTCCCCTTGTCGAGGACTTTGACAGGGGAGTCTAGGTCAGGGTGTTAAGCGGGTGGGAGGGGCCTGGGCTGAGGGAGCTAATCGGGCCTGTGTCTGTCGTTGACCCCTCTCGACACGCGTACACCTGCCCTCTGGTTGGCAGGCTTCCTAACCAATTAAAATGAGCGAAGGCACGCGGCAGAACTTGAATAAAACATTGGCAATATTTTAATCTAGTCAGAGCATCTGGAGTGGTTCCGGTCAGGCCGCCGTCAAGCGGTTTATTAATTCACCGCACACACACACACACACGTCCTCGTATTAATGACAACCCGGAGAAGAAGTGGAGGGCAAACTCCGCTATAATCAAAGGGTTGCTATTCATGATGCTTGTTAATTACACTGGACTTGTCTGGGGCGTGTGACGAGCGGAATGTCAATTACAGGGTGGGGATAGGCCCCCTTGCCGAACACATTTAGTTAAGCGCAGCAAATGACTTCCTGGGAAGAGCTGCGATTGGTTCGCGGTTGTGTGCGGGAGGGCGTGTTGTCCCCGCGGAGGAGTAGGCAACTCACTTTCTCCGAGAATAATGGATGGCTGCGCTACACTGTAATCACTCATATCAGGGCTCAGTTGACCATCCAGTGTAAACGAATTGCCGTTTTGTGTTTTAAGGGAAAAAATAAGTACCCGTTTAAATCAACACGAGGGCCTTCTTTGGCGAGATAACATTTTTGTAATCTATCATACATCACAGATTGCCTTCTGGGTCCTCATGACAGAGCAATTCTCGCTCGGGCCAACTATTTGCATGAAATCTGATCCACAATAAAAAAATATGATACATTTTTCAATAAGGTATTGGTCACGCAAGGTCTTAATGGATCAAGGGTGGCAACACTAGGCCCAAAGGGTGATCTCATGAAGTGAAATTAGCTTAAACAAGAGGAAGATATTTTAGTGCCGAGATTCAGTTTAACTGGAAAGACCCAACAACATTCTGTCGTGTTAATTTAGCCTCCGTTAGATTTAATTTCCATTAGCTCAATGTGCTTTCTATCACAGACAAACGAACCATGCTCATTCACGAATGCCCTTCCTTTTTTCCTTGTTTGCCGTGGTCACACCGAATTAAAATTTACCCAGAAGGCAGTGCATAGGCTATTAATGCTGCCCTCTTCCATGCTCTAGTGGTGTGACTGGAGATGTGAGGTGTGCTTTTCTAGCTATTATTCTGGGCCCTTTTGCAGAGAAGTAAGGAAAAACACTCAAGAAAGAGATTTTTGAGGAAAAGGGTGATGGGACACAATGCAGCACTTATATTGTTCTTTGTATCATTATCCTGATGTTGTAGCTTGTCATGCCTCCTAGTTTGACTTAGCATAGGTTAGGTCAGAGTAATGTTCACTGTCTGAACTGGACTTAATGTGTTCATGGCTATGAATTACTGTTACAAAATGAGTATTGTACCTTTTCGGACCTGCATTTGTAGTTGTTCCAATGACCTTTGGTGTGCACTTATTGTACGTTGCCTTGGATAAAAGCGTCTGCAAAATACATGTAATTTCATGTAATGTAATGTTTATTCTCAGTCTCTTTGTTAAGACTAATAGTCTAAAATTGGACATTATTAGGAGTATATACCCCCTTTGTCATAATGTAGACTAATTCATGACGACCATTTTAAGATAATTACCCATGAAAACTACGTCAATGCCGTATTTGGATCAAAGGTGGACAAGTGGATACCAGTAGTGCTTCATCTGGGACCAGCCATGCGTGGGAACAGAGGCGAATAGATACACAACAACACTGAGTTCACACAACAATACTAACTCATGTGCTAATGTAAGAACACCTCAGAATGCGGAATGTTTCTTCTTTTTTACAACTATATAAAATTTCGACTGACTGTTGTTTAAAAATGGTACAGAACTTGTGCACTCACACTCATGGTCATGGTCATGAATCACAACAAACCATTATGACCGTTAAACAGTTGTGTTTTTAATTGGACCAGTGTGGAGATTACCAAAACCATTGGTCAATGTCAACTTCTTACTGTAAGTAAGATCTACAGGTAAAAGCTTAGAAACCATGTTATTTGCATTCGTAAAATGACAAAGAAGTTCCATGAAGTGCATTTGGAAAAGTACAGCGGTAGTATTTATATACCATATACAGTAACATGAGGAAAAAGCTGTGTGTGTATTATACATTACCATATAAGCCACATTGGACATCACTCCTTGATCAAGCATGAAGCAATACTACAAGGCACAGAGGGAAAGCACTCTCAATAATACACTAGCCGGCTTTATGCACACACACACACACACACAGGGCTTTCATGTCTACATGAAAGCAGAATTACTATGGAGAAAACTGTAGGGATTTTTTTTTTTTTTAAAGCGATGCCTCTGTGCTTCTAATCTCAGATAACAGAGGGAGGAATTGAACGAGGCTTCTCCTCCCCCCCCCCGTCACGCAGGACGGGGCCTGTCTGCCACGAGGGGCAGCTTCAGCCCCCGTCAGAGAGGATCAGGGCGTGTGTTTGAGTCCTGTCAGGCGAGGTGCAGCGGGATAATTTGTCTCCTGTAGTACTGGGACCCCTAATGCGGAGTAACACAGACACGCAGAACGATGTCTAAACACACAGCTCCAGCCCAACTCCAGCACGGGATAGAGAGATTTTTTTATCTTTAAGACGACAAAATTATTCATAAGCCAAACGCCGATTAATGTACACATCCATTTTTATCAGGATGTGCATTTAATGAATTACTGAAATTGGCCTGCAGATCATGAAGAAATCTCTGTACGTATTCAACATTGGGGGGGGGGGGGCAGTAGGGAGACCGTAAATTTAATTTTCTGAAGACAAAAATTTGATGTAAAAGAAAGTAGTCAAAAATGAAGTAATGCTCTTTTGATCCTCTTGAGATATTCTACTTTCGTACAGATGTTTGTGTCTCCACTAGCATTCTTCCCATTGTTATCAACTGATATCCAGCTTGTCGTTGAGCAGCAGACATAAGCACCCCGGTGACTCAATACTTTTATTTATAATCGCGAGCAACTGATAGGTGATGATGATGGATGATAAAAATGATCAAAATTGTCAAATACACTGGTGTAATAACACTGTGTGAACAGATTTTAGATTTTAAATTTGAATCAAGAATGAAAGCCGTTACACATAAAAACTCCAGTTTCATTTATAATTATTGTGCTTATTCACATAAATTATCTCTTCACGTCAATCATTATTTCCCTCTAGACATTCCATTTGTTTATTTCTAGCTATAAGTCTACGTTTTTAAATATGAATGAAAGGCATACAAAATTATCTTGAAAGTGGCATCACAGATACTGTAAAAGCATATTTTTTACATGAGCATAGACTGGGGAACTACAGCAGGGAAGCTTATAAATATATACATATATATTTGAAATACTGTAGGTTGTGGTATAGGTCAGCTGGGATTAAATTAACCAGTCGCACATAACACCACATATGACTACACAGCTCAACAGTTTTATCGGTGAGTTCAGTCACGCCACCAGATTCTTTGAGATTATAGCACTATCGAAAAGCATGTATTCGCCCGTGAAGATTGTTTAAACATACACAATATCAAGTCCACCTCATTTCTAAAACGAAAACATGAAATCTCTCAACTGCATGATTTCTTTTCTCCAAAGCCTTGGGCAAGTCTTCAAATGACTGGCAACAATTAAGGCCTTAAAATAACCCCATGAATGTTTAAATGTTTTAATATAATGGTAATTATCCTGATCTTCGCAAATTATGACTTACTATTTTAGTCAGTTTTTCCTTTCAATGCCTCCATACACATGTAACAGCAGAGTACAGTGATACACAGAGCCATACGGGTTGTCAAACTGCACATACAGTTAGACGCAAAAGTATTGGGACAGTGGCATAATCTTTGTTGCTTTGCCTCCGTACTCCGGCGCATCGAATTTGGAATAAAAACGCTGAACACGAGGTTAGGCTGTCAGCTTTAATTTGAGGGGAATTTGCATCCATAGCAGGTGATCAGTGTAGAAATTACGGCCCTTACATACCTAGTCCCCACCCCCATTTAATGGGAGCAAAGCTAGGTTTACAGCAAGCCCTGGAGCAAGCCTCTCACCTGCCATGTCTACACAGCGTTCTATTCCGATAGCCTTACTGAAACAATGCTTTTCGGGGGGCGGAAACCCCCCCCCCCACGTTCAGTTCAGTCTATCCCATCAGTCTAGAATAAGCGATTCATTTTTCCCCCCACATTCACTCTGAAGGGTAACGCCGTCCATGCTAAAAGGAGCGCGTGATTCAGAGGGGGCTGGGCGTGCTGGGGGGAATGAGGAAGCCTGCCAGGAAGTGGCCAGGCCTTTTTTTTTCATTTTTTATAAATAGCCTGATTAATCTCCTGCTTCTTAGCATTCTCAGCATGGCTGCGCCTCCTCAGTGTGGCTGCGCCTCCTCAGCGTGGCTGCGCCTCCTCAGCGTGGCTGCGCCTCCTCAACGTGGCTGCGCCTCCTCAGCGTGGCTGCGCCTCCTCAGCGTGGCTGTGCCTCCTCGGTGTGGCTGCGCCTCCTCAGTGTGGCTGCGCCTCCTCAGCATGGCTGCGCCTCCTCAGTGTGGCTGTAGCTTCCTCAGTGTGGCTGCAGCCTCCTCAGCGGGCGGAATGGAGGCGCCGGGCGCTGGGGATTCAAAGCGGGGGGGGGGCCCCTCCCTGGAGCGCCAGCCCTCCAACCTGGCACGATTCCAGCGGATGGAGCCGAAAAACCGTCCCGCGCCCACGCCAATCACGGCCAGCGCTCCACCCGCCACGCATCTTCGAACGTAGCCGCCACGGGGGGGCCCTTCTTCATTATTAGGATTTAGGGCCCGCGTCCGGTCAACACGCTTATCACTGGAATCGTTTCTCCGTAAATTCGATTTGGCGGGTCGAGCAAATCCTCAAACCGCACAGGAAAAAAAATAAATGAAAAAATAATAATAATGTTTGCTTTGGAAAAAAAAAGTCAGGCGCATTTCTCCAAACACACTGACACGTTGGAGATTCAAGCCTGTGGCTCCTCGCTAGAGTGGAGGTGGAGTGAGAGCTCTTGTGTGTTGATAGTTACCAAAAGGAGACTGCCTACCTGCAGCCTGCAGAAACTGAGACAGCAGCCACCAACCCCCCCCCCCCCCCCCCACAACCCTCTCCCCCCTCCCCTCCCCTCCCCCCACCCTCCTCTCCAGAGTCACTCAGTGAAAAGAGCACTCTTTGATCTCCGTGCCGTGTGAGTCTCTAAGCTGAGATCAAGGGGGCTGGTTTACCTTGAAATGCACAGTGTCGAGAGCCCCGGATTCCTGCGTCCTCAGAGGGAGAAGCACTCGCCGCCCTTTGAAACAGAAGGATTTGACCTCCCTTTGAAGTATCAGATCTCATTCTTTTCTGGAGGGAGGGAGGGATGGAGCGAAATGTTCAGTAATAAAGACATTAATCCAGCGCTGTCTCGTCTACGGTGCGGCGCGGTTTAATTGCCCAGAGCTCTCGGGCGCAGCGCCTGAACGCTGCAAGCCCTTTCTCTTTCTGCGGGGATAAACAACTTTCTTTCGAGTGAGGCCAACTGTCGAACCGGGACAGAAGCGATGTCTGTCATTTTTCGAAAACTGACATCGGCAACGGCGGTGACACATCGCTCACGTTTTGCCTGCTAACTCGGGAAACGGTGGAGAATTCTCAATTCTGCAGATGCAGTGAAAAGAACTGAGAGAAGCTCGAGCTCAACCTCTGGAAGACGCCGAGTTTCCCCAGTGCCTTGTTAACTTTTACACGTTTGTCATTTTATTTTATACCTTCCCACTAGGTCCTGCGTGGTTAAAATTTCTTACCCAAATCACCATGGAAACAGTGGTTGGAGTTGTCCCAGCAGATCTTTTTTTTTTTTTTTTTTTAACATCGGTACTGAATAATAAATATTTGAGTTTGAAACTTTATGGCCGCACCGTCTACCGTTCTGGCTCAGCACTGGCAAAAAAAAAAAAAAAAATGGAGAAAGCAGAAACACATATCAACGTGAAGAGGGGCACGGAGCTTAATTTTCCCGTGGATAGGGGTGGCAGCGGACTCATTAAAAAGATGAACGATGCCATTAGAATAGAAACAATAAATACTGAGGTGAAAGAAGCTATAATTGTTCCTAATACGTATGGCACAATCCTGCAATTCTAGACTCGGGGCTGGGGAAGAAAAAAAAAAACACAAATAAAAACTAATGTGGTTCTGAAGGCCTTTAACTTTAAAAATAAAAATGCAGTAATGTCTAGTGTCTAGACCAAGGAGCCACATCCCCCCCCTCCCCTCATTGGTGTGCAAGTGAGACACCAGGAGACCAGGAAAGAGGAGCAAAATTAATGTGGTTTTCTGTGACTAATGACACCTTAATGGGCGATTGATGGCATCCCTTTAACCCGATCGCAGTCGGCCTGGTGTCCTCAGAACGCTCTCCACCGGCGAAAACGCGCACATGGCCAACGTGGCGTGAAATGCAGGCTAATTTGCATTTGTACATGGCTGTGTGTTAAAAAACGCTCATTATACCACTAACGAGCGGAGGGCGAAAGCAGGTTAACAGCGCTGTCCGTCAAGCCGAGTGAAAATGGTGGACAAAGTGCTGAGATAACCTAATAACCCAAATATCTACTGCAGGCAGCCTTCTAAAAAAAAAAAGCATAATTTACATCATCAGTGAAGAGGAACCAACCTGAAAGGAAAATGAGTAACTGAAATAAACTATTTTATGTAGTAAATGTTCGTTCCATGATCACAGGGCTCTCTAACAGAGCAGACATTCAGTTTCTCTCAGCATGTACTGCATGTGGTGCCTGAGTGTGGGTTTATCCTGCCTGGAAATTGCAAGTGCGGTCCCCTTTCCTGTACCCAAGCGCACGGTTATGCACTGCACCTTGCAAGGCCATTTCTCTTTAGCGAATGGAACGGCAAATTTCCACAGAACAATCCATCATTATATCTGCAACTCACTCTTACATTAACAAAGAAAGGTGACAAGAGTACATGCACGTCCGCCTGCAATCTCCCCGCGTGCATGCACCTGTCTGCGTGTGCAGATACACTTCTGTGTAAATAAGGCATGTTGCAACTCAGCAGCTATTCAATTGATTTACTGGTGAGCTCTCTTATTGAATTGTTGCTTCTGTACGGCTGCAAGTTTTTACACCCAGGTAAAATATGCGCAGAGGACAAAATTCCATTTATTCCACTGTTTAATGGATGATAACACGGTTTTTGAATGAGAAATTGAATTTCAGAAAGTGCTCATTTTTGCATTCCGCATAACAGAGTTGGAGAGTAACAAGAAATGAAAAATAAACATACTTTTCCCACTCCAATTAAAGGACGGTGCTTTGAAGTAAGAATGAATAGATGTATTTTGTGGGTCAGCGCAAGTATTACCAGTTTCTCTCTTAAAAGGGCGATTGAACAAAGCCATTTTAAGTGTAAATTGCTTTACACAAGAAGGAATGAACATGAATCAGCGCTAAGACACCAAAAAGAAAATCGGCAAGGACACTGCCCTTGACACATCAATGTGCAATGTTAAAGCACACAGCCACGGCATTGTGCTGCCTTCCTCCTCATTCTCCATCTCTTGTGCAGTCAATTCAATCCCTTCATGCTCACTCTCTCTCTCATACACACACACACACACACAAGCGCAAACACATACACATACAAATGCATAGTCACACAGAGACAAACAGACACACACACACGCATACTCACTCAGAGACAGACACACACACGCATACTCACTCAGAGACAGACACACACACACACACACACGCAAGTACACACACAGACACACATACACACACCGAGACAGACACACACATACACACGCATAGTCACTCAGACAGACACACACACATGCAGGTACACACACACACACACACACACACACACGAACAAACACACACACACACACCAGCTCAGTAGTTGCCCCCTATCCAGAGACTGAGGCAGACCGTGCTAACAGGGATGAACTCGATCAGGCCTGCCTGCAGCAAACACATCCCATCTTCCCCCCCGCGCTGCCAGGCGGCTCAGAGGCCCTTCCTGTAAGGCTGGCTAGGCCCCCCTTTCATTCCCTGGGATTCGGCCCAGCTCCCTCCCTCGGAAAATGGCAGTTAAACCTCCGGCAAATGCAATTTGTAATACAAGTAATTTTCCCAGAGACCCCGCAGCCACAGCGCCGCGCACGCTGAGCTGATTGGCCGCGGCTCCGCGGTCCGCGGCGCGGCCATTAAAGGGCGTGCCCGCCCCTGCGATCGGCCGCGGCTGGCCGAGGAGGGCTGGGGGGCCCCGCCTCCCTGATCGGCGCCGCTCCCCAGGCGTGGCAGCGGGCACGGGCACGGGCACGGGCACCTCAGAGCGGGAGCATAAATCATATCTCCATGGCATCAATCCCCATGGAAACTAAAGGTCAGGGACAGTGAGGGGGGGGGGGGGGGTAGTGTGCTAAATGACTGAAAAAATGTCCCGGGGGGGGGGGGCATGAAAGAAATTCTGTGAGCCTGAGTGTGATGTCTCTCTCTCTCTGGATTTAGTGGGATGACTAATTTTATTCATTGCTGTATTTATGCCTCTTGTGCGCTTTCGGCTGCTGTCTGGGGAAATTCTCTCCGTCCCTTATTTGCAATTTGCAAGGAAAATGCATTCTGCCGTATTCATTGCCCTGACTGACTTATTTTAATCCTCCCGTTTGTGTACACGGACAAATCCGAGGGAATGTGAAGTTCCCCTCTTGAGCCAGCGGTGGGGGCATCATTCCACCTGTTCAAAAAAAAGACACTGAAGAGCGCTTCAGCGTTTGAATGCGAGAGTGTCGGCCCTGAGTTCTGAGGGAGCAGCCACACCCTACTACCCCCCCCCCCCCCCCCACCGCACACACAGACTGAGAAAAACGCCATTCAGCGCGCTGTAGGGGTCAGAGGCAGTTCAAGAGCGGATTAAGAGTTTAATATACAGTGAAAATGGTCTGGATGCAGAGTGATTGTACAGAAGACTAAGAGTGGACTTAGTAAATCAAGGTGCATTTATAAATGCTTAATATACGATTAAAAATTATACAGCTATAATTACATTTCTGCCTTCAAAATGCATTGATTTTTGGCCCGATGTCAATATCACATTTAGAAAGGTATTTAGAAAGAAACTGCACGCTCGGTTGCAGTAAACACCGCTGCTACAGAGTGCACTGCAATGTCAGCAGCGAACGTTGCAACCTTGAGCAGATGATTATTAGCCACATGGGTCTCCTTTAAAACAGCTCATTCACAAGCATTTATTAATGTTCGCTAACCACCGCAATGTATTTTTAATTTTTATAACATGGTTATTAATAATTTATTAAGCACTGACAACAGCAGCATTATTGCAAATAAGTACTGATAGCAGTATTAAGGCTATGGAGCTTTGGCCAGACACCAGAAACCCTCTGGGGAGACACAGCACTGAAATAGATACATTATCTACCGTCAGCACTGGCTGGCATTCTCCGTCCTCAGTAGTGTCAAAACTCATGGATTTGAGCTCCACAGATGTTCTTCATGAACATTTGATTTAACGGATGTTTTGAGATTTGATTGCATTGAGATTTAAGCCCACGCTCAGAGTCATGTGTCTTTTGTAACCCTTTCAATTATCAGACCAAGAGCTTGGGCCTTCTTCTCCTAGATTATATTCTGGGGTTTCCTTTAAAAGAGACACATGGGAACTCCCCTCAACCTCTACAGTCACATGATCCTTTGTATCACCGATAGAAATGGACAGCATGCTACTTCAAGCAAAACTTAGCCGACTATTCAGTTTAAGCTTAAACAGTGTTAGTGCAGTGCATTCCATAACAAACCGGTGCCTGCCCGCGGCAGATGGGTTCCCCCTCTGAGTCCGGTTCTGCTCAAGGTTTCTTCCTGTTATCAGTCAGGGAGTGTTATTCCTTGCCACTGTTGCCCTAGGCTTACTCTTTGGGGGCCGGTTCTCTGTAAAGCTGCTTTGTGACAAAGCTCCTTTGTTAGAAGCGCCATACAAATAAAAATTGATTGATTGAATGATCGTACCACAAAGGTGTGGGAGGTACTGGAAACTGAATTAACTCTGGAAAATCTCTTATTCATCTCTTCCATCTCTATTCGGCTACCCATTCCTCTCCCCTTTAGAAAAACTCACCGCTCTTACACTGTCCATCAATGCAAGTTAAATAGTATATTCACCGCTGAACCTTGTGCTGGAGCACAGAGCTCCTGTGATAAAACTTTATCAAATTCTACAATACCCCCTGAAGCTACGCCGTTCACCTCACCTGCGCGCAGGCTCCATGGAAACTGTTGACATGGATACCCTTAATTCAGGTGTAAGCCATTAATATTCTAGACGTTATGAGGACACTGCTAGCAGGCCTGGGCCCGTCTGTACTTTTTTTCCCTTTTCCTTTGTGCTCTCAGTGCTTCTATCACGGATCCCAGTTTAGATCTGAGAGAATACGAGTCCTGCACTCGAGCCGCGTCTAATGCTCCGTGCACTCAGCCTGAACGCTGGTGCCGGTTTGCACATCTTACCGCGGTATTATTCATTTATACGGCAAACAGCAACAGGATGTTTACTGAAGCAAAGTCGCTCAAGCGCCTCGCCCAAGGGCAGGGCTGCCGTCGTCCGACCTGGGCACTGAACCAACAACCTTCTGGTTTCAGCCCGGTTTCGGGAACCGCCGTGCTCCGCCGTCGCGTTCCGCGCTCTAAAATGCGCACCGCATCGGCAGCTCTGCTGAATCAACAAATGCAGCAGGGGGGAAAAAAAAAAAAAAAAAAAAGTAAAAAAGAAAAAAGCTCAAAAGGGAAAGCGGAGCGGGGAGAAAAAAAAAAAAAAAAAAACAACATCCGTACAAAAATGTGTTCCCAGAAATCCCCTGGGTATCTCCAAACAAACACGCTGGCGTGCAGTAAATGCAGAAACACAATAAAGATGGAGATCAGACGCAAAAGAAGGACATTCAAGCAGCCGTTTCAAAGTGTAATTCGGTGCGTCTGGGTGGAGGCCCGTAGAGAAGGGGGATTTCTGAAGTGGAGACCAGAAACCATGCACTCAGGTCTTATAGATCCTGCTTCAGAGGCCGTGCACCTGTGAAGCAGGATTAGCCACAGGCCCCGTGCTGGTCTGCCTTTGTGCCTGTCCCTGCCTCAGCATTGGGTTATGCAGGCCCTACAGCCCCACAATGGCTACGCTCTGCTAAACGACGCGCTAACTGAGCTAACCGAGCTCTACTGAATAACTACCGTTTCCCCTTTTTTTGTATGGAAGTCAAACTGGAAAAAATAATTTTCATCAGTTTGTTAAACTTCTGAATATTAAAGACAAAGACTGACGCTGGCACGGCACTTTAGATTCTTTTCAGAGACACGCCCGTTTTGTGCCCGGAGTAACCCCCCCCCCCCCCGCTGGAATCGTGCACAGAATTACCGTTAATCCAGAAGGGCAGGATTCCATTTACTTTATTCCCACGCGTTTTAAATTGAACGACCTTTCCCTGAGATCCGCATTGAAGGCGGCTGGATTTACAGTCCGCACGGCGCCTGGCCCTAATGTAAGCCATCGAGTGGGATCCCCCTTTTGTTCTCTGTGATTGCCCTGAGAGATTAGCACGCTAGCTGACGAGAGATACGATCTCTCTGAGGAGAGCCGCCGTTGATGGAGCCACTCAGCCCTTTATCTGAGCCTCTTCTGCACAAGCCTCCGGCTCCCCTCCCTGCTTTGTGTTCGGGACGTCACGTGACTCGTCACTCTAATTGCTTCTGCCGTTCTTAATCTGATTATTATTCTATTGTTGACAGGTGCGCGTGTGCGTTGCGCGTTTCTGTATTACGCAGATGTCGGACCGCCTATGGGAACGCACAGACATATCTTTGCACGGAAATAATAATATATGAATGCATTAGTAATAAAGAACAAATACATGAATGAATAAACTAATTCTTCTTTTGGACAGCAAAGGTATTCAGTGGTGTATCCTGGCAGTATCCTGGTATAAGCGGCATGCCCAGTGGCCCGGTATGGAATCGCCACCTTGCCAGTGCCGAGTGCATGCCACTTTTTGGTAATTTGTATTTGTCCTAATACTGTAGCTTGTTCTTCTGCCTTGTCGGCTTGGCAGAGGTTCGTCAGAATAGTGTTCACTGTGTGAACTGAACTGTGTTCTTGGCTAGAAATAGCTGTACAAAATAAGTATCGTATCTTATTGAACCTGTGTTTTGTAGTTGTCCATGACCACAAAATGCACTTTTGTATGTCGCTTTGGGTAAAAGCGTCTGCCAAATAAATGTAATGTAATGTAATGTAATGAGTGAGGGTGGAGCAGAGCTGACTGTGACGTGGCCCACAGAGGGAGGGCTCCGGTTAGCACTGGCCTCGCTGTCCTGGAGCAACCCCTTTGGCTGACTGAGCGCCTGCAGCCTGCCCTCTGCAAGCCGCCCCAGTGCAGTGGCTCCACAGCTGGGCTGCTGAACCCCAGACAGAGGAGCGGCGGAGAGCCGCACCGTCTGCAGCTACCTGACCGCACAGAAGACACCGCTGCAGGGGGGAAATGAGCCGGCCGACAGAGAGAACTGTGGGGATTATTATTATTGGACAATTAGAGCAGCGTAAATTCTTCAAAACGTATAAAATATGAAACAGTACAACAAAATACAGTTTAAAAAAAAGTTCTTGAGTAACAACTGATATAACCTTCAACAGCCAAAGAACTTGAAAAGAGGGAGAAAAAACGGTGTTGGCGAGCGTCTGGGAGAGGCTGCGGGGTAGGGCGCGCGGGGACGGGAAGAGAGGCCGCGCAATCCGCCTGGATCCCGTTCAAGGCGGGGATAAACTGCACCCAGCCTAACAGCTGAGGGGTAATCCGCCCTGTTTTTCGCAAAGAAGCGCGGAGTTTTCCAAGGTCGCAAAGATGAAAGGACCTGAGAGGGGCCCGCGGGCCCGGCGGGACGTGCGGTGCCGAAACTCAGACGGCGTTATCCGCGCCATCTCGGGCTTACGAACGCGGAGATACGCAAAAAACAAAAACAAAAACGGAGCAAAGCACATTAGCTGAAGATGACGTGAGCTCTGAACAATAAATAAACCGGACGCAGCGCCGCTGTCCCCCTTTGACACATGAAAGTACCCATAATCTCCTCAAGGAAATGAATGGTGTGTGTGTGTGTGGGGGGGGGGAAGGGAGTGGGGGGTTTGTGCCATAAATAAAAGGGAATAGCAGCAGTCATGGCCCGACAGTCTTGTATTGCATTTGTTAACCTCATCCCCCCCCACCCCCCCCCCACCCCCACCCCACCCCCCCAGTATCTCCTCCCAACACACCAGCCACAGAGTTTGGTAATCCTCGCCAAAGATATAGTGGAACCTCCAGCAGAACAGCAATACTACTAAGGCTTAGAAGATTTGGAGATCCAGCAAAGGGTCAAGGAGCAAGACAAAAATGATGCCATTTTAACAGCTACTAACGCTGTATACGCCACCTTGTCCATGAGCAGGACTTAGGAAAGGGGTCCAGACAGGGGGAGGACAAGGAGAGATCAGGGTTTGGGGAGCGCCATCAATGTGTTCACAGTACCTGAGAACTTCTGTATCAGTCCTCAAATCCACTCTCATATCTCTGGCGCAAAGCCTGTAATTACTGAAAGGAAATTAACATTCTATTATACGATCTGTTTATAAGGGTCTAATAGAAAACTGAAATGCGCGCGCCGCATTGTGCACTGCTGATGCCTAGCCAAAGGAGAAGACAAAGGTTGACAGATAATCCACACGCAGCCAGAGTGAGGGAAAACCGAAATTAATATCAGGAGCTTTTGAACAGAACATCCACAAAAGCTGCGGGGAGGCTGCGTCCTTCTCCCTTTGTTTAGGCGGAGAAGGCGAGGGCCCGGACTGCAGAAGCGGATCAAGGCCTCTTCCCCCGGCTGCTTCGGCACGCCGAGCGCTCCCGGAGCGGGGGGCTCGTTCACCTGCTCAAGGCCGGCCGGCCGGCCGTGTTTCTCCTCCGCCCGCTTCGGCGTTCAGGCGATAACAAGAGGACGTTAGCGCCGGGCCAAGCAGGCCTCTCTCTCCCGCAGCAGCCCGGCTCAACAGCTTTGTCAAACTCAGTTAGCCGCCTGGAAGGGCTGACACGCTCTCTCCCTCTCCCTCTCCCTCTCCCTCTCCCTCTCCCTCTCCCTCTCCCTCTCCCTCTCCCTCTCCCTCTCCCTCTCCCTCTCCTCTCTCTCTCTCTCTCTCTCTCTCTCTCTCTCTCTCTCTCTCTCTCTCTCTCTCTCTCTCTCTCTCTCTCTCTCTCTCTCTCTCTCTCTCTCTCTCTCTCCCTCTCCCTCTCCCTCTCCCTCTCCCTCTCCCTCTCCCTCTCCCTCTCTCTCTCTCTCTCTCTCTCTCTCTCTCTCTCTCTCTCTCTCTCTCTGTCTCTCTGTCTCTCTGTCTCTCTGTCCCTCCCTCCCTCTCCCATAGCAACAATGGCGCTCGCTCGAAGAAGACAGCAAGAGACATGTTTCGGGGACGATCAATCCGCCAAACAGCGAAGGTAAACAGCCGGGCGCCCCCCCCCCCCCCCCCGAACACCAAACGCAGCCCCGCCCGTCCGTCAGGCTGCTGCTGGCGGGGCCGCGTGACGGATGGATGTTCGGGGAGCAGAAGGGATGCTCATTAGCGGAATAGCCGTGACGGAACCCCCGCGGCCCGGCCTGATTTGGGGGGCCGGGCCCGTCGCTAACACCTCCCCCGCCCACCCCAGAACTTTCCAGGTGCCTGGAAAAAAAAAAAGGAAATGTCTGTTTTATTTTTCTTCTTCCAAGTTTATCTGTCTGGAAGCCAGCTCAGCAATCAGCAGGACTCCCGTTGATGCTCCTCCCTCACCTGTGCGTGCTCACAGCGCAGCGCAGCAAACTAGGCCTCACAGCCTGCGGGCGAACAACGCGGAGGAGCCCGGGCGTCTGAGCGGACCCCACGCCGCCGCACGGCGACGCGTCCGCTGGTCTCGCTGCCCTCGCGGGAGCTTCGCTCACACCCTCCCGTCAGGACTCGCCCTCGGCCTCCGGCGGATTGATTTAAAAACCCGCCGACGCAGAGGTACCCACAATTCCCCCCGCGGACGCAGGGGAGGCGCTGGCGACGGAGTAATCTCATTAGAGACGTTGCGCCCCAGCCAGCGCCGCGCGGAGCCTGTTGCTTCGGCTCTCGTCCCGTCTGGCCTTCTGAGACACGGAGAGCTTCCCCCGAAAAAGCAATTCAAAATATGACAGAGTGGGTAGACCGCAGTTTATTTATGTCCCAACGCAAACGCGTAGCTAAGTAATTAAAAAGTCTCAGCTCCGCAAAATGCGCGGCTGTTTGTCTTTCTTGTTATTGTCACGTCATTGGACTGAACTCACAGCTCAACAAACAACAGAAAATCCAACCTGAAATGAGACAGACACCCTAGTTTCTTACCACACGTTAAAATGTACAGCGTTAATTCAACTCTTAACAGATAACAAATAACAATTCATTTATTACAATCTGTTAAGAATTTTATTAACACTGTTAGAGTTTAAACAACACTGGACCTTTTACTGCCTCCGCCCCCACCCACCCCACCCGGGTTGGGCAAAATTAATAAAAGCAAAAGCTGATTTAATAGGCACAACCTGAGCCCGTCCTCTCCACACACAAAGGCAATAGCGGCGGGCAAATCCACAACAGAGGCAAGAATGAGAGCACGACATAAAATGGTATAGCTGTTGTGTAAAACGTGAATAGCGCAACATAATAAGTGAATATCAGTAGCCAAGGACGGCCACCAGACACAGCTACGAGTGGGTGTTTCGGCTGCAGGCGACGGCTTTGACGGTCATTCCTTTTCTCGTTTCGTGAAATTTATGTAGCCAGACGGGACAAGCGTGTCCTCTTACCACACAGTTGAGGCAGACAGGGAAATAAAGGCAGCAAATAAAGGGTGCAGTGTTGGGAAACACGCCAGGACATGACCACCGACACCCCTGCTCTTCTAATAAGCACCGAAGGATCTTTAATGGCCACGCTGGCTCAAGCGTACTGAGTCGTGTTTAAAGCGCTGGAAAGCGGCTCCACGCCCTCCTCCTTCGGCTGTTCTAAAGCGACAGCAGCATCAATTAACTTAACAAGTGTGCGCTTCTGGACACAAGTGGTAAAAGCCTCGTCTTCCCTCCTTTTCTACCGGAGCTCAGGCCATTAGGCTGAAAGCACAACCACACACGCGCAGCACAAAACACGTGTACTGGCGTGAAGGCGAACACTTACTGTTAGACACGGGCAGGCTGAACAGCCCCCAGCCCCCCTGTTACCCCCTTTGCTTCACTGCTCTAGGCACCGGAGGTGGAGTTACAGGTGTAAACAGCACTCAGTTTGCATGCCTTTGAGGTTGGCCAACGGGGTATAAAATATTTAGAGACAATGAGAGCTTTTTTTGTTTGCCCAGAGTCGCCCCAGCAGGCTCGGCGGCGGGGCCTTGAGTGCAGTTCCTTCACGTCTCCGCCCCACTCCTGCGGTTTGTCCAACTTGTTTTCTCAGCACACGCAGCCCCCTTGTCGAACCAGACCTTGGTCGTGTTTTTTTTTTCCGCGAAAGAGCAAAGCAAACAGAAAGGCAAGGGGTCCGAATGAGGGGTCCGCGGGCGGGCGGGGGGGGGGGGGGGTCTCTCTTTTTTGCGCTGACATGGGAACGGAGGAGCGAAAAGCCGCCCGAGCTCCTCGGCGGGAAGCCGTCCCGCGCGCGGGACGCGGGCCACGCCCCCACCTTTTCACTCAGGGTGGGGTCAGAGGGGTAGAAGAGCAGCAGACTTCAGATCAGGACTCTAACGACAGGTGCACTCGAAAGAAAGACACAGAAAGTACCTCGGCCCTCTTACTGAGTCATGTTTCCTTCGGCTTCAGTCAAGCACCCTGTTTCCACGAGCGTAATTACAGAAAATGGCTACTGTTTTTAGCATTCTAATTCCGTTGGGTCAACTGTCCATGTAAAAATGCCATGAGCCACAATAACTAAGCAATTTGTCTGTAGATGTAAAAACCTTTGATATATCTTTCGATTAAACGCACAGAAATAGAAATGGAAATAGAAAGGACTATTATGTGGAAAGTCCTGCCCAGTCCAGGCTTCACTCTGTACAGCTCTTCTCAGTCCATCCCCCTTTTCTCTTCTGTATCTCAGTTCTTCTCTTATCCAGAAATAATCCCAGAAAGGACTCACTATCAGCGCCAAGGGCTCTGGCTGATACCCATCCTAAGTCCCTCCACCCAGCCGGCCAAGTACCACGGAAGATAAGCCAGTCTACTGCGCTAGGGGGGAAATAAATAAATAAACAGACAGATAGATACCTGTCAGGCCAGACACTTTACTGCCCTCTGCGGCTTTTCGCTCAGCGAACCGGATGTTTCCCGACCAATCGATACGAGGGTATCATCTCTAACGAGACAGAGACAGCTTTTCCGTCACCGTGATATGACTGCCGTTCGAGCGGGCCGACGCGGCGGCCGGAGCCGGCGATGGAGAGAGACAAAGCGCGACGCGTCGGCGAGATCGGACCCGCCGCGCGAGGAAGCCGCGCCGTCGCGGGGAGGTGCGGTAGATTGCGTTCCTCCAGGGGGTCTCGCACCGTGCCCAGGGCCCCGCTGGCTGCTGGGGTACCAGACGCGAAGCTTAATGGGGGCGCGGTGCTGAGGCCCGGTCCGTCATGCTGAGGCCCGGTCCGACAGCCGTCGCCGATCAGCTGGGCAATTTCCTTGTGTGCTGAACTGTCAGAGCCCCCCATTTCCAAAAGGTGACTAGGTTCACCCCGCGCCCCCCCCACCCCCCCCCCCCCCCCCGGATACCACCAGGCTCCTGCCTCCGATTGGTGCAAAACTCTTCTTGCTGCTGACCACAAGTTGGGACGCAGCGGCAGACTCTGCACTCATCGCCACACCCCCAGGCCCCCCCCCCCAGCCCCCACAGAGCACGCTCAGACGAAACCATCAGGGGACGGCCCGGGCGAGCGCGCAGCCTCCAGATGGAGCGTGTCAGATGAGACAGGGCCGCCGGCGTGTAACGGGGGAGCATGTTTAATCAAAATCAGAAATTGTTAGCGATGTCACGACGCATCGATCGCGCGTCGCGCGCGCGGCCGGTCCCGATCCATTACCATATCAAACACCTCCCCGTCCGTCCCGGAGCGGAGGAGGTCCGGAGGCGCAGGTGGCCCCCGCGGGGGCGATTGTGGAGTCCTCTGAGCGTGACGTCCTGTAGGCCGCCGGCCTCCGCCGGGCTCTGGGGCAGGGGCGGCCTCTCCCCCCCCCCCCCCCCCGGCTCCTCTGCCGGGGCTGACACCGCATCACACGCAATTTAAATGATGCTTCCGGAAAAAGCGTAATATTTTTCCCCCGCAAGACGCTATCAATCTGCTCTCCATTGTGCCGGTGGGGGGGGGGTGGGGGAATGGAGAAGGGGGATTGGGGGGGGGGGGGGACAGTGAGCCTCTGCTGATGTGACAAGATACTCTTAGTAACGACGTGAAGAAATGGGCTGGGATATTTGGAGTGGCAGATGAAGAGATGCCCCGGCTGCATTTCGCTGAGAGCCTGGCGTCTAGAACCTTCCGCAGCACGACTTCCTCCCCCCGCCCCCACCCCCCCCTCCACCCCTCCATGCTAGCCAGTCAAGAGCATTTAACTGTGTACTGCAGATGCGGTGGCGTATGCAAACTCAGTCCTGGTGCTCAAAGGGTGTGTGTGTGTGTGTGTGTGTGTGAGTGTGTGTGTGTGTGTGTGTGTGCGCATGCATGTAGGGAGGGATATTGGGATGTTGGTCTTATTACCATCAAATGCTATTTGCATGAGGAGATATGAGGGGCTTTTTCCAACCATACAAAAAATTTTTTTTTTTTTTTTTTAAACCTCTCTGAAGATAAATCCCCAAGGTGCAATGCCTGAAGGACGATTCAAAAACAATAAAACAAATTGATCTTCCCCAGCACCACCACAAATGCGCCCCCCCCCCCACCCCACCCCCGCCTCATGAGAGACAGCTCGCGAGAACAAACCGAGCAGGAGGGGAGGTAGAGATTACCCATAGACCCACTGCCACGTCCCTAAAGTGGAGTAAACAAACAGCACACACAGGGCTCTGAACCGCTCACGGAACGAGTTCAGATGGGAGAGGGGCCCGTGTGTATGTCATATAAAAAATAACATTTCAAAGGCACACGCGCATAAATATGTATAATGCAAATCCGTGCGCTAGGCTATCGCATTAGCCTCCCGGATGCAGCTTGCCACCACTTACTGCGCTGACAATGAAAGGGAGAACATGTGAGCAGGGCCATTAGCTTTCCGGATGCTGCACAGAGCCAGGCTTCGGTAGAGTTGCTTCTTATTGGTCTCAAAAAACTCTGCAGCAATAAACTGTATTTAATTTAATTTCCAAGCCATACAAAATGTGTAAACAATATGCATAAATATGCATAAAATATCAGTACTAAAACAGTAAACTTAATATCAAGCACATAATATCAAGACTCAATTTTCTGAATTAAAAAAGATGATACAAAGATCTGGCCTCACATAACAAAAACCATAGATATATATATTTTTGGTTAACATACTCATGGTTGCTTTGTAATTTTTCTGTGGTGAAGATGAGATTCTAAGCAGCGTATATTGGACCTGCATTCTGTCATGAAATGGACAGTCCTGATTGGCCATGAACGGATAGTGGGAGGCGGTAAGTTTGTCCTTCCGTTGTTTATGTACATTGGAATGGATCCCTTCATTTTTCTCCTCCTCTCTCGCGTGCATTTTTAACGGAAATTAAAAATAGCACCGAGGACCTGCTGGGTTTCGAGTACGTTCTTCTTCGCTGCCGGTGAACTACGGTGAACGTGATGACTGGACACCGCGACGTGGCATTCGGCTGCCGCAGCTTTCCGTCGCCGCGGGCTCTGAAGGGGACCGGTTTTCACAAAGCGGCTGCAAAGAGCGGGCCGCGGAGACAGGCCGCGCGCCGCCCCGGACGCTTCCTGTAAATCTCGCCGCCGGCGGAGAGCTCGTTTCACGCGCCGACTTCCTAACACCGCGCACCCGGCGCGAGGTAAATCACACGGCCCGAAATTACAAGCAGCCACGCATCAGAATAACATTTGCATTTCCCCCCCGTCGCACTTACGGGAAGGGTTATCGATCGCCGACGCCCAAGCAGGTCATTTACCGGCGTGCGCATGACAATCCCCATGCGAGGCATCACTCAGCCTCCGCGACAGCTTTACGGCCAGGGCGCATTAGTAATCATTCATTTATTAATCGGGACACGGGCCTCGCGCGAGCCGCGCGCCCACACGTCTTTTTTTAATGATTTCGGTTTTTCCCTCGCGTTCTCGGTCGGGGCGTTCGTCACTTAAGTTTCGTTTGTCTGTCAAAGAGGCAGCGAGCCGTTTTCATCAGCAGGGGAAGGACCTGGAGCAGCCTGCCGAGCCCACATGTACAAAAGCTACACCCCTACAGCGCTGTTTGTCCACCGTGATGCCCGGGACACCGTGTGCTGCCCGTACGTGCCGCTTCTGTGACATCACAGAAGGTCACGGAATATTACAGCTCTTCCCTGACAGCGGCGACTGAGGCAATATTGTGTGTGAAGCTCCAATCAGCAGGGAACAGCGCATATAGCTGAAAACAGCAACTGCCGCTTGTATTTCCACTTACGCTATTCGGTCCTTATTCAACATTTAAAGGTCTCCCTTTATGTAAAGACCAAAACCCTGCCAAGCATGTATAACACCATCTTTACCACGGCACAACATCTTCATAAATTATTCAAACGCACTGCCGCAGGAATTGTGCTCAGAGACCCGACTTTACGCAGAGCGTCAATACGCGTCGTCACATTTAAAAACAAAAATTTTACGTGACACGTTATGTCATCCTTGATCAAGCAAACATTTATGGAGATGTTGAACGTTGCAAGTGTTTGTGCTTCATGAACCTTTAAGACAACGTACTGGGTTTAAAGTGTTACCAAAACACAGAACAACTAGATCCAGACCACACCCTTCCATAAAATCCTTGCAGATTCCATTGTCATAGGCAGGTATTGAAAAACCAGCGCATCCTTGGTATTTCATGGCATTTTAAGGCCTGAAAAGGCACATGTATCCACAGAGAGAACCCAGATTCCAGCAGGACCTTGCTTATTGTTGCAAAGAAAAGGTTACGCATGACAGAAATAGTAAGATTATTTATATTTCTTACAATAGCGGAGACACGCTATGCTACTATTTAATCTATGAATGTAACATCCTTTTGAGACCTACTCCAGGGCCAATATCCTTATGCACAAAGCCGATTTCCACAAGCCAGCAACAACATAAGCATATAAAAATGCAGTATAGATTTTGCAGCATAAAGTGGTCCCCAAACTGTATGTTGGTGCTTTGATTAGAGGAACCATTTCATAACATTTCCACAATGGAAACAATGCAAAAGTATTTTTTTTACTAAAAGAATGAACTGCAAAATAGTTTCTTTTAGGGCTGTCAAATTAACGCATTCATTTTGAATAATTAATTATAAAAAATAATGCGTTAAAAAAATAACGCAAATTAACGCATATTATTTGATGTTTATGTTAATTAATTGATGTACCGATGTTACTGTAAGTTGCTGCCTGTTGAATAACACTACCTATATTTGGGGGCTTTTCCAAGCAAGTATTGATATATGCGATTAATTGCGATTAATTCGATTAATTAATCAGCATATCATGTAATTAATTTAATTAAAATTTTAATCGATTGACAGCCCTAGTTTCTTTATAATCTTATCCACAGGCTGTCTCCTTTTCCTTTTTTCATTATTGAGATAATTAAGAGCAGGTCTGTCACTTTACCTGGTAAATAACACTAAAAGACATCTATCTAAGGTCAAACACAATTTAATTCACAATATACAATATCAAAAATACATTAAAAAGTATCTATAAAGATGGCTTTCCCAAGGAAAGGGAGTTTTTCACCAGCATATCAATAGAACGTAAAGAGTATTTTTACTTGTTCCACCAATTAAATGGAACATTTGGTTGGACTGAATTTGCTGCACAAATTCCACTGTTGAATTTCGGTCCAAAATCAACAAGCATATCACTGTACAGTCCTGTTACAGGTTTTCCTAAATAAAAATTTGTATTTAATTTGTATTTCAGCTGCCCGCAAACAGGGATATTGCAAAACCTGTAAATGAAGCCCATCATGCACCACAGTATTTTAAAAAAAAACGTCTCCTCTCAGCTCTCCCTGAGTGAAAGGTCAGAGGTCAGATAGAGCTGCTAAAAACCATGATTAAAGTCGAAATGCCCTGCCCAAATGTGAGCGCTGCTCTCCCTTGCGTGGCCTTCCCGGCTGCTCCCCGTGCGGGCGTAAATAAGGACGAGGGCCGGCCGGAGCCGGGGAGGGGCAGGCCTCGCGCCCCTGATCGGTGTTATTCATCTTTATTACCGCTGTCTCGCAGGCTCTTAGCAGCCTGACATCGCCGCTACACTCGGCCGGTTCATTACCGCCAGCTCCGCCGAGCGGGGGGCGGGGGGCGGGGGGCGTGGGGCCTCCGCACCCCCTACGGGAACTTAACATCACGGAGAGGGAGCGCAAACACGGAGAGGGAGCGCCTGAACACGGAGAGCAAGCGCCTGAACACGGAGAGGGAGCCTAAACACGGAGAGGGAGCGCAGACACGGAGAGGGAGCGCAGACACGGAGAGGGAGCGCCTGAACACGGAGAGGGAGCCTAAACACGGAGAGGGAGCGCCTAAACACGGAGAGGGAGCGCCTAAACACGGAGAGGGGAGCGCAAACACGAAGAGGGAGCGCCTGAACATGGAGAGGGAGCACCTGAACACGGAGAGGGAGCGCCTGAACACGGAGAGGGAGCGCAAACACGGAGAGGGAGCGCCTGAACACGGAGAGTGAGCGCAAACACGGAGAGTGAGCCTAAACACGGAGAGGGGAGCGCCTGAACACGGAGAGGGAGCGCAAACACGGAGAGGGAGCGCAAACACGGAGAGTGAGCCTAAACACGGAGAGGGAGCGCAAACACGGAGAGGGAGCGCAAACACGGAGAGTGAGCCTAAACACGGAGAGGGAGCGCCTGAACACGGAGAGGGAGCGCCTGAACACGGAGAGGGAGCACAGACATGGAGAGGGAGCGCCTGAACACGGAGAGGGAGCACAGACACGGAGAGGGAGCACCTGAACACGGAGAGGGAGCGCCTGAACACGGAGAGGGAGCGCCTGAACACGGAGAGGGAGCACCTGAACACGGAGAGGGAGCGCAAACACGGAGAGTGAGCCTAAACACGGAGAGGGAGCGCGTGAACACGGAGAGGGAGCACCTGAACACGGAGAGGGAGCACCTGAACACGGAGAGGGAGCGCAAACACGGAGAGGGAGCGCAAACACGGAGAGGGAGCGCAAACACGGAGAGTGAGCCTAAACACGGAGAGGGGAGCACCTGAACACGGAGAGGGAGCGCCTGAACACGGAGAGGGAGCACCTGAACACGGAGAGGGAGCACCTGAACACGGAGAGGGAGCGCAAACACGGAGAGGGAGCGCAAACACGGAGAGTGAGCCTAAACACGGAGAGGGGAGCACCTGAACACGGAGAGGGGAGCACCTGAACACGGAGAGGGAGCACCTGAACACGGAGAGGGAGCGCAAACACGGAGAGGGAGCGCAAACACGGAGAGTGAGCCTAAACACGGAGAGGGAGCGCCTGAACACGGAGAGGGAGCACCTGAACACGGAGAGGGAGCGCAAACACGGAGAGTGAGCCTAAACACGGAGAGGGAGCGCCTGAACACGGAGAGGGAGCACCTGAACACGGAGAGGGAGCACAGACACGGAGAGTGAGCCTAAACACGGAGAGGGAGCGCCTGACCACGGAGAGGGAGCACCTGAACACGGAGAGGGAGCGCAAACACGGAGAGGGAGCACCTGAACACGGAGAGGGAGCGCAAACACGGAGAGGGAGCGCAAACACGGAGAGTGAGCCTAAACACGGAGAGGGAGCGCCTGAACACGGAGAGTGGACCGCAAACACGGAGAGGGAGCGCCTGAACACGGAGAGGGAGCGCAAACACGGAGAGGGAGCACCTGAACACGGAGAGGGAGCGCAAACACGGAGAGGGAGCGCCTGAACACGGAGAGGGAGCGCAAACACGGAGAGGGAGCACCTGAACACGGAGAGTGAGCCTAAACACGGAGAGGGAGCACCTGAACACGGAGAGGGAGCGCCTGAACACGGAGAGTGAGCCTAAACACGGAGAGGGAGCACCTGAACACGGAGAGGGAGCACCTGAACACGGAGAGGGAGCGCAAACACGGAGAGGGGAGCACAAACACGGAGAGGGAGCACAGACACGGAGAGTGGACCGCAAACACGCTGCGCTAAAACACAAATACACAAACTCGCCACACAAACGCAGGAAGCCAGGGGCCCTGATGTGACGCGTGCAGACAGGAAGTCGGCGTGATTGGGCCCCACAGAGACGCATCACGCTGATCTCAGCACCGTCAAACCCTCCGTGCAAGCTGCTGTTGAGTGTGTACGCAGTTTAGCACTGGAATACTCAGAAGTAGCCTGTGCAGTGATGTCACGACCGATGCCTCTACAGGCTGGATGTACTGTATGTGTGCTACCCGCTTGTCCTTCAAAAGCTTTCACATTCACTCACTTCAGTCCTTTCAGTTGCTATTTTCAGTTGGAGCTGTTTCCGGGGGCTCCTGTGGCCAGAGGCCGCTCTGCTCAAGGAAAGGAAAGTTCCAGCATGATATTCTTTTTTGGGGGGGGGGGGAGGGGGGGTTTTCTTTTGCAAGTTTTTGTGATTGTACTGTATGTTGGATCTGCACCTCAGCACTACACCAATTTGTTTTTATTTTTTATTTTTCAGTTTTTGTATTTGTATTTTGCAGTTCAGAGCCACCGTTTCTTGTATGGCAGGGTGCCCACAAAGAGCCAAACAAAAAAAAAAAAAAATAAAAAGAACAGAACGACACTCTCGGGCAGAAAAATCATCAAGGTGCAATGGGACCTTTTGAATTATCGGTTTTTCTCGAATCGGCCGTCATGTCAGTGCAGACTGTTTGTTTTCAGTGAAACGCGAACCAGCAGTGACCCTCTGAAACCTGTCCTTGCTCCAATGCAGGCTTGTTGCTTTAAAATCCACCTTCAAAAACTTTGCTGGGTTTTTGAATGAACGGCCGCCTTTCACTGTAACTGTAAGGAGGCTTGACCTGATTGCAGCGTAATCTCCAAAGAGAACGGATATGATTTTTGATGCAGTTACAGGCCGACGGGTCTAATTTGTACAAGCAGGCCTACACCAATCAATGGGGAGACCAGACAAAAAAAAAGCAGATTTTATCACGGTCTTATGCAAATGAAAAGGACTCCGTTTTAATCAAGAGCGGCCTCCATGACTAAGAGAAAGGCCTTGGTGAAGCTTGCTCCCGGTCACCGGGGAGGGAGGGCAGGGAGGGCAGGGAGGCCAGGGGGCTCTTCTGTGATCTAATGACTACCTTAACAGGCGCACTTTTGTTCAACTGCTCCTCCGTTGCCCTGAGTGACAGCGTTTAATATTTTAAATGCGGCAGTACATCGTGTTACCCACCGGTAGATTCTACATCCTCCAATGCCCTCTGGGAGTTGGCACGTAGCATTATTTAAATACCTTTGAACACGTAGTGCACAGGTCAGACTCAGCACAATCTTCCCACACCCAATCAACGAGTCTCCTGTAGGACCTGAACGCATTTAAGATTTTAAACTTATAGACACAAGGAAAGCAAGTCCACAAAACTGTAATCAAGGGTTCCTTCCACACGCACCAGTAAACAAACCAGCTTCAGGATAATCAGCCAGACAGCACCTGCTGACTACATTTCCCAGAGTTATTTGTTAGAAAAGTGTACATTAATTCAGCCAAACACATGCCAGCCTTAACTGCTGTCCCATGTGGTAAAAATTGCAAGATAAATATTTGCTTGATTGCAGAGCAAGGGTCTCTGAAAAGCAAAATTCACAACGAACCAATTAGAGAACGACGCGCACTGAACTGTTTAACAGGAACCCATCAGAAAGGTCACATGCCTGTCTCCCTTCAGCCAAAATGGTCAGAAATGCCAATAAAGCATGATTGACATGACGGCAAATAAGGTGACCTATTCCTCTTCCCCCTACCTTTCATTAGAAATGAGACAAATTCATATTTGACATACATTCAGTCCTTGTTGGCGCTCAGATCATGAACCAACAAATTACCGATCCCATCAGCAGAAGAAGCATTAAACGCTTTGGCAAGAAAACATCTCTCACCGCGAGCCAGATCATCTCAGTCTCACGGGAAACCGACGCTTTCTCACGCGTCGAGGTGAGACGAGAACCCATGAATATTTCACGGCGTCAGGTAAACCGGCGCAAACGCGGCAGCTTGTCTTCGGAGCCCGCGCAGGCCGGCTGGCGCGTGAAGCCGCGAAGCGTTGTTACACAAAGACGCAGCCTCCCTCCCTCCCTCGTTCCTTCCCTCCCTCCCTCCCTCTGCGCGTGTAACCATCTGAGACTAATGGCCTCTCCCTCCGCGCGGGCAGACGCCGCGCGCCTCTGATCAGTTATTTTTCCCAGCCTGCCAGCCTCTGATCTTTGATTTATCGCCGCGCGGCGTGGCGGTCGGGAGCCCGGGAACAAACGACACGGTTTGGCGGGAAGCGGCGAGCGCGTGACGCGCGACGCGAGCCGCAAGCCGTCAGCCGGGGCCCCCCCGTCCGCCCGGGACGAGGCGCTCGGACCTCGGCGTCCGCCGCGCGGCCGGTCGGCCTCCCTCCTCCACCACCCCCCCACCTTCTTTTCCCGCTTTTCGATTCCCGCTCCGTCGACGCGCCAGTCTGGCGATCCCCAACCGCCGCATCACTATCTCCACCGGCTACTTCAGATTTGTTTATCCTTTCCTGCGGAATTTAATTACTTGTGTTCAGAAGAAATTACGGGGGGGGGGGTCGCCGGGGGGGGGAGACGGCCCTGCGGAGGTCACCGGCGACTGTGAATGCTAATGCCCCCCCCCCCCCGCCCCCGGGCGCGCGTCTCCCGGGCGATTACGGCCTGCCTTTCCACGCGGGTCCGCCCCCGGCGCGGCGCGGCGCTATCCCCAGATGAAGTGCTTTCCTGATGGGAGCTGGCGTTTCCGAGGGGGGGGGGGGGGGGGGGGAGGTAGAGCCCGAGCCGTCCGGCGGCTGATCTTTCTGGAGGGCCCTCGCCTTCCCGCCCGAGCTCGCGGGCGCCAGTCCTAATTAGCGAGGCGTACGCTGGCTGGCCCGCCGATGCGCGGAAAGGGGGGGGCGAGGGCGCCGCGGTAACGCTCTCCGTCTCCGTGGCGACTGGGCCCCGGGGCCGCGACAGGCCCCCGGGGAGACGCGGGCCGGATCTGGGCCCGCAGTGCCCCCGAGGCTAAGGGGGAGGCTTGACCTTATAAAGGCAGGGACACCTGACTGCTTTTCATCAGACAGGAGGGGATTGATACAGGGTTCGGGCGATGGAGGTGGGGGAAGCGGGGGGGTGGGGGGGGGGGGTGGGGGTGTGTTCTCCACCAAATCTTCTCCATCAAGTTTTTTTCCACACCAGCCACCCCCGCTGAACCACGAAAGGAGGGGCAGTGCGCCATTAGCAGGCCGCAGAAAAGCTCCAGGACAGCGAGGCCTTCCTGCTCAGTGCAGGACAGCAAGGATGTACAACAAACATTTTTGTAGGCAAGGGCTCCCACTCACACACAGACACACACACAAGGGACAAGCATCAGGAATAAGCATATGCTACAAATGCTGTGATACATTGCATTGGATATTGTTTGACAATAATATATGTTTAAATGTAGCTGTCCTTTTCAAATATTAAACATTAAAACAAAAAATAAAACACATACCCCACTTCCCAACAACACTGCTGTGCCACCATTTACGCATGCTGCAGTATTTACATACTATGCTATTGCCAACATACAGTAACACCTTTAACACTCACTTCCTTAGTGTGGCACATATGGATCCGAGCTTTCTCTATAGACTGTACCACCCACCCTGCAGCATTACTTACGAACAGACTTATTCTTCCACAACAAGCAGGAATAACACAACAAAGCACAGAAGCTATAGCACTTATTTTTTTTGCTTGCAAGCTATCTGGCACATCTCAAGGCTTCTCAGACATCACACAACACAATAAAATCATATCCTTATTAAATATGAAAAAAGACAGCCGATTTGTCTTGCTACATTAAATGAAATGACTATCATTTTGATCGCTCCATTGAAAGCCATTCATTTTTCAGTGAGTTTCCCCATCGACAGCCTGCGTGAGCAGTTGTTAGGTATTTGCTGAATCCCTTTCCCTCTTCTCGAGTGTAAATGGGTAACACAGTTTGCAAGTCGCATTTAATAAAAGCATCAGCACACTGAAGACAATAATGAGGATAATGCAATGGGTGACCACCCGCCGGAGGTCAGGGAAACAGCCAGGCCTCTGATGCATCCTCCCTGATTTATCATAAGCCCTCGTGCAGAGCTGCACCCTGTGAGCTCACACACAGAGAAGCAAACCTTTAATAAGGTGCCATTAGGATCATTTGAACAGCCCACACAGGAGACCTAGTGTGGTTCTGCTTCAACCAACCTGAAGAAGATCAATAGGCATCCCACGTGATATTAAACCCTAACATTTAAGCTGTGTTAGGGTTATATATATATATATATATATATATATACACACACACACACATTATATGTACATATACAGTAAATATACAGTGCATATGGCAATAAGCCTATGTTCAAATGTAAGAATACCGTGACTGACAAGGTGTTAGCATATAAAACTGGCTGGTGCTGCACCACCTTCCCTGTCGGACTCATTTGCATTATTTAGAATCTCTATGCCGTTTGCACATCTGTATGCATTTCATGCATTTTGCAGGTCTTTTTGTAATGGATACAACATTTGGAAGGGGCCATTTCGCCCATGCTGTTGCCTGTGGCCAAAAAGTAATAATTAGTTTGATTACCATTGGTATATACTTATCAGAGTGGAGCCTGTCACATTTGTTTTAATAGGGGGGTCAGATTATCTAATCCTGGTCGGCTAAACAACATTGAAACTGGAAAAGTCCCAGTCATACTTTTCCAAAGTATGATGGGGCGACATAGCTCAGGAGGTAAGAGCGGTTGTCTGGCAGTCAGAGGGTTGCCGGTTCGATCCCCCGCCCTGGGCGTGTCGAAGTGTCCCTGAGCAAGACACCTAACCCCTAATTGCTCCCAACGAGCTGACTGGTACCTTGCATGGCAGCCTTTCACCGTTGGTGTGTGAGTGTGTGTGTGAGAATGGGTGAATGAGAGGCATCAATTGTAAAGTGCTTTGTATAAAAGCGCTATATAAATGCAGCCCATTTACCGAAGCAGCGGTGACCAACATCCCTATGCCAGAGTGCGGCCTGAAATAGACGTGGCTGTGTGAATGGATGAAAAGACCATCAGGCGCAGGGGTGCATTACTGAGCACCTGCGATCTCCAGTTCTGCCGGTTTACTCCCGTGAAAAAAGAAGGAAGCGATAAACAGAAAAAAAGAGAAACGGAGAGTATGAGAAGCTGGAACAAAAAAATTCAAACAATATGCAGCCTGGCCTGATTGACAGGGGTAGGGGCAAACCAAAGAGCTCTCCTGAAAAAGCTTGCAGCAAATCAAGAACATTTATACAGGAAGAAAGGAGGAAAATTAAGGCTCTCTTGTGTCCTCTCCGAGCTTCCTGGAAGATGTCAAAAGCCTCATTCAGAAGCTTTGCCTTGAGAAGGGGGCTGTTCATATATAATGACACTCATTTTCAATTGACAAGTTAGAGGAAACAGAAAATAATTAGGATGGTGCACAGTCTCTGAATAGTCCTTGATGGAGTCAATCACCAGTACTCCAAAAAAACAGGTGTTGAGAATTTTCAGTCCACAACATTATACGATCATTACAATTTAGGAGTGAGAATTTTAACTGAAAGGATAGTCCAACCCCTCCCTCCACACACCCATCCTGCTACATGAAGCAAAGCTCATCTGATCTGTGAGGAAACAGCTTTTTCACAGCAATTTCAGGAAGAAATGCGGACGGATAAATGGGGGTGGTTGTCACTTTACCACAAAAGCACTGTGATGATGTATGTCCTTTTATGGAGTAAATTTGAGATTGGATAAAAAGAGCTTTGCCCCCCACCTTCACCGGTAAACATGTATAAATGTGTATATTCCAGCTTTGTCCCCAATTAGGCAAGTAAACATTTTTAAATGTGTATATTCCAGCTTTGTCCCCATTTAGACAAGTAAACATTTTTAAATGTCTAAATGGGGACAAAGCTGGAATATGCACATTTAAAAATGTTTACTTGTCTAAATGGGGACAAAGCTGGAATATGCACAAGTAAACATTTTTAAATGTGCATATTCCAGCTTTGTCCCCATTTAGACAAGTAAACATTTTTAAATGTGTATATTCCAGCTTTGTCCCCATTTAGACAAGTAAACATCTGTATTATGTGTATATTCCAGCTTTGTCCCCATTCACACAAATAACCATGTATATTCATGACTGAGAGCAGAATGCTAAATAATCTAATTGTGATTCAAAGCCAAGCAGAAGTGGGGAAGGAGCACTTCAGCATTGAAGAGACAAGCATTTAAGATGAGGTCAAAGACCTGGGAGGATATATTTCGTCTGCACTTAGATTGTACATCATCATCTGAGAGCATAACCATCGAACACCACCTGTAATAGCCGATCACAGCACAAAGGAAAAATGAGAAAATTAAACTCCATAACCAAAAACGCACTCTACCCTTGGTAATGCAAACAATCGAGAACCGCCTTGTGTTGATCCGAATTGATTCTGTTTCATCCGAGCGATAAATGATAGTTGTCAAGAACAACTCCAACAATTATGCCTGTGCCTCAGATGGGGCTGGAGAAAGAATCTCTATTCTTCCTCTACGTCTCCGTGGAAACCTCATTATTTTAATCTCCCGGTTTCATCTTTAGTAAAACATTCTCAGCCAACAGCAGCACGTCAAGCAGAATTCCATCAGCCAAACGGGCGCTTGTAATTCTTTTAATGAGCTGCAAGATACATAAAATCCCCCTTCTTGTCACAATCCCCTGGATCTTCCACAGTATATTTCAACAGGCTCAGACAATGTTGAACTGTAAACCGTAATGGGCTTCCAAAAAAAAAAAAAAAAACTGATATAAAAACATTTAAATTTGATGTTTTCTATTCCCTAGCGTGTGAAACAATGAAGGCGCCGTGTTTGGGCATTTAAATTACGGCACGGTGCGTACGTATAAAGTTACGATTAAATTAATGAACGTGAGACTCAAGAGCTAACGGTCTCTTCACCTTACGTTTTTGAAAATTCACACAAAGGATTTTTAAATGAATTAGGGAGGAAATTCTTAAATGAAAAAAAAAAAAAAAAACATAACCGTAATGATTTCAAGATACAAATGCAACGTGCGAGAGCGTTTGCAAATGTGCACAGGAGAGAAGGCTGCATTCACAAAACTTCATGTACTTGCTTTCATCTTCGGCACAAAGGGGCAGAAACGTCCTTAATAATTAGAAAAAGATTCTACAGTGCGGCTCGTTGGGGGCAGACAAAGGTGAAGGGAAACCAGACGGACAAAAACAGCGATAATGGAGAGAGGTGAAATTAGACTTCCACAATTAGGCGGGGTAGCCGTGCGCCAGCGCTGTCCTCAGATTAATGCACACGCTCATCTCCTCCGAATCGATTCCAATACCGAGCGATTGGCAACCCGCTCGATCCAGCGGACGCGCACGGCTCTCCTCCACCCCAATCCCCATCTCTGCCTCCTCCAGAGGGGCTGAGACGTCTCCCTTGGGGGTGCCGGATCATCATAGAGCTGAATGCGTATTACAGCGGGAGCATTAGAAAGTGTGACAGAGGTCTCATCATTGCATTAATACATCAACCTCCCGCTCGGGGCCTAATCTGCACAGCCAATCAGCACCACCATGAAGAGTATTCTTGTGCAATGGCAAGGTGGTCTGCACTTTGGGAGCCAATCCCTACGCAGTAAAATTCCCAGTGTTAATTTGACACCGGCTAACATGTGAAAATCACAGATTCAGATTTACTGTCCCCCACAGAGGCGCACAGAGAGTGAGAAAGGGTTCTCGTTATAGGCAGGTGTGAGGGCGAACTGCAGTGTAGTGTGCGGCATGTTCTCGGGAGGAAAAAAGGGGAACAGACAAAGGGTACAGCTGTGGCCTGCCTGGCCCTTTTGGCACGTGTATCTATGCCCCCTGCTGGTTGGGGTAAAAAGAGAGGTTGTGGTTGGGGTAATAATGAGAGGTTGTGGTTGGGGTAAAATGAGAGGCTGGGGTAAAATGAGAGGTTGTGGTTGGGGTAATAATGAGAGGTTGGGGTAAAATGAGAGGTTGGGGTTGGGGTAATAATGAGAGGTTGTGGTTGGGGTAACAATGAGAGGTTGGGGTAATAATGAGAGGTTGGGGTTGGGGTAAAGAGAGAGGTTGTGGTTGGGGTAATAATGAGAGGTTGTGGTTGGGGTAAAGAGAGAGGTTGTGGTTGGGGTAATAATGAGAGGTTGTGGTTGGGGTAAAGAGAGAGGTTGTGGTTGGGGTAATAATGAGAGGTTGTGGTTGGGGTAAAGAGAGAGGTTGTGGTTGGGGTAACAATGAGAGGTTGTGGTTGGGGTAACAATGAGAGGGTGGGGTTGGGGTAATAATGAGAGGTTGGTGTTGGGGTAATAATGAGAGGGTGGGGTTGGGGTAATAATGAGAGGTTGGGGTAACAATGAGAGGTTGTGGTTGGGGTAAAGAGAGAGGTTGGGGTTGGGGTAACAATGAGAGGTTGTGGTAATAATGAGAGGTTGTGGTTGGGGTAAAGAGAGAGGTTGTGGTTGGGGTAACAATGAGAGGTTGTGGTTGGGGTAAAGAGAGAGGTTGTGGTTGGGGTAACAATGAGAGGTTGTAGTTGGGGTAAAATGAGAGGTTGTAGTTGGGGTAACAATGAGAGGTTGTAGTTGGGGTAAAATGAGAGGTTGTAGTTGGGGTAATAATGAGAGGTTGTGGTTGGGGTAAAGAGAGAGGTTGGGGTTGGGGTAACAATGAGAGGTTGGGGTAATAATGAGAGGTTGGGGTAACAATGAGAGGTTGGGGTTGGGGTAACAATGAGAGGTTGGGGTTGTGGTAATAATGAGAGGTTGTGGTTGGGGTAATAATGAGAGGTTGGGGTAAAGAGAGAGGTTGTGGTTGGAGTAAAATGAGAGGTTGTGTTCAAGGTTGCCGTTCACTTCAGCTCAGATCTTTGTTAGAAGGCAGGAAGGACAGTCAGCTGCCCTTCGCTTTCACAGAATTGCTGGACGCGAATTGAAACCACAACACAAATTATATTTGGGGACAGGTGCTGCATGCAGGTATTCAAACTGTAGGCCTATCATTTGGCAGGCCAGGTTGCACAAGGGAGCAAAGTGTCCAGTATGAATAAACCAATAACAATTGCTATATCCTATATTGTAAGTGGCTCTGGATGAGATTGTGCTAAATGTTAAAATGCATTGTGGGCAATACCATCACGGAATGGTGCGAAGGTGGCACGGGACGCTGTGCCATGCCCGTCACAGTTGCCGTGTCATCCTACCATGACACTCTGTAATCTGAGTTCCCACGAGACCTGATTGGCTGAAGAACTGCTGGGCCACACTTACACGGCGCAGGGTTTGTGTGTGACTCCTGCTGACCAAGCTGGTTAAGTCACTCTCTGAGAATAAATTGGAATGTACTCTCTAAAACTGTGTGGCGTGATGTTGTCTTGTCTGTCTGTTATTTTTGCTGTTACTGCATTACTGGATCTTACAAGGACCCAGAAAAGGGGGTTGCTGACTATTTTTTTGGGTGTGTCTGGAGAACAAAACATTGCGGTAAACAAAACTCCATCTCAATCTGTGCAGACAAAATGTAGTTTTTGTTTCAATATTAAAGAATAAATGTGTAAATGCTGAGCGCCTGACACTTTTTTTGTATGTGTGTGTTTAATAGTTTGCGTTGATGCAAAGGGGTATATTCATAAATCAGCTTATTGACCTTCACCCCTTTTTTCTGAAACGGCAAGAAAATGTCATCAATCTACGACAGCATCTGCTTTTACCTTGTCTCCGCCTCGATTGATGGATGTGCACTTTAGTTAAAGTGATTTTCAGGGTATTTCTGCAGATGAGGTGTAGCGCTGCAGCTTGGCGAATATTGGAACAAGATGACAAACACAAAGAGGTAGGAGGACGTAAGAAAGCCTTAGTGGGGGGGGGGTGGAGGGGGTCAAAGGCCGAGCTTAAATAGCAATAGTTTAGGACTTTGAACATTTACTTAAGCATTTGAAATTGCTCTTAAATGGTTTTTAACAACTTTCAGGAAAAGAAGCTCTTTAATATTTCAGAGGAGGGTGATTATGCGTGGTATTATTTTATTAAAGGACACAGAGTTCCACCCTGTTTGGCACTGAAAAATACAACAAAAAAAAAAAAATTAAATAACGAATAGCAAGACATTCCCATTAGAGAAATTTGCTATTGAAGAGACTGACTCAATGCACTCTGCTAGGAAAACATGAAAATATTTTTTGCATAAATACCATTTGCTGCAGTTTACAGAGCAAATAAAAAGGTCTTATTTGCCCTCGCATAATCACTACTCTGACAGCACTAATGGAAAATGTGAAAGGTTACATCGTTTCAAAATATGCATTATATTGCAATTTTCACAGCAGCTTCATGAGGCTCAATAAGAATGATAGTCATCATTTTAATTTGCCTGCTCTTTATGGATAATAAAACGCGTGTATACACTATGATCAGCTCATACAATGCCAAAGAATGTCGCACTAGGCGGAAAGACGGCACGTGCACATACGTCCATCTGTCATAAAAGACTATTGTGAGTACTATAAATGAACCATGTCCAATACTGCCTCCAGAAAAAAATTAAGGTCGTGTCGTTACGGTGACAGAAGTGGTTTAAAAACATATGGCTAGGATTTATTTTCTTCTTAAAAGTCAAACAATAAAAACCTATAAACCAACGTCAGATATTTCACTCGACGTTCAGTTTTTAAAAAACGTGGGGCACGTTTAAATTTTCCGTCAGTGAAGTTGTTGGAATGTAAATACATGTTCTGTTTAACTGGGCAATCCACGACATTTTATATTTTGCAAAAAGCACGACTTGCTAAAACAACACTGGCTACGCAGACTATGTGACTGGTTTCCAGGAGCGTGGAATTTTCAATAGTATGAAATGAAATATTGAGTAATGTGAAGTTCAAATGTGGTGAGTGCTTCCGGGATATAAAATCCAAAGAAAAAAAGCCTTAAAATCATTGCTTATTTTTTATATTTCATACCTATCGACTGTTTATCCTTCCCGTTATAAAACGACTTATCTCACTTATAGATCTACAGCAGCGACATAGGCTAATAAATGCCACACGACACTCAAGATCAACTTCATGAGAAACAAAAAATAATAATTTTCACAAAATACAAAACGTATTTTTGTGCACAGTATATTTGTGCAACTGTGTTCAGCATCTGACTCTTACATGCAGAAGAGTATTTAAATAAAAGTAGTCCCGGATCTATAAATTATTTCTCTCGTACTCTGAGCAATCACACTTAATGGTGAGATGAAGACAACTGAAGTGGTGCATTATAATGGGCGCTAATCATTTTCTGATAAAGAATGGAAAACAAATATACACAAATATAGTACAGTATAAAATGACACAGCACATGAGAATTTACTGTGAACACTCAGGCCGCCGATCTGTGGCATAAACGGCGGTTTGCACCAGTTTGCAACGCTCTGCTGCGTTAAACAGCTCGCGCAGTAATCTTCAACCATTCGCAGAGATTAAGGCTTCATTACCCTGTGCCGTCTGTCACGCGGACCTTCAGATTGCTAGCAATCCGAGCTGTCTTCTGCACGCTCTTTTGTTGTGTAAACGCTAAAGTGGAAAGCATGAAGTTAAATAAGTCGAATATTTACCATGAATACTATTATTAAGCCTAAAATTAGTATCCTGCGCCCTCTTCCCATTTCAGACCACAATTATAATGAAGCATATTATATAATCAATAGGTCAGTTTAATGCAGGGCAAACCATGCACTTACTTTATATCGCCTAAGTAAATATACATATACATCCGTGTCTTACCAGGTGTCTGCATTTGTTGGCCTATCCTTTTGGCCAGTGTTAATTCATACTGCACGGTAAAATGTGCAGTCTTAAATCAACTCTTACAGAGTAGGCCTACATATGGGTGGTCCTTTTTAGACTCGTTGTGTAGGCTACTCTGTCAGAGTTGAATTAACACCGGACATTTTACTGTGCGTAAACCTGAGAGCATGCCGCTTTCATGCGTGAACAATCATTGTGTGTTAAATCGTATGAGCCTCGCACTTCAATCATATTTTAGTATAGTTTCGTATTGGCTTCGTGAAACAATGTCAATATGATTCTTTACCGAAATTTATTAACATGGTGTGCAATACTAGAAATTATCGGATGACATATTATGAAACAACCCAGGGTGAATTAATGCAATACCGTTTTAAAAGGATTTGTGCTTAAGTGTTCCGCGTACACTATCTCGTTATTCAAACAGCACACAACTATTGGTTAATGGAGCACTCCAATGTAGAAGGGGGGAAAAAAACAATCGAGGAGTGAAGTAAATTAGAGCTGGAAGCCACGGGACAAAACCGACGGAATTTTTTTAATGCTTTTTTTGCCGGTTGTGGAGCGTCACCACAATGGAGTTGTAGTAAAATAAACTGGTGCATGCACAGCCTACAGTTGTCCGAAGTTACGCATCACAAGAGAAAAACACCACTTCCTTTTTTCAAAGCTCCCCACTGAAGGACAGCACGCGGCATTTTACAAAGCAATCAGAAAGCTACCTTGGACACAGCGCCGAAGGACGTGGTCTTTTGATACCTTGAGTTCATATATTAAGACAGTTATTGCTGAATGACTGTGGATTTTTAAAAACATTCCCCGACCAAGGCCTAACATAAAAGAAAATGTAACAAAAGAAGGAAAGACTGTATGTAGCTCCTGAATCTGTCGTGTAGGCTACGTGGCCGGTCAAAGGGTAGACCTGTTGAACTTCGTAAAAGTCTTGTTTTTATCTTCATTAGGAATAAGCAGTCGCGGGATACGTAGGATACAATAGCTCACATTGTACACAGAGGACTAACGTGGAATTTGAGACGTTTCCACGTTTGTTGACAAGATTTAAGGTTACCAACACGTCTTTATCATGTAAGCGAAGACCAAACATTAAATTTAAGACGACTATATATTTGAACGATACAAAAAGTTGTAATATGTTACAGCCTAAATGTTCACGGGAAAAAAAATTTATACTCTGGCTGACTTGTATTCCTTCAAGTTCCCGAGCTTCGGGAGACTTAGTGGAATCCGTCTGTTAAAGACATCCACGATAGGCTATGATGAAAACAGCTGGATATCGTCGCCCCATTCTAAAGCCGTCGGCCGATATTTAATTGCAAATATTCAGTCAGAAATGAACCTATGAGCAAAATCTATGAATCGATTGAATACGAGAACGCGAGACATACTCAGAGACTCTTTGTTTCCAGACACTAAAATGGCATTCTACTCTAAGCTTAATGATAGTCAGACACGATATTTAAATCCTGTTCTGGGACGAATACATTCGTACGACGTATTGTACTCCGTTATAAAACAAATTGAAACCTTACCTTGACCACGAATTTCCATTGAAGAAGCGCAGAGCATCAACACCATAACTAACACGTTCATTCGGTAGTCTCCTCTTGTACACATGTCTACTGAAGTGGATTCCTCCGTTTACAAAATAATATGTCCCTGTGTTAAACACTTTCCAGACAAAAAGCAAGATAAACAATTAAAATATTCGCCCTGACAGCGACTTCCCGATTCCTCGGAAAACACCCACACGACACGGAAGGCCTTCAGGTTTTGAGAGTCGGATAGCGAGCAGATTTGTAACTGAAATTGCCTGAGAGGCAGAGAATGTTTAATTTCAATGCTCAGTAAGCGGACTGCTCGCTCTGAGTGCTGTCAGCGCCTTCAACTCAGCACGCCGCTGCCGTTTCAGCACCGCGGACAGCTCCTAGCGTCAGCAACTGGAACAACTTCAGCACCGGTGAAAGTTTGCAGCTGCGGAGCATAATCTAATACTGCCCTCGTTTAAATGGCTGAAGTATTACATTGGCGGTGTTTAATTTTGAACTATTGATTGCCGAGACCAACGTGCTATTGATTAAAGCGGTCGGCAGTCTAATGAAAACTATTTTGCATTTAACTTAAGGAGTCTTTTGAGTGAGAAGGAAAAACATTGATCAAGGCTGCACGGTATTGAATTCAGTCGAGAGACTGTATACCTAATGCCTGCAATAATTAGTGGTAAAACCTTTGGACTTTTGAGATCACAATTTGTGCAAGAGACGGCCGCTTATAAAAGCCCTAATCTCTTCCAGAGTAAAAGCATTCAATCACACAGCACTTCGATCGCACTATACTTGGTAATACTATCGGCCGTTGAACGCTCAAATGTGGAATTTAACAGAATCATGCTTGAAAAAGCAGCCGCAATGTAATTATATCATGTAGGCTTAAATATTGGGCGTAGCCTACATTTAACATTGCCAAATTACTTCCATTCGTTAAAAGGTAGCCTACGTGTTTATTTTTGTATTAGACAACGTAACATCGGTTTTTGACCATGTCTTCATAGATCGGCATATTTACGAAACAATGGTAAGAAAGGTCAGTAGGCCTTAATTAGCCTACAATATAAAATGGGTATTGTTGAACTAGGAACGTAAACACAGTTAACGGGAATGGCCCTGGAATGGCCATTCAAGTCTTCAGACGAGCCAGCCTTTGCACTTATGGGAAATCCCTTCTATTTTGAAGCAGTGTGACAAAAATAATCGCCTCTTACAAATTACCCAAGTAATCGTCTCTCTTAATGTCATTCACAGTTTGAAGAAAGACTGTAGCAAAATATTCAGATAATATGATTTTACGAATGCTGCCATTATTTGATTACACAGGTATTGATTACAAACATTAATGGGGTTTAAGTGTTACAACAGTGTAGCTTTTTAAGAAATATAGTTTTCTTTTCTTGAATTTCTTTAATTGGGAAATTGCGTCTGAAGGCTTATGGTCAAAGAAAGGAGCCAGATTGTAACCATATTCTGTAAAAAAATAAATAAATAAATAAATAAAAAATTATGGACCACAGAAGTCTGCAGCAAAATAAAATACATACAAAAGTAAATAACATATACATAAATGTCATATTTAGTGCAACTACTCTTGTAATCCAACCGCAACAGTGTAATGTATCTTAGTATGTGGCGTTCATGACACACTCAGTGATGGGCATATCCACAGTAAAGTACTTGCACTTGAGAATTTATACTACAGCAAAAATGGATAATAACTTAAGATTTACTGCACATAATAATTTTCATTTCTTGAGTCCAAAGTACTTAGCAGTGTGTGGGGGGGGGGGGGCGTTAAGGGGGGGGGGATAACTCACTTCAACCAACATTAATGCGCACGGCACCCTACATTCTCTGAGGCCTTTTTGTGTCAGGAAATGAAGCCGAGGAATTCATTTATACATTTCGTACTGAGGAAAGATGAGATGGGATGGTTAGAATTAAGTGACCCAGATTTGGGATTTAACAAGGGCACCCGGTCACACCCCCAGAGGGAGCGCCACCACATCTTTAACATTTAAAGCATTGCGTAATCTGAAGGAAGGCAAATGGTAAATGGGCTGCATTTATATAGTGCTTTTGTCCAAAGCGCTTTACAATTGATGCCTCTCATTCACCCACACACACACACACACCTTGCCATGCAAGGTACCAATCAGGTCGTTGGGAGCAATTAGGGATTAGGTGTCTTACTCTGGGACACTTCAACATGCCCAAGGCGGGGGATCGAACTGGCAACCCTCCGCCTGCCAGACAGCCGCTCTTACCTCCTGAGCTCTGTCGCCCCCTATATAAGGCCTTTTGCGCTTCAGTGTTTCTGCTCCGCTACTAAGAGCACGTCCAGTGCCAGCCTGGCGTCTCCCAGGACTCCCATATGCGTTTTAATCAAGCGCCATCCCACTTAGGTTCAGCCAATCAAACTGATGATGTCACAGGGTGGAATCTGCTGCTAGCTAATATTGGAAATGCCTCCGCATAAAGTAGGAGCGGATGAGGGATGTAATTGTACTGTACAGTACACACACACACTACCTGCAAGTTATAATTAAATCAATGCAGGCAATACATGGCTTTCATACCCAGGGGTTATATAGGCCATTTCTGTTTTCCCTTAGAGGCAAGGTTTTTAGCGATTGTTATTTTCAGTACTTGTCATCTCTCTGTATATAAAACCATATTGCATTGCGTCATTGGGGACAGTCAGCACTCAGGTGTAACACTGCTTTCCTCGCAAACGTCTCCCGTTGGCTTCAACCCTCAGCCAAGCAGGCAGCTGTTGTGGATCTGCTGTGATCTGTAGCGAGCATGATGCCATTTTGGGCCTTGACAGTGATGTACCTTACATGAGCTGGGCTCGGCCATTTCCTGAGACCCTGCTGTTTCCATCCTGTTCTCAGCGCAGAGAAACAGGGTGGATCCCCTTGTTTAAAATGCATGTGGCCGTCTCAGGTGCCCTCTTACAGTGAAAAGGAGCTGCAGGTCTTTTGCCTTGAGCCCACCACAATCAGGCCATGCTTCTGCTAACGGGCATTCAGCCAGGACCGCTGATGAAATCCAAAGCCGTGAAATGAGGTGGCCCAGGTCTCCAAAATAATGACGTGGGATCCTTAAAGCAAATCTCTCCAGGTGTTTAGAAATCTCCAGTGTTGCTCTTATAAAACACCACCTCAAAAGCAACCATTTCCAACATTGTTAACACTCTCATCGTGTTCCGCATTTAAGTGAGATTAAAACGCACGAGGTGTGAATCAGTTGGTTGCGTTTGGAGAGAGGGTGAGATCTATTGTTTCCTAATGCTTTTGAAGAAACTGCAGCAGGACAGATGGAAGACTGACACTGAGTTTTATCTTAGAAAGAAAATCAGCCCCGCAGTTCTGGCTCATTTACTCATAACTTTGAGTAAGTCAAACCCTCGTCTGGGTGTATTTATTCAAATGTAAATTTTAAAACCTTTCAAAAAGAAATGTCTTAATTTTACAGTGGTATAAAATGCATGGCTGGAGAATGCATTCACAGGCAGCTCAAGTCATTTGGAGTACCAAAGGAAGAGCAAGCATGATGAATAACAGCCATTTTGGTATTTGTAATGTAAAGCAGGAATGTCATCATTAAGCCCTACATCCAGAATAAATGCATAATTATTCTGAAGGCAGGCCTGTTTGCTTGTATGTGCTTCATCATTCATGACACAGAGAACAGAAATTTGAATTACACATTTGAATACAATGGTCCCTCCATTTTATGGGACCAAAAGTAATTGGACAATTGGCTGTTCAGCTGTTTCTCAGCCCTGAGTTGTTGCATCATTTTACATGCACAAGAAAGCTAACAAAAGGTGATTCTAGGTGTGGAATTAGGATTTTAAGTAATTGTACAAATCAGTGGCGGCTGGTGATATACATTTTTTGGGGGGACGCAGTTTTGGGGGGGACAAACAAACTAAATCAGCACTTCATAGCTCAGCAAAAAAAAAAAAAAAAAAAAAAAAAATCTAAAAACAACACAACACACTGTAATGTTGCCCAAACACTGACCAGTAGCACTACTTGAACATATTTTGCCCTCGTTAATAATATGAAATAATATGTAGAGATGACAAAATGCCCATTTCCCCATACATCACCTTAAGATACCAACAGGCAACAGCTCAATTTCTAAATATGGAACTACTAAAGTCATTTTTACTGCCACTGTTACATTCTATGAAGTCATAAAAAGAGTAGGAAAATATTAGCTAACATCAAGGTCATTTATACAGCCTTCTGCTGCCATCTGCTGGACAAAATGTGAATATGTGAATGCTGAAGTTCAAAGGAGGCAACAAAATTCACCAACTCAAGGAATATCCCGGGATTATCGGAGCTCTCACTCTCATCATGGCCACGCAAAGCCAACTCAAAGGCTCCACAAAATTTCACACAATCTATTATTCTGGACAGGATGTGTCGATTTTGTCACCTCTTCGTTGTGCTTTCTAATGCCAATCCTGTAGCCTTCATCTACCTGTTCAGCAATGTTAAACCTGCCAAAATAAATTACTCTCACACTATTGCATAGATGGCTTCGGCTACTTTCATGCAGTTTGCATTTTTCAGAAAGATGTTATAGGTCTACCCCCGTCGTTGTCCACAACGCTTCGGTGCCGACACTTTGAAATAGCAAATCGGTAAAGCAACACAAAGGCACTACTTACACCACATCCAGTTAGCCAACTCCGTTTGTCATACCAAGAGCGGGAGCCCCGGGTGTAGGCTCGTCCTCGATCACTTGCCTGCTGCTGACTTTGTAAATCGGGTCAGTCCAAGCTCCTTTATCCTCTTTTTTTCTTCCAGTGAACGCCTTGTGAAAGAGTGTTTTTGTAAGGAAATAACCGAATTTTCTTTGATTTTCGCGGTTCCACTTAAAGTTGCCATCTCCTGAAAGTACTGGTCAGCTAGCTAAGGAGCAGGAGTGACAGACGCGCATCCGTAGTTATATTAATGGCGGTGTAAACTTAAAAGATAGCGTCGAGAATTGTCCAATCACATTAGATCAAAAAACATAAAAACAATACCAATTCGCTTCCAATAAAAGTGGGAGTGTCTGGGGCGCAGAGAGCTCGAGCCCCGTGGAAAATCTGAAGCAACCATTTAGAGAGCAGCCTCAGGTCACCTGCTTGCCAAAAGTTGAAGGACTAATCGTGCATTCGGACGGTCCTCGTCAACTCGTAAAGTCGGAAATTTATCACGTGACCAAGTCGTATTTACGAGCTGTTTGCGTTTGGGCGGTCATGGCAACTGGTAAATTTATCACATGAACAATACGTATGTCCGCTGGGGATGTAAAGGAAGTGGACCAATGAGATCACGCACTGTTGGTCACGTGATAAATTTCTAGTTTAAAAAATATATATATTGATCATATTTCAATGTTACAATACATTTTGTATAGAAAAATATATATTACAGTTGATCACATTGAAAGATCATTTTAACATCTTATATTCATACATGAAACAATATAAGAATAAATTTCCAGTTGTCCACCATGTTTTGAAAGCAAGGTGAGGTCAGTGAAACGTCACAACTTGTAAACTCGGGTATCATGGAACTTGACGGAGTTTACCACTGGTATTTACCAATTGGTCAGCCGTTCGAGTGCAACTTCCTGGTGGTAAACTCGGAAATAACCGACTTTACGAGTTGACGAGGACCGACCGAATGCACCATTACATAGCCTACACACTCATTTGGCCGGGCGCCCTTCACCCAGGAAGTATATGTATTCACACAGAAATTAACCAAATACAGTTTGATTTTCGAACCAATTTTTAATGAATGCTGACAGGCACTGACAGACTACCAGGCGCATTGCACGAGTAAACAATTTTTATTTTATAATGGCTTGACTTGGCCTGTCAAGAACATTCTACTTTTTGGCCCTGAAAAACTCATTGATTGATTTAGTATGGTGTTTAGGCTCATTGTCCTGCTGCAAGTGCCATCCAATGAGTTTTGAGGCATTTGGTTGGATCTGAGCAGATGTTTCAGTACACTTCAGAATTAATTCATTCTGAACATTACCTCCAACGTGTTTCACAGATGAGAACAGTTCCTTTGGATCAGTTTGTTTCTTTCCCCACACATTTCTCTTTCCATCACTTTGGTACAGGTTAATACTCATGTCTCCATGAGAGTGTGTTCTAGAACTCTAGTTTTTTATGTACCTTTTAGTAAAATCTGGCCCAAACACTACTCGCTAGTGCCACAATGTGAGCATTGCAAGTTAAGCGCTCTTAAGGATGTCTTTGTGTGCTTTTAACATATAACTTGAATTGACACAAATGCAGTTACATTTTCAAAATCAGTATATAATCCAAGAAGCATTTCTTGATGCTATCCCAAACTGAGGACTAATTCACGGTAATCCCTTGAAGAACAAATAAAATATGTAAAACATAATTGCCTTTGCCATCTGTTGCTTTGTTCTGACCACAGATATCCTGTCTGTTGTTTCAATCAGTTCTTGAAATTTTATTTTATGCAAAGTAGTGGTCTGCAGCACATACATAGGTTGAAGCTGTTGAGCTGACGGACTGACCCCCCCCCCCCCCCCCCCCCCGCCGACCCTCCCCCCCACCCCCAACCCCTTCCAATTAATTACATACTTGGTTAAATAGACTAGACTAGGTTACACACGGGCAGGTTAAACTAATAGGCAATGTAGGCCTAGTTCTTAAGGTTATTTTAATATTGACAAGCAATCCCTCTTATGCAACAAATGCTGCGCATAAATGCATATATCAAATCCATGTATTGAAATATTAACCAGCGCTATTTTTACATTTATTGAATATACTGTATGTATTCAACAGATAGATCAGAGAAGGTGGAAATTGCTTGAAAGTTTCTCCCAAAAACCTGACAGCCTGTCAAATTCTATTTTTAAAAATGGATGTGTGGCATCTGATAATATACACTACACTGCCAAAAGTATGCGGACACCTGAACATCACAGCCATATGTACGTGTTGAACATCTCAGCTGGCAGGTAGCCAGCAACTTCTGTAAATTCTAAACATATCCTTCACTGCACACAGAGAATCTCCACACGCTAAGACTCTTTTCACCCGCAAAGTGAATTGTCTCTTTAAATTCAGTGGAAAACTTTCTTCCATTGCCAGAGCTCTGAATTCTGAGCCCAGTGGGTCGGGGATGTGGGGTATAACCTCTGCAATTTGGCTTGGATAACACTGCTCAATAATTAATCATTTGTTTTTAAGGTCTCCTTTTAAACAATATTCTTTTAAAAAATGAATGAGCTGAATATTTTAAAAGACGGCCCCACAATTGAAGCGATGTGCCTTTCTTCAGCTGCCGAGTTTATTTGTCGTAATAAGGCAAAGCCCCCTTCCCCTGAACACATTTCCATTTGGCAGGCAGGACAGATCGCCATGTGCTTCCCGATGAAGTCATTCTAGCCGCACGGGCCATCTGTCAGAACAAGGGAATTGAAAACAAAAAATGCTCTTGAATTGTAGCCTTGCTCTTCCATTGCTCACCGCGCACAATACAACAGCAATTAGGCTGTCTCTGTGCCTTTTTGCTTCTCTTTTTGCTTTTATTGTATATATATATTTTTTTTTTTTCAAACAGGAAAGACAGTGTATGTGCAATTAGGCATATGTGTGAAATGTATTTATAGACCAAGCCTGTACAGATTTGAATGGAGTAACTCATTAGTGAACTGAGCCAAGGTTTCAGTTCAAACCTTTTGCACTGGTTCTGAATCACTGCTGGTTGTGTTCACCCCGGGTCACGGGGAAATCCACTGCCATTACCTGTCGGTTCCAGGTCCACAGATTCGGCACATTGCGCAATCTTATTTAAGGCAGACTGCTATTAGTTGAAATGAGGGTGACATGAGCACATTTCTATCAGCACATTTACATCCTTATACATATATTTGCCTTTCTTTTTTTACATGGGTAGTACATTGCTTTCAAACACATATGTCAAGTGACCATTAAACTATTCTTGAGCTTTATTGAGAGTTTTATATAATTTGTTTTTTATCGATTATGTACACATTTTGCAGATAGGCTGCTATCTGTAACACTTTATCGATGCAAATTTTCAGTTGATACTGCACAGAAACATATATCCAGTACATCGTCCAGAACAGATGCCCTTCATGCAGTATTTATATTTCAGGCCCTTTTGAGAGGGAAAGTGGCTGTGATCCATTGGGTTAGGCAGACTGCATGCCAGGAAAACTTAATTCTTGCAGTTTGCTTTGCTGTGTGTAGTCTGTGTGTAGGTTGGTTGTCCACTACATAACTCCGCCACATAACTGGGGTTGTATCTTGGGAGAGATAGAAGTCTCCGACATACAACAAGTTTCCAGACGCAGCCTGAGAAGAGCTCCTAGCTATTTGAAGGTTTGTTTACTTTTTACTACTTTTAAAATTTATTTTATGTATTTTTAATGTACTGTCAAATCAGTCTTTCTTTTTTCACTATTATGTGAAGCACTTTGAATTGCATTCAATTGTATGAATATGTGCTATACAAATAAACTTGACTTGACTAGGTTTGATGAGGCTGTTTTTGTGAGACCTGCTGTGATTATGTCAGTGTCTCACATCTCAGAACTTTAAAGCAGCTGAACCCAACTCAATTTTATTTGAAACTCAAATAGTCAAACAGACACCATGAAATGGTGTGAAAGTGCACTCTTGTTTATTTCAATCTAAAATGTTAAATTTTATTTGATTTATCTTGTATTAATTGTATTTATTGTCTATTGTCTGTGAAGTTTTACATTGTTGTGAGACCCTGTAAATAAGATTTTCACTTCACTGTTGGCATGGTTAAACTTTGCACATGACAAATAAAACTTTAACAATATGGCTGCCAACTGAAGTGTGACTACAATCCCTGTGACTGTGACAAAGAAAAATAACTGTATGTTTGTGTGTGTGTGTGTGTGTGTGTGTGTAGGTAGAGATGGAAAGTCCAGGGGTAGAACATAATGTCCTTCTATGCAATACTCAAAAAACGTATCCTCCTTTTCTCCACTACTACCTGCCCAAGGAACTGCTTTTTGTGTCCTCCCTCCCTCCAGTGTCCCAATACTGGAAGAGACGAGTGACACGGCTTTTCTCATTTCTAGGTGACATCATCATGCCCATGAGGTAGGTAATCAATTATCGTGAAAATGTCCAAGTCTAAATAATGTTTTGTCAAAGATACCTTCTCATTGCATAATCATGCATTTTAAGGCACAGATTGATATGAAAACTCGCCTGCATAACTTCCGATTAGGGGAGTGATTTTTTGTTTTGTTTTGTTTTGTTTTTTTTTCCAATCTGGAAATGCGTTGCCAGGGAACAGCGTAAATCTTCACTTGGAAGTACTCTCTGATTGGATGAGCAAGGCAAGAAGACGAAAATGTAAATGCAGGATAGAACTTTTAACCAATCGATGGCATTCTCTGTAATTACGCTGTGCTTTGCTAAGTGTCAGTCACAACACATTTCATGAAGATACCACCACAACAGAATGTTTCTCCACCAGAAAGTAGTCCATGGCAAATAGACTGTTCTACAAACGAAATTCAAACATCCATGACTTCTTAACCCTGATGTCATTGTTAGCATAAAATCTGTAGTAAATGGGCTTTAACATCCAAAATATCAGTATGGTCTTTTAAATGTATAAAGTGTTATTAAGTGCTATTTGAATGTACTTTGTGTGTGCTTTGTATAATTACATAACACCCTGGTGTTCATTTTCAAACATTTTTTTTTGTAACCCAAACTGTAATTGTAAGAAAATCTATTGTTCCTATTTCACAGAACAACCCTTTAACTGCTAAAAAGCTATGATGCATTCACCAAAACCAAGAGAAGAAAAAAAAACATTAAAAGGGGTCACAAAGATCTTTTTTTCAATTCCACCACAAAAAGATTGTGCCCATTGCAAATCCATAACTGCTTTGCTGAGAGATGAGTGCTCAACTTATTTTCTCCCTCTCTCAGCACAAGATGGTTGGCATGTTGACCAGGTGTGACCTGCATCTCCCAGCTCCTCCTTGCCATTGGATGGAACTCCTGCACTGAGTCCCTGGGGATTAAATGCACAGTGGCTGGAGATCTTAGACGCTGCATTAATCCCGTAGGGGCCGTTTGCTCCCACCGGTCAGCCTTGAGCAATGCTGACGTCCGTGCATTTGGTTTTAGAGACACGCGCACGGGAAGCAAAACCTTTTAACAGGGAGAGAATTCAACGGCCTTGCCCTATGGTGACATCAGCACAAAGAATAATTGTTCCAGGTCCTGAGTTTTCCCCCTCCCCCACTTGTACCAAACAAAGAGAATAACAAATGGAGCAAATCGAGTGGAAGCTCAGCTCACTGAGCCTGCACCTTCTTCTGCCAACGTTTCACATAAATATTTCTCAAGACCATATTAATTTCTTTGCCAGGCCAGCTGTGACAACCTCTGAACACTGGCACAATGATGGCTTCTAGAGATCCATTTATCTCTTTAAACCACCCACATCCCTCTCTTCCCCTCCTTCTAGAAAAGAATAAACGAATAGCTATAGCTTCATTTAAAAAGATATGTAAGCAGAAAGCAGCACATTACGTACCGTAGTGATATGTGTATGACGTGCCAACATGCATATAAATCGCATATTCTTTTTCAAGATCATAGTACTGAGTGTGTAACAAAACATTTAATGTATAACAAATGTGCAGCTTTTTAAAACTGCTATCTAAAAACAGTGTTAGCGTCACGTAACTACTTTTTGAAATTTGATATGGAATGCACTAAAATAAATCATAATTGTGTCAGAAGAATTACAATGAACTATAATAGTCATATGCAACTAAACTGTGACAGTATTGTAATTATGTGCCTTAAAGTTGTAACAGGCAGTAAAACCAGACAGTGAAGTGGTAATACCTGTTTTAGTCAAGCTCACTCAAACCAAGTAGACAGCCTCTTTTTCCTTTTTTTTTCTGGGGGGGGGGGGGGGGGGCAATGATGTTAATGTCCCCCTTGTTCTGCAAAAGAGCTCTGAATTGCTTTGCTGTGCAATTTGGTGGGGACGCTGACAGCAAACAAACGTGTTCAGCACCAGGCCACGGAGAACACAATGTGCCTGCTACTGCCTGCCTCCTGCACTGGGTACAAATGAGTGACAGTGCACTCCCACAGGCAGAGCGAGCAGTACAACCGGGTGGCACACCATATCTATAACACTGATAGGAGGTTAAAGCCCCTGGGGGGTCAAAGGTCAGAGAGTTCAGCGCAGCAGGATTTTCCATCCCCCCGTGGGGGAACTCCGCTGGCAGTGCCCTAGGGAGGTGAGGTCGTGTCATGACCCTGAATAACAATACACATCAAACAACTGCACCTCAGATATTTATTAATTGCTATAGCAATAGTCCTAGCATTAAAAACATTGTAGGAACCGTGTGAAAAGCATGATTTATATTTGCTTTTCTTTTTCTGGGAGTCATTTTACTCATTCTTGTTATTCAGTGATGATTTCATAAAAGGTTCGTGACAGCACGGCTGTGATTCATCCCCTGCTCGTTTGTGTACAGAAGCGGGTGTGTGTGTGTGTGTGTGTGTGTGTGTGTGTCGTCTCCGCTGCCGTGCTCCTCGCTGGAGCCGCGTCCAGCATGCCGACAGTCCCGCGGTCCCAACACACTCCCCTTCTGCTCACGGTCAACCGCAAGAGGAGTACCATCGTAACTGGCACTTCGGCTCTGAATAAACCATGCGGTTTAGATGACCGCGGGCAAGGCTCCCTGATCAGCGGTTATTGCACAAGGAAGCTTTTTTAATCATTCTGGAGAGAGGGAGTCTGTTACCCCTGCTACCCCTCTGACCATGATGCAGGAGGGCTGTAACATCCATTTCCCTCTCGACTTTCACATTTGACCTTACGGAGGCAAAAAAAAACAACAAAAAAAAACTCCCATTTCTGCCTCTGAATTGAGGATACGTGCTCTGAGATCTGTGGCTGGTCCTTCATGAGGATAGTCATGCCTTTTGTCTGGCCTTTGGTAGATTTTATCTTATTAAAGAACAAATTCAGATTTTTTTTTTTAAAAAAAGAAGGCCATTTACTTCACAACAAATTAACGATGAGGACATCAACATTTCAAAAACAATAACAACAATAATAACTGCCACAGTGGCCTCAGAGGTCTGGAAGGGGGGGGGGGGGAGTATAGCTAATGTTGTTCGTTTTGTGAACTGATGGAAACCGGAATGAAATTTCTAGATGCTCGGGCTGTCCTGCGCATGTATGATCTGAATCTCCTCCCTGGTGGAAGGGGATCATACAGTGAATGGAGTGGGTGAGAAATATCCCCAATGATGTTGTCACTTTTCTCAATGGCTCTACAATTGTAGATGTTTTGAATATCCAGGCATTTTATTCCACAGATTTTAGTTGAAGTGTTCACAATTTTTTGTATTTTATTTCTGTTGATGTGAGTGAACTGCACCAGGCAAGAAATCCAAATGTTATTGTGCTTTCAATGAATGTTTGGTTAAACCTGAAGAGGATTTTATTGCTGACATGAGATTTCCTTTGTTTACAGAATAAATGCAGTTGCTGCAGTCCTTTGCTAAATACTTCTTGTGTGTTGTTGTTCCAGTTGAGCTTATAATGAATGTATATCCTTTATCACACACAAACACTGCCTGACCTAATCAAAAGCATATGGTAAAAATGAAATAGTATCAAAAAACCCCAAGAAGTGAATTATCCTTTTAACCCTTAACTATTGTTCTAGATCACTCAGAATTACAAGTAAAATGAAAAGATAAGTAGATAACATGGAAGCTTGGGAAACAAATGTTCTGCTGTGAAAATGACAGGTAGTTTACAAAGCATGTAACCATACAAGGCTTTTGAAAAGCGCAAAGCTGGATTTGTGTTTTAACCGATATGACTGTCACAGCTTTAAGCCAGGCATAGGTCAGAACCAGTTCTACCCAGCATATCCCTCTATCAGTGCAATAAAAGGCAGTGTTGTACATTTGGCATAATGTTTCGGAACACAGCTATCTGTGTGAATTCACCTTGGGTTATCAAGTATCAGTCTCTTTGTCTTCTGATTTAAGTTGGCATGTCTGTCAGCTAAAACAAAACAAAAAAAACCACAGTGAAATAAGCAAAAGAAAAAACTAGAATGCAAACTACAGCTAACTAAATGTAAATCAGAATAAATAAATTATCAGTTGTGCAGTGAATTCAGAAACTAAGGGCAAATTACAGAATATATAATATATGAGTTTGTCAACAAATATGCAGAATGTCTTGATGTAAACTCAAGATTAGAAATATGAGTGCAAAACCTTTTTCATTTTATCATTTTTGCACAGGTTACTTTTGGGCAAACTTTCAAAAAAAAATATGTTGAATTGATGAGCATAGTCATAAAAAAGCCACCAATGCAATCAGCTCAAACCGTACATTTAGCTATTATTTCACCCTAATCATATTTCTGAAATCATATGGTGCATTTGCAAGCCTTTTTTTTATGGAGAGGGTGATTGCATGTATACATAATTGTAAAACCCAGATTGCGTCGCGTCTTCTCCAATACGTGTCATAAATGAATATCTGAATCAAGGCGAACGGAGCACTGCCCCAGCTCTCAGGGAGCGCGTAAAATTAGTCATCATTTTGCTCACTGCGGGGACTGTAGTCCATTAATATAGGCAGCGTGAATAAAGAGCCAGAGTGTATATCTCTGGCATCAGAGCCCAGCATTCTGAAAGACAACTGATCTGTGGATCCACTATCTCCTGAAAGACAGGGGAGATGAGCAGCCACTGAATTATCCATGGGCGCTTAGAGGACATCCTCTACCCTCTGATGGCTAAACATTATTCAAGGAAGGGAAACAAACATCATCTTTATTATGAAAAGTGTGGTTTTCAGACATCTGGATCTAGAGCAGCTCAGCTACAGTCTGCATTTTATACACACTTAATGCAGAAATACAGTTGGGGGTTGTTCCTGAAGTAAAACAAACCGATACAACAGCAGTGTCGCCATTCTCCAGTGCCCAGGTTATCAGCGTCTGTGTGACCAGGGGTGGGTTGCAAACAGACTGGAAATAGCACAGACCTCCTGAATATGTTCTACAACTGGCAGCGTTGACAGTGAGATCAAATGTTTTTTGTTGTTATTGTTGTTTTAAAAATAAAAATAAAAACTGACAGAAATACGAAGTAAATCCAGTTCAGTTTGGAGAACTTGTTACACCTAAACTCATAAATGTAAAAGGTCAGCCTAGTTCAAATCTCTGAGGTCTGAGGTCATGGTCTAAAAGTCAATAAGCATTGACGATGTAATATATCGAAGAACGCACGGACGAGTTTTATTGTGTGGTGATGCACTTTTGTTGTGTGTGCATACAACAGGCAAGTATTGATTTGAAACTGCAGAGCCGAGCTCAAGTTCACGAGTAAAGAACAACTAAACTATAACATTCTGCCTCTGCATGTTCACCGCCATGTAGCTATAAAAAAGAAACACAACAAATCGGCAACAAGAATTATGGACCTGCTATCTACCGTTCGGGCTCCACATCCGGATGACTGCAAAAGGGGGGGGGGGGAGGGAAATCCAGCCCATCATACTTAAACAAATGGTAGGCACCCTCTAAGAGCATTTAAGCCCCAAACCACCGGTCATAGCCAAAAGATCTGAGATCCACAAGTGGAACCAGAGCAAAAATGAAAGAATTTCTGAATATATTGCCGAGCTGTGCAAATTATCAGAACGCTGTCAGTTTGGAGTAGGTCTGTCAGAGGGGCAGATTGGCACGAGGCTTACACAGTGAAAGCACACAAAGGGAGTTCCTGAATGAAAAAGGCCTCGCATTGCAAACGGCACTGGACATTACAATATGAATGGAAACAGCAGCATGGGGAGCTTCAGAGAAACAAGGGGGAAATGCACACATTATGTATCTATATATATCATATTACCCCAATGATGGTTGGGTCAAAGATCAAGAGTGTAGGAAGTGCTACAAACAAGGGCACACAGAGAGTGTGTAAAACAGGGGTGCCCAACAGGTTGATCGCATGGAGGCCATGTTGGTAGAGTTGATGTCATTTAAAAAAATGTATCAGTTAAAATCCTAATTCTTCCGTTTTCATCCCTCTTCCCTGTAGCTGCTGCCTGACAGGTGGGCACACTTGATTGACATGAAATGCGGCCAATCTGCCGCTGTTGAGAACTTTGTTACATTAAGCATGACCATTCATGACATAGACACAACTGTGCGGTCAATATTTTGTAATAAGGTAACATAAATGTCCAGTATTAAGTGATAGTAATATGATAACGTTGCCAATGCACTTCATATGGGGCAGAGCAGCCACGGTGGTGACAAGATAATACTAGTTCATTTTAGGCAGGACCTTTTGCTTTCGGTATCCAGTGAATAATGGTGTACATTTAGATTTGATTAGATTAGATATAAATTTAAATTGAGATTTTGTCCAAATATGATACTGGTATGATACTGAATTTACTTTTTTTTTTTTGCCAATATAGGTACAATTCTACTTCATTTTCTAAATATTTAAACTACACACCCGATAAGACTACTGGAAAATGTAGTTAAGCTATAGCTCTGCCCATCACATGATATATTTAATATCTACTGTGCACAAAAAATTGGTTGGTAGATCAACATTGTGCTGGCCTTTGGGAAAGTGGATCGCACGTGAAGTGTGTGGGCACCCCTGGTGTAATGTAAATGAAGTAGACCATTAACAAAGCACTGGGCTTCCAGACACCGCTGGAAGGAAAACAGAAAAGCGCACATGAAACGACGAAATGATCAAGATGAAGAAAGGAAGCGTTGCAGACGCAGAGACAGGTTGATTTGGCTTGTCTGGGGCTGCACAGCGGGAAAGAGACCACGGGTGATCGCAGGATGACATGGTTTACTCCTGAAGTGGCAGGAGCGAGACTCAAAATGGAGTCGGTCACAAGTTCAGCCTCAGCAGTGATCCCCGTACGTAACTACAGACGACTGCTTTCACACATACCGCTAAGGGTACGACTAAGGTACTGTTACCCTGTGAGACCCAGACATTGTCGTATTTTCAGGCCTATGTTGTGTGTACTCATGACATTCTGAGTAACAGTAGAAAATGTCTCATTCCAAATATGATGCTAAAATATAGCATAGGGCCTCAGGAACTGGGAAATGTTGTTCTAAACTGAATGGTGAGCCGAATGGGGAAAATGGTGTCTCTAGAATGCCTGAAAAGCAGTGTTGCATTTTTGGAACACAGGGTCTCACAGGGTTAAAGATGTACACGGGACAGAGTGTGCCCCAAAGAAAAGATAAAAGTGACAGTAACATACAAAGACAAAAAAGGCAGCAGTTGAACCTCTGTGTACTGACAAATGGAGGACCACTCACAATGCTAGGATGTGAGTGGCTTAGGACAATTAGGCTGGATTGGCACAACATCAATGCAATCATTATGTCAGTAAAGGACAGCAACACCACTCCTGAAAGGCTGTCACAGATATGGGCTGACTCATAGGAAGTGCTTAAAAAGGGGCTAAGAACACTTAAGGACATCAAAGAAAAGATTGATATTGCGAAAAAAAATGCTAATTTCAAGTTCCACAAGGCCCAACCAGGCAGTGTCTTATGCAGTCTGTCTTGCAGTGCAAGTGGAGAGAACCTAGAGCAGGTCGGGGTCCTGTCCAAGGTGGATTGCAGTGTGCCACAACTATAGTACCTGTGCAAAAGAAAACTTGTGCAAGCAAAGTGCACAACTGTGGGGGCTTTAAAGTGACTGTTAATCCAGTATTACATGCAGTCCTGTACCCCCTGCTTCACCTTGAGGACTCATTTGTTTCCCTGTCAGGAGAGCAACAATTCATAAAGATTGTCTTGGCCCAGGCCTACGTCCAAATGGAGAATGGCGTGAGGTCAAAGCAGTATGAAACAATTAACACACACAAAGGCCTTCAGCAGTACAATCGGCTAATGTTCGGGATAGCATCACCTCCTGCAATCTGGCAAAGGGCAATGAAATATGTCCTGCAGGGGATTCCTGGGGCACAATTTTATCTTGATGGCACTATTGTTACTGGCAAAGATTATAATAACTGCTTCTCCAACCTAGAACAGGTGCTCACCAGGCTGCATGCGTATGTGCTCTGAACTAACGTGTGAGTTTTTAAAAAGGAAATCTCATACTGTGGACATGTGGTCGGCAACAAAGGCTTACATTGTTCTCAGGACAAACTGAAGCTGGATTTGACATGGCCCAACTTGAAAATGTTTCTCAGTTGCGATCAAACCTCAGTTTGTAGAACTTTCCTAAACTATGCCACGCCCATTGAATGCATTGCTACAGACTGGGTCACAGTGGAGGTGGACTGAGAGTTCTGAGCAAGCTTCTCAGGTGACTGAAGAACTCATTACTTCAGAAGAGGTGCTAACTCACTTTAACCCATTCTTGCTCAACTGACTGACGTGTGATGCTTCGCCCAATGGAATTAGCGCTGTGTTGTCAGGCAGCTGTTCTCAGTTGGCTCAGGGAGACCTGTAGCCTTCACTGAAAAAAAAGTCTGTCTAATGTGTTTTAGTCTTGTAATGAGACTTAAAATAGTTCTTCTCTCAAGTAGAAAATATTGGCTTGTTATAAGTTGCTTTTTGCTTGACAAGTCAAATTGCATTGTACCCCATTGGCAAATCTTGAAATTAGTAAAACTGTCTCACCTCATTGATGAACTTTTTATCTCCTTTAGCAAAGAGTAACAGAAATAAGATTTTAAGTCGAATTATGATATACTATACCAAAATACTTGTTAAGGTTGACTTATATTTTGGTCTTTGCAGTGTTCACCTTAAGATCACTGACAGCCGCTGAATGTAGTTATGCACAGATTGACCGAGAGACCCTCAGCCTTGTGTAGGGAGTCAACCGCTGCCTGTACGGCAAAAAGCTTTTGCTGTTGGTTGACCACCGGCCTCTCCTTTCAATGTTCAACCCAACGAAAGGAGTTCCAGTGATGACAGCACAGCAGCTGCAGAGACCTTCTGACCTCTGAGAGAAACAGTCGACCTAGCAGAGGTACAGCATTCCACACAATATTTGAACAGGTACCTGTGACAAATCCCCTCGTAAAAAGTAAGCATGTAATTATCCTACAGTGTCGGGGGTCTATGACATTACTGTGAAGGGATGGCCAGCACATGGTGACTCATTGTTTCCGTCAGTCTCAGTGAGGAGGAAACGGTTGTGAGTGTGTCAGAGATCACCGTGTGACTCCTGAGTTGCGATTCTTCCCAAACTACATACCCGGTTGTTAGATGAATTGCATGAAGGTCACCCGGGGACAGTGAAAATGAAGAGACTTGTCTGTGGCTATGGTGCCCAGGAACTGAAAATCAAATCAAGGCAAGATCATGACGGATCATCACAAGTGCTGCTCTGGATGTTAAAAGACACAGAGCGCACCACCACAAGCTAATCTCAACCCATGGCCATTATCACCATGGAAACAAGTGCAAATCAACTTTACCTAACCATTCATGGACTTCATGTTCTTTATTGCAGTCAATGCATATTCCAAATGGCCTGAGGTCATAAAAATTAAGTCATCCACATTGGAAAATACCTTTTTGGTGCTAAGAACTGTGTTTGCCAAAAGATTCGCATAGATAATGGAATCTAATGAATTTCAAAGTTCATTAATAAAATTGGAATCAAACGCTAGACATCAGCTACATACCATTCAGCCACAAATGGCTTGGCAGAGAGATTTGTACAAACCTTCAAGAAAGCCATTATACCAGGCCAACACAACCTAGACAACTTCCTCTTTGTCTATTAGAATGCAGTGCACACTGATGTGCCTACTTTGAAGTCACAGAGTTAATACCAAGCTCCAGTCCACTAAGGTTTACTGTAGCAATTCAGCAAGATGTACAATAGACAGGTAATGGACATAAAACCAGAACAAACAGTGATGTGTTCCTTTGGTTCTGTAAATGTAGCTGTAACTGGATGCATTTCCTGGCATGCTGTGGGTGGCCATGAGAAGACAAGGTTGATGCAAAGAATTACTTAATTATGTTCAGTGATCATCTTCATGCTGTGTTTATGCATTTTTAATGCCTCCCTGCAGAGAGTATAAAATGATTATGCCCCTGTCCATTGGGCTGTGGCACATGACACTGATATTATCCATGCCATGGCTTTCTCAGTCACCAGATCAGGCATTAAATGGGTTGCTGGGGAATGACACATGAGAATTTCCCACTTCCGTGAGAAATGTTAGTTGATTGATTTGAATTGCGGAAGGAGGTTGTTATATTCCACCTGCAGAAGTCCAGATGCTGGTTGACTCTATACATCGGCACACAAAGGCCACAAAGCCCAAACATCCTATTAACGTACCAATTGGAGTTTCCATTTTTATTTCCTGTATGTGCACCACATGCACATCACACCATCACATGTATAGCTGTTTTTTGTCACATGGTCATCTGTAAGCAGTAAAAACTATACTAGCACTCTTTAGTCTTTTTTAAAAGTAATGAAACATTTAAATACCCTGAGTGAACATGGGCAAGGCAAAGACAGATACACATACACAGATCCCCCCCCCCCCCCACCCCCCCGCACACACACACACACACAGGGGGATGATACTGAATCATCTATTCTACTTACCAGTGTCAGAATGTCATGACACTGTAGACCTAGCTTGGCAATGCAAGTGTAATGAAAAAGGAAGAGATTGCACAGAAATTGTTGCATCGGACCATGTTATTGCCGCTGTTTGTTCATCCACACAAAACAAAACGCTAGAAATATGTTGGTTTACTACCCACCTGAGTTTCAGAGGTGCAGACTTGGAGAAAATGAACTTTCATTGCTGGCAGATGGGATTCTGGTGTCCCAGCAAGGGGTAGGTTAGCCGACCACATGTGGACTTCCTGTTATACTTTGTTTTTCCCCTCCTCTGCCCACCATGGGGAATACTCGCGATGGGCTCTCATTTATATCTGAGATGTTATTTACCCAAACAGCCAATTGTTTTTTTTTTTTTTTAAATAACCTATCGCTCATACACAGTGCCCTCCATAATATTTTGGGAAAATACATATTTTTTTTACTTATTTGGCTTGGTACTCCACAATTTTAGATTTGCAATCAAACAATTCATATATGGATACATTGCAGATTTGCAGCTTCTAATGAAGGGACTTTGTATGCATTTTAGTTTCACCATGTAGAAATTATGGCACTTTTTATACATTTCAGGGCATAATCTTTGGGACATATAAATGTCATGCAAATTGAAGTCATGTTTAGTATTTTGCCACGTATTCCTTACATACAATGACTGCTTGAAGTCTGTGGCCCATAGACATCACCAGGTTCTGAGTAACTTCTTTGGTGATGCTCTGGCAGGTCTGTACTACAGCCATGTTGAGTTCCTGCTTCTTCCAGGGTCTAGTTGCCTTAAGTCTTCTCTTCAGCATCTGAAATGCATATTCAATTGGATTCTGATGAGATGAATGGCTTGGCCAGTCAAGAATTTTCCGTTTTTTTTTGGCTTTGGAAAACTCTTTTGTTGCTTTAGTAGTATGATGGGGAACATTGTCTTGTTGTAGGATGAAGCACTGTCCAATGAGTCTGGTGGCATTTGCTAAAACTTGAGCATATATTTATGTACACTTTAGAAGGAATTCTGCTGCCTATATCAGCAGTTACATAATCAACGAGGCAAAGCCAGCCAGTACCAGTGGCAGCCATACATGCCCAGACCATAACACTCCCACCACTATGTTTCACAGATGACGTTCCTTTTTGCCTTCCACACTTTGCTCTTGCTACCCCTCTGATACAAGCTAATCTTGATCTCATCTGTCTCCAAGACCATTTTCCAGAGCTCTGCAGGCTCTTTTAGGTACTTCTACTGTAATCTGGCCATCCTGTTTTTGTGACTAACTAGTGGTTTGCATCTTGCAATGTAGCCTCTGCTGTTATGTTTGTGAAGTCTTCTGTGGACAGTAGTGACACATTCATACCTGTCATCCATACCTGTTTCTGATATGTTTGGCAGGTTTTTGGGATTTTTCTTCATTAGAGAATTCTACGTGAGAATTATGTGGTCATCAGCTGTAGAGGCTTTCCTTAGTCTACCAGGCCCTTTGCGATTACTGAGCTCACCACTGCTGTCTTCATAATGGTGTTTCAAACAGTTGATTTTGGTAAGCCTGATGTTCCTGACAGTTTTCTTTTTTTTTTTTTTTTCTTATGCCTCATAATGGCTTCCTTGACTTTGTCCCAAACATTATAATTGTATATGATGTAACATTTTTCAGGCTTCATTTACACAAATAAACTGAAAAAAATCCTTTGGAGCGTGGCACTGTGGTTAGCTGTGTGGGTTTCAAAGTAGCCAACAATGCCCCAGAAATTTCCTTAAAAAGTGGCCTTAAGAAAGAGTTCATTAGAATGGTTGGGGTCTGTACCATAGCTTTGCACACAAAGCCATGTGTTGACTGAACACATGGATCCAAACCTGTGCAACACGCTCAGGGAATGATGAAATAAAATCCACTTTTGTGAATAAATCAAACCACGGCTGCCATGTCAAGACATCATCCTGTTTGTATGCAGTTACAGAGGACTTGAAAATCTCTTTCCAAGCCTTTGCTATGGCCAGTGGGTTGCATCTCCATTCTCATTCCCATGAGAGAATAACAAATCCATCACTGATCTCCAAATAGAAACAATTGTGGTATGCCAAAATGTTGCATCTGGTCCAACAATGTGTTGGCTCGATGACTCGACGTCCCATGTCATCTCTTCTTTACCAGTCTGTTTTTTGTAACAGTAAAAAAAAAAAAAAATCAATTGATGAACTTGGGAATCAATAAGAACTGGACCCATTTCAGCCAAAGATCAGATAATTAACATAAATCATAAATAACGATTACACCGCCATTTTGTGACAGATCCAAAGAATTGTTTTCTGACGCACATACACACACCCACACGTACACACACACACACACACTCGGGCATAAAAGCGCACCACGCTCTCACTGACACGGGCTAGAATGTGACTGAGTTACTGAGCCAGCGAGCTCACACTTCATCTGTGTGTGACAGCTCTCTGCGGGGTGGGGTATGTGGCCACTTGACCCGATCCATCTGCTGCTCATGATGTCCAGAGATCCTCACTGTCACACACGACGACCCCCTCTTTTCCATCCCTCTGTCACACACAATAGCCCTCTCTTTCCCATCACTTGTTCTTTCTGTGTCTTCCACAGAATGTAGCTCCACCTTGAAACCCTGCCACAAATGGCTTTTGCTTCGCGCTAGCTTCAACAAAAGAGACAGAGTAGAAACTGGAAACGAGATGCTTTAGGCCTCTCATTATAAGACTTCCACAGAGCTGTAAGGCCACCTCCCCCCAGCTATATTTCACCTTGAGTGTACATGACAAATTTACTCCATGCAATTACATTATGTGCAGACTATACATAATGTACTGACACCAATCCAGCTTGCTTATGAAAATATTTCAGGACCAGATGAGCGGCACAATGGTTGGCATCCCACACAGCCTAAAGAGTCCTTGCTTTGTAGATTTTGAAGAGCAATTGCGTGACTTCTACAAAGAATCAAAGCACTCGCTCCTAGAACAGTGGTAAGTGCATGTTACTACTTTGGCAGCACAACAGGATAGCCTGAAACAGAATTACACTTGACCATTGATTTTTGGTACAATCCAGTTATAGAATATGTTGTTCTAAAATGTTCATGGCCAAGGCTAGTTTCACTATAATTTGCTTTCTGAGGTTTTTTTATTTCAAGAATGGTATTCATTGGGAGGACTACACGGAGGAAACCACTACAGTCCAAAAAAAATATTGCTGCAGTTAGAATTTTTTTATCTTTTACACATAATGTTCTCAGTCTTGGTATTACATTTGTTGCATCATATGTTCACGTACAAGGCCAGAACAATGAGGTCTGTCTGGGCCAGGGTGGGGAGAAGGTTCTGAGAATCTCTCTTGTCTGCTTTATTTTGTTTTGTTTTACAGTTTCAGGACACTGAATGACACTGTAACACCTTATCAGTGCAACAGGGTTCCACAGTCACCTTATCCAGGTTTGGAGACCATCTCCATCTCAGTCACCAGGGCCTGTCTGTGATTTGTCCCCACATAATGGAGTGATTTTCCTCACCAGAGACATTGGATTGCCAGTAGAGACATGGGTCTCAGGGGCTGGCTAATGGAGTCAGGTGTGTCCAGGATTGGCAGATAATTAACAACAGTTTGTGGTCTCAGGGAAGGTATGAGTAAGAGCACGGCATAAAAAAGGATGTACTGGAATGCCTTCTTCAAAGCTGTCCTTGACCAAGTTCGAGTTGCTCTCCCTGCGTACACATTGGTGAATAAACATTGTTTGTGCTTCTTGTTGCCATTTCATCTTTTGAATCTCTGAGAGATTGAGACTCGGGGCCTCAATCACAGCTTCAGTCTGTAATAGCAGGGAGCAGATCATACAAATGTGCAAATGTCAGTCCTCACAATTAACTTTGCTGCGGGACACTGGTAAAAGTAACACCGGGTGAACTTCATGCTGCCGATTACCATACTGGTAAGAGCCATCCTGTCCAAAAAACACCTGGAGTAACAACAGGTCCCCTCTGCGGTGCACTGTTGCCAGATTCCCCTTCCGTGCGCCCAGGGGAAGCTCACATGGCCGGGCGCGAATCTTCCAGAAGGCGCACCAGCGGGAGGTCTACACCCACATGCTGGAGGAGTGCTGTGAGCTTTGGGCCCAGGTGGAGGCAGAGACCGGCGTCAAGTGGTGCAGGTGCGCTGCCGTCAGCTGCGAGGGTCACTGGGACACGGGGCACAACATGCATATAAATACGCTGCTCCTGCTCCCTACGGTAACCACCAAGCTTTCAGTGACTACTGAACGTCTGGAAAATAGATACAAAGCCCTTATTTACATAAATATTAAACACGGATATGGGAGCTATTACAATTAATAAAGGGGGCTACACCTGTATGCGTTTGTCCTTTTACTGGAAAAACTGTTTCTCTCAGCATGCGATGCACTGGAAAAGTTCCCTGCCCCTAAAACTGACCGGGGATGTTTTTTTTTTTCCAGTTCACTGCTTGTATTTATGCGACTAGAGAAAGGGGGGTGAGGGGGTATGTGTTTGCGCATATGTCAAGAAGATCACTTTATGCAGGGATTATTCTCCAGAGAAAACAACGAGCGGAGCCATTTAAATGCTAGTGATTCACCGGTTTTTGTTTACTGAAGAATGCATTTTTAAAAAAAAATAAATAAAATGTCACAGAGCGTGTGAAAGAGAAGCGCGCCGTACCCATAATTCCCCTCCCCGCAGTAAAAATCACGAACGCCGGGCCTGTTGGCAGGGCCTTCGGGCCCAAGGCCGACGGCTGTAAAAAAAGCGGCCGTGGGTAAAAACGACTTGGCGGCAGGGGTAAATCTTTTTGAGCAACGCCCGGCCTCCGCCTCGTATTTCACCTGAAGGACCGTTCTCCGCAGACGGGGGGGGAGAGAGATAACCGGGGTCCACCCCGACAGATACCGCCCCGCGCACCGACGCCGCGACCATCACTCAGGGCGTTGCCGCGGGCGACGGTGAGGCGGCCGGTCTTATTTATATCCGCGCGTCCCCCCGGTCTTGGCGGGGTCGTAAGGCTCCCTGATGGATGTCGGGGGGGGGGGGGGGGGCACTGCTCGTGAGCTTCAGAGCTGCGACAGGTGTGGGGCGACAGTGAGAAAAGACGTCCGGCTGGGTCAACAAGTGGGTTTGTCACCCACGCCTCTCAATTACCCCCCAAAACTCCGGAGAGAACCGCCCTAACCCACCCACCCGAAAACACTCACAACTTCACCTGAAGTGCAAATTCCACCACAGATAGATTTTCATGAAAGCTACTGAAGACATTCACTTCTGATTAGAGACAAATTCTCCCCTGCTTGTATCATGTACTGCACTATATTACGCTAATCTACAATATTCAATACATAATGTTCAACTCTCACAAAGAACAGAAAGAATTATTATGTAGAATTATGGGATCAATCTGGCATCTTTGGCCGAAAAACGAGCGCCCACCATTCTCTCTCTCTCTGCGATAAAACTGCTGAATTTCTGAAGCACGCATTTGCAGCGTTGTGTTGCACGCTTGGGGGGCGACCGGCCGAAAGTGGGAGGGCGGGTCAGGAGCACGTAGGCGTTCCTACGCAGAGGCGCGGAGACGCAGAGGTGTTGCCGGGCCGTTGGCCCGAAGGGCACGGAACACACAGCGCTGCAGGGGAGCGGAGAAGGAGAACCGCGCGCTGGTCAGTGACCTCCTCCTGAGCAGCAGAATACTGAAACATACAGTAAACACGCGTGAGTTTCGTTAGCCGCCAGCATATGAATTTTGTTAGCCGCCGGCTCATTCTGCTGACTCACCCGCTCTGCGCATTGTTATAAAATGGCCGACTCACTCCCCCGCTTTCACCACAGCAGGTTCCGCGGACACGGACACGGACGCCGGACGCTCCTCCGTTTCCTCCGATGCCCGCCGGCACACCCAGGTCGGACGGCGGTGGTGCCGACGGCACGGCCACACCCGCTCGTGGCGCTGCGCTCTTCATGTTCACCCGCCGGCTGGTGTGCTGTGTGGCTGTTAGACGTGAAGAAGACACCTCACAGGGACAGGAGACTCACTGCTCACCGTTCCCACGTTTTACATAGTAAATGGTAAATGGACTGCATTTATATAGCGCTTTTATCCAAAGCGCTTTACAATTGATGCCTCCCATTCACCCATTCACACACACCAACGGTGAAAGGCTGCCATGCAAGGTACCAGTCAGCTCGTTGGGAGCAATTAGGGGTTAGGTGTCTTGCTCAGGGACACTTCGACACGCCCCAGGGTGGGGGATCGAACCGGCAACCCGCTCCAACTGCCAGACAACCGTTCTTACCTCCTGAGCTATGCTGCCATACTACATTATGTTGTACCACCTGGCAGGACAGGCCGCAGCTAGAGTACGGCATGGCCCACTACCGTTGGCATGCCCACAATTAACTTTCCGCTAGGCTAACAATATCGAAGCGCGTAATCATCCACCCGATCCCCCCCGAGAACAAGCAGCGCCCATCAAATCACCAGCCGGTTCCTCGGGTTGTGGTTCTCAGGCCGAACTCATTAATGTGGACATTCTGTCAAACGTTCAGCTTAATAAGACTGAAAGGATATCGGGGTGGACAAGTGGCGCCTCGGCAGAGAGAATTAATGACAGGGCCGTTATCTCTGCACTACGCCGGATCTGCACAGCGCTGTTCCAAACATCTCAGACTCCTGGCGCTGCTCGCACAGTCGAAAGAGCCCACGAGAATGAATTCTTTTTTATTTTAATTTTGAACCTGAGACAAAGAGCTGGGAGATTGCACCGCATCGATGTGAACTCACAGCTGTGGTTTTAGAGCAGTTATCCAAATCACATTCGTATTATGGAGCACAGAATCTAGAAATGCACCGCAGTTGCTTTTTGAGATATTTCTCATGGTGTCACAACACATTATGGGGGAAAAACTGGAAATAAACAGTCATTACAAACTAGGAAATAAGGCACAATGTATGGCCTTGGGCTCTGGGCAAAGCTGAATTCAAATAGCTGTTATATTTTTAACAGTTTATGCGTTGTCATATATTTCTTTCTCCCAGTGATTACATAGTAAGATGCGCACACTGAGAAAAACCTTGCTGGTCTGCCAGGCTAAAACATCATTACACGCTATGAAAGAAAGGCAGCATACATGCAGAAATGACATATATGCTTGTTTATTGCAGTGCATATAAAAACATTCACCCGTTTATTTGCCAGATTTTTTCTGATTTTTATTTTGTTATTTAAATTTTTTTTTTTACCGCAATCAAGGCGGCATCAGACGTAAATTATTGGGTTGTTTATCAAGCTGTTACATGGCCAACATTAAATATTTATTTTATGCTGAGTCATGAAGCTATATGTCTTCAGTATATCTTATCCACTGTTTTGGACCTCAATGTTGGTTGTGTATGGTTCCAGTCACTTTAAAAAATGTAACTAACATTAAAACTATAATTATCATAGAATAGAATAGAATCACTTTATTTTCTCAGGGAAAACTTCAGAGAAAATGTTCACTGTAACTATCATGCTCAGCTTGACAAGAGACCAAAAGAGAGCGCTAAATTAAAAATAAACTTTTTCACCAAAAAAAGTTCTGAAAGTCTGCCAAAGAACATTTTGTTATCCATGAAAACTTTTTATCCATGGTGAAAACACCTTTTTTCTTACATTTCCTTTTTAATAAAATATCACAAATAATACTGTTATGATCTAGATGAGGTAACAGAATGACATACCTCTCCGTTCCAGTGCAATATTATGCCTTTTCACGTATGTACACAAAATGTTCAACACCGTCAGGAAGAAAGCTGAGGCAATATCCCTCATGGCCCCTTACATGGACCGCTGACTGTTCTGGCAGCTTTTACCCACTACTCCCATTATCCATACCACCATTCCCACTCCAGTCATTCCACTGCCCTACCCATCTCCACAGGCAACTAACTCTTTGTTAAACTTTTCATTGAATTTTTTTATTTTCAGTTAAAAGTTTTTAATGCCACATGTTTTCACTTCAACAGCTGAACTTCAAGGCTGAACCTATCCCCACTCTCCTGATGCATTTGATTAGTTTCGATTCATTTTTATGGTTGTTTATCTTTTTTTTCCAAGTGCTGTAATTTATTTTCTTTCACACTCCAGATGATCTTGGATCGTAACGGCTGAGGTCAGTTTTGGGATTTGGTGCCTGAGTGAGCATGAGAAAAACTCTGGATCTCTGGAGGTACATATTTAATGTCCTCAGTGCAAAATTAAAGCCAGTTAGTTAATTAAAATGAAAGCCAAATAATAGTACGTTCCTTATTTAACTGGCCAAAAACATGCCTCGCGGGAACTCATATCACTTTAATGAAAAGTTCATTATCAACATTAGCAACGCCAAAATGTTGCCTCGTTCAAAATCTGTCTTGGACAGAAGTCAAAGAGAGAGCAGCCTCTCTCCGTACCTGGGAAAAACAGAGCACTGGCCAATCAAGCTGCAGGAATGAGAAGAAGAGGGCGGGGAGGAGTGATGTAGCCTATTGTGTTCCTCAGTGCATAGTGAAAATGCATCTGCCCTTGGGGTGCGCAGAGCGATCTCTCTCATGGACAGGGGTTGGAGGCTAATGTGTGCTTGTGGTAGGAGACAATCCCCGGCATATGTGATGTTCGTAACCAGAGGCGTCACTAGAGGGGTGCGGGGGGTGCGAACCGCACCAGGTGACACCATCAGAGGCGGGTGATACCGAATTTTTTTGTGCAGTGTTTTGAGTAGCGTCGAGTTCAATTTCTCCCAAGCAGCGGTTGATTTAATTAGCGGTATTAATGTGACGAGAAGCGCTTTGTCGTTTGAATGCATAACACGCAATTCCTTGAGCCCACACCCATAGGCCAACCCCCCCCCCCCCCCAACGAACTTCCAACAGCACATATCTATTGGGAATGGAAATCCCCAGACGTTAAACGGCTAAATGTTTTTTTTATCCCCTGTGAATGTATCCGCGCCACTGATTCCATGAATTCCACCGTGAACAGCATTGTCCACTGGGCTACAATTTGCAATATCTCCACAAAACAAATGCTCTGATGTGGGCTGTAATTCAATAGCTGTCCAGGATACATTCCTTAATATTTTATAAACAGGCATCCCATTTCACGAGTGATGGCTGTAAAAGTTAGACTGACTCATCTCTTTAAATTAATAACTGCGAGGCACAAAGCAAAAAAGACGTGACAACCCTTTGGGACAAAATGTCTTCCATTCCAATCAAGGAGCCAATTTTATGTCACTGTTAAACAAACATAAATAAAAGCAATATTTCTTGCTGAACTTATTCAACTGCAAGTGTGATTACAGAGATGTTTGCAGCCCGAGTTAAATGTGAGTAGATCATTTCATTCAGCCAAATCGTTATGGCTCTGTCCCTGACCCTGGGAAAGTGCATTTTTCTACAAATATGGAAAATGATTTTCCACAAATCCACCTAGACTAAGTGTTGGCTTGTGTTAGGTTACCGGCAGCATGCATTATAGTAATGCCTCTCAGTACCAGTGCAGTGGCTCAGCAGCAGGTACATCCAGCCGTTCCAGCTTCACACATTTCACTCCGCCAAAGCCTTGAGAAGAGATTCCCCGCTGGACCATTAAACACGACGTGACTGCTTTGCTTTGTACGAGGGCCCGGTGCTGAGCTCAGTGTGTCTCTGACGCCGTCGCACGGATAAGGCGCTGAACACGATGAAGGCATCGCGGGGCACGCGTCCCTCATCAAACTCAGATCTGCAATCGCCTGTGGAGAAGAAAGGTCAGGCAGGCACGAGGACAGGCGGGTCGGATATTGAGGTCCCGTCCGGTCGCGCCTTCTGCCTCTTCGCTGGGCTGGACCCCGTCCCGGCGGTGGCGAAGAGCTGCTTCCACACGGTCGGTGCCGTCATGTGACTGTACGCCGACCCCCCCGTGCCAAATCGATGACACACACACAGGCATACAGTCGCGCTTTTAGTGGGGCGACATAGCTCAGGAGATGAGAGCAGTTGTCTGGCAGTCGGAGGGTTGCCGGTTCGATCCCCCCGTCCTGGGCGTGTTGACGTGTCCCCGAGCAAGACACCTAACCCCTAATTGCTCCCAACGAGCTGATCGGTACCTTGCATGGCAGCCCTTCACTGTTGGTGTGTGTGTGTGTGTGTGTGAGTGTGTGTGTGAATGGGTGAATGAGAGGCATCAATTGTAAAGCGCTTTGGATAAAAGCGCTATATAAATGCAGTCCATTCCAGTCCAGTCCATTCCACTCTTTTCATAGCAGAACAACACTACTGACACAGTCAGCTCCACACCACAGAGCCACAGCCCGAATCACACAACATCGGAAGCGGAAAAGGCAGGGATTATTTGTCAGTAATCTGGATCAGATTTTTACACAACCAGACCGGATGTTTGCCCAGCAGACTGGGAAAGCCTTAAAGGCATAATATGCAGAATTATTATTAGAATGAAAATATTATGAAATAACTATGCTAAGGCACGTCTATGATGCACCGGCAATCTCCGTCTTTATGCACTTTTGTTAAATTCGAACACCTTTACCTGTATTTGTTATTCTGAAATGTAAAATGTGAACATTTTTTGGGCATGACGCTCTTTTCTATGTGGGGAGGGCTGGGTATGGCTACAGAGCCCGTTGTTTGGGGGTAAGAGTGTTTGTTGGTTGCTGGCTAGTGAAGAAGCCCCAATACAGCAAAGCAAGAACTACAGTTAACCTTTTTTTCAGGAATTACTTTTCTTCAGTGGCGTCATCTGAGGCTCGCCAAGGGAATGAAAAGCGACACAAGGTTGGCTTGTTTTCTGTTGGACTTAGAGAAAGTAACTTTACCTCTAGCTATCCAGCTAGCTCTATCATTAGGTGGGGTACTCTGGGTGAGTGGGCGGGGTTGAAGAGGAAACTTCTTTAATTGTAAACACAGGACCACCGTAAGGATAATAAATCCTGCATGATGCGCCAATGTTTTTGTTTTTTTTGTTAACTTGTTTTATTTTTTTACACACATTGTCCAGATACAGAAACCTGTTAATTTATCACTGTCATGTTGTAAGACATGGCCTTCTTCAAGCTCCTCTGAGGAAGAGGTTCCTAGTGGCTCTCTATTGGTAATTTCCATCTCTCTCTCTCTCTCTCTGGTACCATCCTCCTGTTTCTGCCGGATGAAATGGAGATCTCACCTTTTCAGCAGCACAGGCTGCTGGGAAGAGTGTGTAGTGTAGACCACACACCGGGCCCAGGCGCGGTGAAGAAACGATAATGGCAGGTTGATTTCGGAAAGGTTGTTAAGTTGTCGCCCCAGGTTACTGCGAGTGATAGTGACGGGTAGGGTAGCGATGGGATCTTGATCAAAGCAGAGCGGGGGGTGGGGGGGTGTTCCCATATCGCCAAGGTCACGCAACTAACTGTTTTTTTTTTCTTCCTTCCTTCTCGTGTTTTTTTTCATCACGGTCCCAGTCTGCTAAGGCCGAAGACTACAATGTTTTATAACATCTCTTTGTACTGGCCAGGTGAAATTGTTCCCAGAAAAAAAAACAGATTTCTCCATTCGGTGAAATAAGAAAGTAACACGAGCAGGGTATCTGTACTTTGTATAATAAGAGCACTGACACAATCTGGCAGCACGGAGATTTGTAGGTACACATGCTGAAGATCTGCTAAATGTCACCGTGGAATATTTGGAAAAGGCTGATCTTCCGACATTTGATAAGATCAAATCAGGACCTTTTATTCAAACCTTTTGCAACACCACAATAACAGATTCCAATGGCCCAAAATAACACGCAACCAGCTATTCTGGATGGGGATATTTACACTGAGTGCAAACAAAATAACTTTTCCACCAGTTTAATATATACTGGCCATTCAGTGTTTATGCATCTACCTCTAGTTGTGGGTGTGGGGCCGTTCTGTCCAACTGCATCTTCCCGTGTCTCCAATCTCACCATGGATGATGACCTCATCATCCTGGGCCACCGTCCGTGCCACAGCAACGGTGTTACCGGGCCAGGATTTTCTGGGCTGAGGACGCCTGGCCACCATGCTCCTCATGCTCCCACCCCCCCCATAACAGCTCATCTCTACACATCATCACGCCTTGGCTCCTGCCGCGTTGAGCTGCTTTGAACCGTGGGCCAGGGAAGAGCACTGACTGCAAACAGGCCGTGCCAGATCCAGTCCATTAATTACAGAGGCACAGCGTGTCTCCCCTCGCCGTCTCCGTGGCGTTTAGAGTCTGGACTTCCGACAATGGAGTCCGGTTCCTCTAGGGCTGCCGCCAAGATCTGCGTCATCTGGTTCTGTAGGGGCGAGCTAATTAGCCGGGCCATTAAACGTGTGATTAATTCTCTGCTCTTAATCACTTTTAAAATGCCAGCGCTGACCTGAGGGGGTCTTTGCGGAAGCGGAGAGTGCGAGGCTTGAACATCGAGCGCTCTCGCAAAAGCCAGCCCCGGCGCCGAGCGCAACGCTGGCGCGGCACCGATCTCACCTGCGCTCGCCATTCAATCTGCCGACGCATTGTTTCATATCAAAGGGAGCCATTTCAGGGGCGGGAGACGCACGCATTATACCACTGTCATGTGCCACGGGCCGACCACTCAGTGCTCTCACGCGCCGGCATTCAGAAAAGGTGATTTATTGCACTTGTTCCTGGGGCTTTAATAAAGAATTAGGGACATGAAAAGGGTGACCATTCATCACCATTAACCTTTACTTTCTCCGCCCTCTCGTGCTATTGTTTACCATGCCAGTAATGTTTTACGCTATCTGCCACTCGCACCAGCATGATGAATGCAGTGCCCGAACAGATAATCCTGTACTTCTCCGCCAAGAGCAGTCCACCATATCATAAAGAAAACGCACGCTTTTTTGCGGCCTGTACTTTCGAGCGTCACACCAACAGCGTACGTGTATTAAATCACTTCCGAACTGCAGTATAAGAACAGCATTTACTCTTGGAATTTGTGACTTAATATCGACGAAAACCATTCTTACTATTGCACGGAAGGTAATGACCTGCGTTATGAGGTAGGGTAGATTTAACATCATATTTTAATTGCTTAATAGACATTAATTAGTGACTTACACATTCAGTTGTTCATTTCAGAAGCCAGATTGTAAAGGAAAAAACTGAGCGAACGTGTGTAGTTTGTGTGCTGAATTGTCACACTCCATCCAGATTTAAGAACACTCAGCTCATTGTTCCAGGGCCCAAGCCATTATTCCATGCTGCCATGCAATTATTGAACCCCTGTCTCCGGACTCAAACTTAGACTGGTTGTCATCTAGACGTGTGCAGATACAGAGGAAGCTCTTCTCATTACAGCGCTCTCGCTCTCTCTCCAACAGCCTGTCTGTCACTCAAAGGGCTAGTTCCCTTCAGGTTGACCCGAGCGTGAGTTAGAAAATTAATGTTCTGTGAAAGACAGAGCAATCCCATCACTTCAGAGGTCTTTTTCTATCGTCTGTTCTCCTCAGAAAGCTTTCATCTCATGTTTAGCGGGAAGTACAACCGAGGGGCTGTTTTAAGGAATGACAGTGGAACAAAGGAGCTGGGCTTTAGCTGTAATTTTCAAAAGTGAGCAAGGTTTTCCACCTGAAGAAACAAGTTCATGTCTTTACCTGGTGGAAGACAAATGTATTTATCTTGCTTAACATATGGCCTTTTAGTTCTGTTTGGGAGCTTGCAACAAGCTTGTGAGGAAGACCATATGTTAGCATTAAGCAATGTCAACCAACTAATAGGTCTGGTATCTGCCATTTTTTCCCCTGGGAACAAGGGTAGTTTGCGATCGTACTGGTGAGGTACGATAGGTGCACCCTAACAGAAGGTGATTCGCTCAGCTTTCACAGGGATATACTCTTCTCTTCCAGGCCATGGCTTCAAATTTGGGCCCAGGGCCAGCCCTTGGCATAAACGGTCTATGCGGTTGTTTAGGGCCACAACCACTGGGGGGGGGGGGGGGGGGGGGGCACATGACCATGAGGGGGGGCCACACCATCCAATTTTTATCTAAGATAAATAACATTATTTTCGCAATTACGTTATTCATCCCCTATCGCGGAACCCCACTTGACAGGATTGAACAGATTTGCTTAGGGCCACCAAAATGCTCGGGCCAGCCCTGTTTGGGCCCATCATTGGCAAGATGCTCTGAAAACTCAGCCTCAGACAGATTCCCTCCCACAGCCTCTCACCTCTCAAAATCCAGTGCTTACAGACCGATTCCAAATCCCATTCATAGACACTGCCGCCACTCACTGGACACGACACTTCCACATTCCGTTCTTTCGTTGTATTTTTTCATGTTAGACTATGCATCAGGATAATAGAGAGAAAAGAGGAGAACTGCATCTGGCATTAGTGTGGCAGGGTTGTGCTGTAAACATTTCCTGGCAGCGCTACAACATTCAGTCCAAGACCCAAGGGTACAGAAAATGGTCCAATATGTAACAGCGACGCGAGCCTGAAAATGGTAAATGGGGCACAAGAGTCGGTTATTAAAGGAAACTCCTTAGAATTTAAATTAGAGGTGAGGCATGAACACCAGGAAGCAGGCTAGAAAATATCACTGATGATGCAACTGTTGTTGCAGCTGAAGATGATGATGGTGATGATGATGATGATGATGATGATGACAAAGCCTTTCTGAAAGACCTTAAATGCTGCCTTTTCGCTAGGCTGCGTGATCATAAATGTATGTTTGTAACGAAGGGGCTGGACTGAACAAAGCAATGCCTGCTTGTTGTTTTTAGATGAGTTCCTGTCCCTCTCCCACTCTCCCATCTTTCACTTGCTCCCTGTTGAGCACGCTCCTTCACAAACAAAATACATTGTTAAAAAGCCATCAGCTCTGAAGCCGTTTGTCTCCTTGCTGCCGACTGCTGCCACGGTTGTTTCGTCTGTACCTGTTTCCCTCCGCAAACATCTTACTCACCAATCAGCCAGCCCGCCATGACGGAAAACAACTGCAGCCACCAGCTCCGATCGGGAACTTATATGGGCAAAGGACTCTGGGACGTCTCCCGCGCTGTTCATTCATAAGTGAATTTGTAGCGGCGGAGAAGCTAAACGGCAGAATTAAAAAACCATCAACCACGTCAGGCACGACTCCCTCTCCCAAAAACCGGAGGAGCTTCTAACCGTGTGCGAGTCTGAGCTGTTTGCCATGTTAAGCGCTGTACGGGACACTGTGTTACACTGAGGACACGGGGAGTAAGCGAAAGCACTAAACAGCTTGTCTGAATAGCGCGATTAACATAATCAATTGTCATTTTCTACGTAGGTAGCTTTCGTCCAGGGAACATACCAATGCAAAAAAAAAAAACCATACACATTACTTAACCTATTTATATTACATTACAGGCATTTAGCAGATGCTCTTATCCAGAGCGACTTACACAACTTTTACATAGCATTTTACATTGTATCCATTTATACAGCTGGATATATACTGAAGCAATGCAGGTTAAGTACCTTGCTCAAGGGTACAACGGCAGTGTCCTTACCCGGGAATCGAACCTGCGACCTTTCGGTTACAAGCCCAGTTCCTTACCCACTGTGCTACACTCCGCCCCATTTATACTGCATTTTTTTACCAGTTATGTAACAAATTGCTTTTCTCTTGGATGGAATATTTCAAGCTGAATTGGGGCTCCAGAAGTCTGGGTTTGGTACCAGGGATTTTACTAGAATAGGGCTGAAGGTAGCCTCCCAACTCATTAATCCAGCCATTTAAAGTCCCCCACACCACTTCCAAGCAGAGATTCAAATCAATTTGGAACCCGCATCTAACTTAAATTGCAAGTACCTCAATTTTCCTTGGCTTGATAGATTAAAAAAAAAAAAAAGTCCAAGAAAAATAGTGGGGCAGAGAGAGAGAGAGAACTCAATGTGAGATGCAAAATGTCAAATAAATAATCCATGCCTGGCACGGTCTTTGTCTGCTCATATGGGCCTGTTCAGGGTTCCACATTGTTCCTCAGAGTAGCAAGCTCTGAGAAACAAAAGGTCATTTGCTGAAATCCATTGCTTATCCCTGACTCACTTTATGTGAGCATTATGAAACCAGGAGGGTAGGGGCTGGGGAGAGTGTGGACATTTGTGGGTTATAAGGAACAGAATCTTCGAAGTGCATATTTTTCTTATTTGTTAGTTTCATTTTCCCTTATCTCAACATTGAGGTTTATTTGCTAACGCTCCGAAGATCTCAGACCAACCAAGATCCACGCAGACGGAACATCATCATCTGAGAAGAATACAAAGCCGAGCATATTTATTTGTATTTATTTTTGTAATTTTTAAATAAAGCGTTATTTATTCAAGCCTGCAATTTCTTCTGGGGCGACCTTACATTAGCCCGCAGCAAATAGGCCGTTAATATCTCGCTCGTGTTGCACAGAGTGGGAAAACAAACAAACAAAAAGAAAATTGAATCACCAGAAAAAATAACGGGATGACTTGTGCACCAGGTTACCATGGCAACAGCTTCTTTTTACAGAGAGCGTCCTGTGCACTTTAGCTAATGGGAGGTAATCAGAGAGACAGCATATTATTAGATGGTGGGGGGCTCATTGATGGGGAAGGCAGACGGAGGGACATTAATAGCTCGCCCACTGGGGGATCCGAACACGCGCTCGCTGCTGCCAGCCTCTGGTTGGCTCCTGCCCGTTTCCATTGCCTCTTTCAGATTGTGCGTCGGAGGCATTAAGATCCCATGCACCCCCTGCTGGCGGGCAGCCCGCTGACAAGGGACACGGCCCAAGAGTGCCCTGACCGCCAATTTCCGGATCGGCGCAGTTCACGCCATATCAAACGCCTTTGAAATTTTGCCACCAGAATTCAACCCTCGGCGTGAGGGAATCATAAATTCGCACCCTGTGACTGCCGAAAACAGAACAGGGCAGATGAAAGGCGGGAGAGGTGAACGACTTTAATTCTCTCCCATCCCATCAGAAAAAGGTAACGCTGGAAACCCAAAAAGGTCAGTTCCATCAGAGTTTTTAAAAGGTAAAAAGCAAAAGGTTAGGTGATCACACTGGAGCTGGTGCTCATGATTAATGTGTTTCCACCTCCCCCTGTGCACAAGTGACCCCCGGTATATAACATGATCATATTTAATAAGACCGGCCCTTGTATTGCTGGATTATAAAGCATGGGGTCCCGATACTATTTGGACAAAGATGCCTTCTCTTCTTGGTTCATCATGCAGACCCACTTGAGTCCCCAGAGTAGCCTTGGTGACATTCCTAAGTCTGGTAGCCTTAACAATTAACAGTGAGGCTTTCCAGTAAGTTTCAAGCCCTGCAAAAGAAAATGTAGAAACTAAATGAATGTAATTACATTTACCAGACAATTGAATAGTCTGCAGATTTTTAAATATGAAGCATCATACTGTATTCCCCTGTGCAAGCTGTAATATGGGCAACATAGCTCAGAAGGTAAGAGCGGTTGTCTGGCAGTCGGAGGGTTGCCGGTTTGATCCCCCGCCCTGGGCGTGTCGAAGTGTCCCTGAGCAAGACACCTAACCCCTAATTGCTCCCAACGAGCTGATTGCTACCTTGCATGGCAGCCTTTCACCGTTGGTGTGTGTGTGTGTGTGTGTGTGTGAATGAATGGGTGAATGGGAGGCATCAATTGTAAAGCGCTTTGGATAAAAGTGCTCTATAAATGCAGTCCATTTACCATCCATTAATACACCTTAGATTTTTATATACAAAATGAAAGCAGGAAGGGGTCCTGCATTTTTACCCCAGTACTTCCATAATGTGCAATCATTGCAGCCTCATAAGGATACTTTCCTATTTCAGTGGGTAAAATATCGTGATTTAGACAAAAAGACATGGACATTAAAAAAAACCAGGGTCAGTCAGTGGTTCTAGAAGCCTATGTGATTAAAAGCTAATTAAGATAGTCCTCTGTGAAATGATTGGTTCTTTAGAATATTATTGAAGATCTATTATTGCTTTCATGGAGGGAAAATGGCTTTTGAGGCCTGGTGATTCACTGTACTGCCAAACAAAGCCACTCACGCTCACAATGGAGCCATGACTCAGTGGGCGACAATTTAGAATTTTTCAGATGAAAAAAAAAAAAGGCCCATTTGCCGTTCTGTAGAGTATCTTCACAATTTTTTTAAAGCTACTGAATGCCCGAGAATGCAATGCTGTTGTCAACGCCACGCAAGCCATATTTCTGCTCTGGCATTTGCATTTCTGTCCACTCCTACACTGTCAATACTCTCCTCATTAATTCTGCTGGCTCGTCTAGCTAGCCAGTAAACCCAGGCCCACGGGGCCTAGCTGGGCGGAAAGCCAGTGGGCAGAGGGAAAGTGCAGTATGATAAGCACAGTAAAAACGAAGAGAAGCTGCTCATCACTGTGAAGCGTTTACTGAGTCCATGGTGTAAATGTTTTAGGGGCCACTGGATTGACCCAGGGCTCAACTTGCTGAGGTTGTAGCGCTGAGGTGAACACGCTAAAGACTCGGTTCAGCTCCAAGCGTCGCCAAACTACCGGCAACTTTGAACCTGGCAGGTCACAATTAGCAAAACACTCTAAAAAAAAGCCATTCTTACTGTACAATGCTCAGAAAGACTGAAACAGCTCCAGGTACTTGGAGGTAATAAGGCTTGAGTGCAGTGGAGTGGTGGTGGTCAGGGTTAGCACAGGGATAGGTTACCAGAACATAATTCTGGCTGCCAGACAACCCAGGACAGCATCAGATAAAAGATTAACTTACCAAGTACGCTGAGGTCTTATTTCTGTAATAAAATGACAATTTCAAAGGAAAGTGAATGAATTCCCCTTCACATCCTAAACAACCTTGATAACGGCTTGTCAAATACAATCTAAATGAGGAAACAGATCTTCAAGAACTGTTACAGAGTAAAAAAAAAAAAATCTTTGAAACTTCCAAATAACGCCACAGTACTATTTCTCCTCACGTTGTTGCGATGCCAAGGCTGGCCCCAGAGCTGCTATCACAGGTTTTTTTTTCCTTTTTTGAGGAGAAAATTTTTCCTGGACAGCATCGCTGCGTCGCATGGAGAAGGCGACGCCGCTGCAGAGTGGCAGGGCGACCAGCCGAAAACACGAGGAACTATCACGTGGTCGCGAAGGCACGCGAGCAGCAGGGCTGTTTGGAAGTGTAACGAGCTGGGAGCTGGGAGCGGCGCGAACGCATAAAAACCCCTTTATAGCGTCTACATGTCAACCATGGGGGTGAGGAGGGGCATTCTCTCCTCTCTCTCACCACCGCAAACCCCAACACCCCTATAGCTATAACTGACAGACGCAAATACAAAATGGGAGTGTTGGCTTTTTTTAAATGAAGAAATTTTTACTTTCGTTCCTCTCAAAGACAGGCTGAAATTTCAGTTTTTGTTTTTTTGTCATGTTTTCATGCAACTTGGCTGAGCTGTGAGGTATGGCCAGACTAATATACACACACTTTGGCACAATTGGGTGTAAGGTACTGGAATGAGGGGGGAATTTCACATTTTAACTAATATTGTAAAACTTATTTTATGACTCTCAGTTGGTGGGCTGTTGCACGCAATTAACTGCACACATCTATCACTTTGAAAGAAAAGCGATGTGCAGCATCTTCAGAGGAGATACATTAAAGCAGCAAGTTAATGTGGCTCATTTCAATGACTCATTAAGGATCTCTCTCTCTCTCTCTCTCTGTTTCTCTCTCTCACACACACACACACACACACACACAATCACACACACACACACACAAACCCTTTTCACACCCGCAGCCTTCCACAGCAATGTTCTGGAAGGGACCATGTGTGAATGGGAACCAGTAGGTGTACATGCACATTAAAGTGTGCCAGTACGTCAGCAGTTATAAGTCACTTTTTGTTCATGAGCAAACTTAGCTAACAGGAGCTATCTTCTCATTCTCATAAGCCAGAATTGAACAAATCAGACTTGGCCGCATACTTGGCCAATGTGTGCCATGTCCACCGAAATAGCATGCTTCCCCCCACCCCCCCCCCCCCCCCCCCCCAAGACCTCAATCACAGTTCAAATAAACCTCGCTCTGCCTTGAATGATGGTTTCATCTGACGTTTCAAATGAGAAATGAAGGACAATGTAGGACCCACCTCCAGGTAACACCCTGGCAACGACTCCTCTCTTTTTCTTCTGTACGATGAAAAGCCTTCATATGCTGCCCTAGCCTGCCTCCACTGGCTACAGCAGCCACTGGTCCCTTGATGGCAATTGACTGGACGCACTTGAAAATGGAGCATTTTAAAACACTGGTTGGTGATAAAATCAGCCCATATACACCCATATATGAGGTCCTAGATGTCAGCATTTTGCTGAAGAGCAGCACCAGAAAATATGTTTGATCCAGATTTATTATTTTTTATTACTATTACTATTATTACCACAGATGTCAAGTGAATTATACAGCAGATGTTCCAGTACTAGAAAACAGGCCGTAAAGTATGAGTACAGTGTGTAGTATAATTCAGTAATGCTGTTCAGTTGTAATACCAAACTGGAAAACTAACCAATTTAAAATAATCACAGCACAGTTTACAGAAAATGAACTGGGTCAAAGGAGCAGACGAGCAGTGTATGTTCCAATAAAGTTTCAGCAGGATCTAGATGTGGCAAAGATACAGTTTAAAGAGCTGCCTAGTACTTTCACACTTGAACATTTGACTTTCATATTCAAACAGAAGCACATTTGTTTTATGTTCAGCCATGTGAAACCTCTTGGGAGTGTTGTAATCACACACATAAACTAAGCCAAATGTTAAAAGCAACCGTAATGGGCGATGAGGATGAAGAACAGCATGGAACCAACGTTCGATACAGTAACGTCGGGTTTACTGGCTCCGTTTCCTCAACTTCCCTTCACCAACCATTGCAGCAATTACCGCTCCGGCTACATCTCCAGCGACGAGCAGCCTGCTTGTGTTCCGCTGCTCGCCGCTCGCTGCTCGCTCCAGTGGATTGTGAAACAACATTGCAGCTGGAGCCTCGAATCAGCAATAGAGTTTAATCAGACACTATACAGCAGGGCTGGGAACGGAACAACACAATCACCGGTACTATTCATGCATCCTGGCTGAAGAGAAATCGTGCACGTTTAATTAAAGCAGCAGCAGCACCTGCATTCACGAGCGCATTCGCTTTGGTTTTTGGAAACCAAATAGTGACTCAAAAGTTTTAGTGCGAGCGCTGCTATAAGAGGAGCACTTATTTACGCACATTTTATGTAAATATGAAAACGCAATTCACACTGGAAAAAGCTTGTCAACGGCTCTTTTTAAAAGATGTATTTATTTCAACCAAAAAAAAAAAAAACGGGTTGTCCCCTCATGCACTTCCAAGCACTAGTTGTTGAATAGTCTGGGGGCCTAAATTAAATCAAATTAATTCCATAAAAGATCAGCAGCCAATAGTATTAACAACATACACAGAGCCCGTCAACAACGACCCGGAATCTGGTCACCTTCGTGCGCCTCATTGCTTCGTGTCCGTAGAGAATGTTCGTAACCCCATGGTACCATGCCCAACCCAAACCCTCAAAATCATCTGCAGTAAATCGACTGGCATGAAAACAGCCTAAATATAAAACCTTCTCAGTTCTTGATGGGATCACTCAAGCCAATCCACCAATATGTCTCCAATGCAGCCAGCCAGCATAAACATACTGCTATCCATTACAACGGTCAAAATTTGGGGTAAACTGCCAATAGGGGCGCTGTGGAGGTGACCACGGACACAAAGTTACTAATAAAATCAAGAACTAAAAGTTCAGTCTGACTGCATTTTATTCCACCGGCAAACATTCGCATCTGCAATATGTGCACTTCTCATCTTCACAGCAAATATCATTTTAGTGCCCTATTGGGACTACAATATTTGAAACCTGAGCCACGTTATATTTAATAGCCCAATTTATCTGCACAGCCGGAGTTTGTCCATCAGTGCCTGCCACGAGAGCTATATGCACAGTAATGCTCAATTTAGGAACCATTTACAATTATGTCATGCCACATGTAAGATTAAACATTGATAGCTCAAATTGGTAATTTCCCCCAAGAACACTTACCTCTGGATAGGTAGAAGTTTCCAACGGTGGGTTCCGCGGGGGAAAATGTTTTAGATACAAGGTTTGGCTTACAAATAAATACGTTCCCGTGCATCACGCATGGAATGCACATGTTCTGAACAGTTGTGTCAATTGACACGGAAACGCACGCGGTGGGAAAACAACTAAACAAAACCACTGACAGCATCCCCACACAATACAGCTTTTACTGAACAAAAGATCTCTCCAGAGAATCAGTGCTTGTATATAATATACAAAATTAGTACTTATGGTAGTAATTCATGATTACAGTGCGCACAGCTCAAATGTATCACCATCTGAAAACACCGTAACCGTGTTATAATGATCTTATAACAAATTTGCACCCTGCTAGAACTCCTTACGAAAAACCCACTCTCTTTCGTTTCATCTCCACTAAACAATCTTTTGAAAATGAGCTGCAAAATTTTCAGGCAACCAACCCAACCAGCTTGGAATCCAGTGTACACGCCTGGCCTTTTTCATTTGTCTAGAGGGTGCTGCTTGCAAAATGTCAAAATTATTCATTTATACTGAATCCTAATGAATAAGTAAGACTGACCCATGTACCAAATAAATAATAGCTGTTCCACTAATATTTTATCAACAGCCTATGTCTAATATGTCCCCCGAATCTGACACTAATTCCGTTAGTAGTTACTGAGGGTCAAAGGGGTGTGACTCGTGACCTACTATACCTATTTGCAGGGTACCAAAGGGTTAGGTGTGCACATGTGCAGTCCATGGCTGGTAAGCAGTTATATCGACACATGTGAGATGGGCGAAGGGAACACTGAGATGAGTTACTGACACGAGTAAAAACAGTACTGGTCTTAAAGGTGTATTACATAAACCCAAGGACGATTATCAGCGAAGTTGAGAAAATGGTACAATGGTTGAAGAACAGCAAATGGAAAAAAAAGAAAGAAGGAAAAAGACAGTTAACCAGAGCACTGAATGAAGTAAATAGTGACTTTGGCTTTAAAGTCTAGTCGTGTTGCTGCAGAATAACGATGATCATTATTATAATTATTATTGAATAAGAGAGACGCTCGCAGTAATCATACTGAATTAAGGCAATATTTATTTTTGTATTGACTGTTCTCTCGGGAAACGGCTCAACTCCAGAAGCCACCGATGTGCTCGATCCAATAAATAGGTTAAAAAATCATAGGAGTGTAATGAATTCATAAAGACAGAAAAACCACCTGCCCTTTTTAATAATATGCTCATCAGACGTGGTTAATTTTTTTTTTTCTTTTATAAAATACACCTTCCAGAAATATGAATAACAAACAAAATGTGCCTGTGAAGGAAATAAGTCAGAACTGTTATGTACTTAATTAAACTTCAAACTTCGGTATAAGTGTGTCACACAATAACGGAAAACCACTTGAAAACAACACCAGAACAATTACCATAATTTATTTACAATAAAACTCTCTAATGCAAAATTATTACTATAACAAGGGGACATGTGTCCAATAAAGAAATATAAACATGAACCATTTGAAAGCTAGAATGAATCATATATATATAAATGTGTACAGCCAGAGCCAGTAATGTTTAATCTGTAACACAAGTATATATGAATTTCCTTTTTCGTCATTGCGGTCTACAAGCATCATAAAACCATAACGCATTTCATATTAGAGTTAATATTTAATGCATAGAAAAAGGGGAGAAATAGACCTTCTGGGATAAGTGCAGAATACAGATCTACACACAGCATGCGCCACACACACGGGTACTCCTTCAAAGAATACAGATCTACACACAGCATGCGCCACACACACGGGTACTCCTTCAATATACATGCACACACTTGTGTACACACGCACGGACATGGACACGCACACACACGCACACGTACACGCACGCACGCATGCACGCACGCACGCACACAAGCAAGCACAAACCCACGCACTGCCACACATATTCAAACGCGCGCACACACAGACGTGATAACACGCGCAAGTGTACACAAACACACAGAGGTTCACTGAAATCCCCCCATTCTCACATTAAACTCTATTTAAATATATTTCGCATTTTGGCAGATTCACTAAATGCATGGATGCTAATTCACAAAGGGCAACAAAATGGTATTAAACAAGCAGCCAAAACAGAAATTATTACTTTTTCTTCTTAGTGAACGGTTTTTAAAAAATAGTACTATAGTTCCACAGTAAGGCCAAAATACTGGTCAATCCTACATGACAATATAGTTTGAGGATTTTTTCAAAGGATCTCACAGTAAAATATCTGCTATGTAGTTATTCCGCACCATAAGCCTGGGATCTGTTCAGTGGTGTACAACAGGCAACGTGTTTAATTTAGAATCCTACAGAATAACACTTAAAAGCCATCCCATTCCAGTAAATATCCACCACAAAAGCAGAGGTCAAGAAATATAGAAAATAACCACTACAAAGCACCGCTGCACCCAATATCAAGTACAATCCCTTTGGAAACCAAATGAAACAACATACATGAAAAAACGAGCAAGAGGACAAGCACAGAGCTGAGCCAAAGACTCTCACCAAAACCATTCCTGCCAGTACTGGGAAGAGGCAAGTACTCGGCCGCACAAAGGCATAAACTGGAACAAAAACCAAATTTCCTCCGCAGAACTCATAGCGAGCAAAATCACATCTTTTTTAAAAAAAGGAAAGGAAAACATCCACACACCAAAAAAAAAGATTATAGTGTTTTTAAAGCAATTAAAATTTTTTTTTTTCCAGTTTCCACAATCTGGGACGATTATACTTATCTCAGTAGAGAATATTTCTGTAAGAGCAGAGCTGAGAGCGGTCGGTGGGCCTTTTTACTCAAAGCTGAGGGAAACCCAGCATGAAGGAAAACCCAAATGAAACTCTATGGTGCCTCTCCCGTGGCTGGCGAGGGTAAGGAGCAGAACAGGCTGTGACACACTGAACACGTGCACTTGCAACAAAAGGCAGTTTGGTATATTTTTTTATTATTATTATTTTAAAACCATCATCTTTCGTTTAATAAATATTTTAGTACTTCTGCAGCTGAAACAGGACCCCCGCATTCTGCAAGCTAAGTAACCCGGAGTTCTTTGGCTCAGTAACCGAGGGCAACGGAGAAGGCTAGCAGCAGGTTTAGCCAAGCGGTTCTCCTAAGGAAGATGGCGGAGGGGGGGGCCATTCTTACCGGTAGTTTAGCAGTAAAAAGGCTTTGACTGAGGAGGCAGGGGAGAGGTGAGGGAAGCAGACGGGGAGGGAGTCAGGACTGGGGGGGGCAGGGGAGAGGTGAGGGAAGCAGACGGGGAGGGAGTCAGGACTGGGGGGGGCAGGGGAGAGGTGAGGGAAGCAGACGGGGAGGGAGTCAGGACTGGGGGGGGGGGGGGGGCAGGGGACATCCTGCATCCACACAAACGATTCCAGGAATTCCAGGGAGCACTACGACCAGGCTTTAGTCCTGTAAAGCTCTAGCCTAAAAAAACCAAAGCTGTGCTACATTCAGGGTTTCAGGAGGAGCACCGGTTCAGGGATTTCGAATGACAAAGCAGGCTGAGCGTTGCACCGCGGCGAAGAATGGGCTGTCCCTCTCGTGTCGACTCGGACGAGAAGCTGGGGCGTGTACTGTCCCGGCTGGGTTCCGAAATGCGTGAAAGGGATGGAGAACAGGATGAGTCCGGCTCCCGGCTGGCTGTCTGTCTGTCTGTCTGTCCATTTGCCGTACTGCTTGGAGGGTGTGTCCGTGGGGTGGGGGTGGGGTGGGGGGGTGTGGGCGGGGTTAGAGCGCTACGCCGTGGTCTCGGACAGCCTGCCTTCGCCGTCGCCGTCGTCCGCGTGGCTGCGGCGTGAGTGTGAACGGTAGGTCCCCAGGGACGCGGCCCCCTCTTTATCCTCCTCCTCTTCCTCCTCATCGGATCTGGGCAGGCTGAGGTGCCTCCTGTAGGTGGGCGGGCTGGAGAATTGACAGAAGAGCACAGTTAGCACAGTCGCACAGGCGTAAACAGAACAGCGCAGTTAGCACAGTCACACAGGCGTAAAACAGAAGAGCGCAGTTAACACACAGTGGGGCCCTGTGCAGGAGAGGCAGCGCCATTTCTCCCACTCCCGCCTCATGCTAAACACAGTGGCCCCCAGCCTCGTCCCGGGACAGGGGTTAATCCGCCTTCAAACGCTCAAACAGCAGCATTACCGCAAGGCCGAAAATCAATACGGAAACAAAGTCCATGCAGCGGTGCTGAAGACTTGGGGGCGAAAAACAAACCAGGTAATAAATAAATAAACAAACAAAACAGAACACCGCAAAACGCGGAGAGTGAAAGTTTCAAGGTGAGGCGGTGTTTATCGTAGGCGCTTTTCACTTCTGGATTTCTTCCGGACATTTTAGGGGGAAAGAGAACACGAGTGCTTCGCTGTTATTACTGGCTGTCTGGACTGGAGCCTGGCTCAGTTGCTGAGCCTTGTGTTCCAGGCTAACATTTCCCATTTCCACACGCACACACTTCAGACTCAGGGAGGTCAGAATCCCAGCGACTGAGGCCGCGTAGAGTCGGACGGTGCGGCATTTCGTCCCAAAGCATCTCGTCCCTTAACGACCGAGCCCTATTAGCATACGCTGCGGCAGGCCGCGCTGTTGGTTGCAATAAACGGTGAGCAAACAGACAATAAAAATTCCATATTCTGCCGCTCGCAAACACCGTCTAACAAGACAGGCTAATTGACAAGAGGATTAGGGGAAATCTCCGGTAAGATTCTGATAGCGGTCCTTCGGGACGTCTCTGAAAAGGAAGCCGAAGACTACCTGGTTCCCCAGATAAGGCTCCCAACCTGTTACTCGCAACAGACGGGAGGCGCTGTCTAATTCCCAAACTGTTTGAATCGCGCAGACCCCAGGTTAATAACTGCTGTCAATCCTGCTTCCTTAATCAACAGGCTATGTACGGTAATCAACGTTGCGGTTTAATTATGTTCATAACCGTGTACGCCGCCAGAAGGACAAACACATAATGGCTTCACTTAATTGCCTGGTCCAGAGCCTTTCGTTGCTTTGGCTCGTGCCGCAGGGTCATAAATCACAGGGACGTTTCAGCTACTATTAGGAGGTACAGCCGCGCGCGCTTGGCTTCCTAACCTCGCCGTGCAGGGCACAACTCCATTTACATGAACGCTTCAGATGGAGCTTCAGATGGAGCTTGAGGACGGTCGCTAGACTGAAACGCTTTAGCGTTAGCTTTGCTCTCAAAAAAAAAAAAGAATGGAGTACAACCGCCAAAAAAATCAGTGTGCTTGTGCCCTCATTTTCAAAATGGAGCTGGAGCAGGAGACCTTGAGGGCAGCACCCAAACGATGGTGTCAGAACAAAAATACTGCCCTACCAAAAAAATAAAGGATATGCTGTTACTTCCCAGAATGTCACTCTGTTAACCTCGCCCCCTCCATTATAAACACTCCAAAAATAATTAGTTGCCACAACATGCTGCAGTAGAAAACCATTTCATGAATTAGTAGGGAAAAAAATGACACAAAAACATACCTGATCCTTCCCAAGAATTAGCTCATTTTACCCATCTTATATCTCAGTGTTTTTACCAATAAGTTTTCCGTTGCACGCACACACACACACACACAGAAGTAAACCAGCACGAAGCAGGCAAAGTGCGGTGAGAGTTTCTGAAACGCAGAACAGTGGTGAGGACGGCGGTGAGTCGGCCGCGCGTGGGGTGTGTGCGGTGCGTGCAGTGTGTGCGTTCGGTTAGCGCCACGCCACTCCATGCTCCCACTCCGGACCGGGCGGCACCTACGGCCGAGCCTTAATCGCTGTCGGGCCTGTACAGGTACTTCATCATCAGGTTGTCCACCTTCTTCTTCTTCTTCTTCTCGTCCCTCTTGCTGAGGGGCCGCTCCTCGGCCGGGGCCCCGGGCTCCCCCTCCGCGTCCTCCCCCCCCCGCTGGGCCGGCCCCTTCTTGACGCTGCCGGAGCTGCGGTAGGAGATGGTGGAAGCCCCCGAGGACGAGGACGAGGACGACTCGGAGGAGGAGGAGGAAGACGAGGACGAGTCGGACTCTGCGCCCCTCCTCTTGGAGCCCCTCCTGGACTTCTTCTTGCCCTTCTTCTTGGAGCTGCTGCTCCTCCTCCGCCGCTCGTCCGAGGAGGAGCTCTCCGACTCGGAGCGCCGGGCCTTCTTGCCCTTGTGGCCGCGCCCGCCTCGCCCGCTGCGCCCGCTGAGCACGCTGCTGCTCCTGCTGGCGGGCCGGGTGAGGTCCAGCGCAGAGGCCGAGCGCCGGCCCACGGAGGAGGAGCTGCGGAACCCCGCCTCCCCGAGGTCGCCCTGCGCGCTCCTCGCGCTCCGGACGCTCCTCCTGTCGTCCTCCTCCTCCTCCTCCTCCTCCTCGTCCTCGCGCTTCCCGCCCGCGCCCTCCGCCTTGGCCTCCTCGTCCGCCGCGTCCGAGTCCTCCAGGCTCCGCCTCTTGAACTTGATTGGCTTGAAGCTGAGCACCTCGTTGATGGCTGCCTCCAGGTCAGGGTCCAGGTAGTTGCGGTGGCCGACGGGCTTGACGTCGGAGGCGTCGGGGGGGCTGCCGTCGGCGGGGCGGGGCTGCGGGGGCACGGAGAAGCTGCGGCCGGCCGAGCGGGGGCTGTAGGCGGAGACGCGGCCCTCGCTGCACGCCACGCTGGCGCCGCCGTCGTCGTCCACGTCCAGGCCGAACTCGCTCAGCCGGCTGCTGCGCGCCAGAGACGCCATGCTGACGCTGCCGGGGCTGCGGCCCCCCGAGCGCCGGCCCAGGCCCGGGCTGAGGGGCGGCCCGTACGAGCCGCCGCGCCCGTCCTCCAGCCAGGAGGCGCTGCGGCGCAGGCCGCGCGGGCTCGCCGGGCCCAGCCCGCTCAGCACGGACGCCGCGTCCTCGTCCGGGTCCAGCCCGCGGCGGGCGGACGCCCTGCTGGGGGCCAGCGAGGACGCGGCCGACTCCTTGTCGAAGTCGGGGTTCATGGAGGACCAGCGGCGGTCCAGCCCGATCCGGGCGCGGCTGGTCGCCTCGGAGTAGGCCTGCGAGATGACCGAGCCGCGGTCGTCCAGGTCGTCGCCCGCCTGGGCCTTCTTCCGCGGGCCGGCCGCGAGCGCGAGCGCGTCGTCCTGGCCGTCCGCCGAGCGGGACTTGGCCCTGCGGAAGGCGGCGCGGTCGTGCGAGTCGGACTGCTCCTTCAGCGCGCTGAAGAGGGAGCTCTCGTCCCCGGCGCCCCCGATGGAGTCCTTCAGGTTCGAGCGCTTCCTGTAGCTGAGCGAGCTCATGACCGACACGGGCCTGCTCTGCTCTCCCTCCTTGCCCTCTTTGCCGCTCTCTTTCCACTCCTTGCCCTCTTTCCCCTCCTTCGCTTCTTTGACGTCCGCGTTTGCCGCGTACCTGGGGCGCGGAGGCGGCCGGGGGGGGGGGGGGGGGGGGGGAAGAGCACAGCGCAGAAACGGAGACGCGGGCGGAGAAAGGGCGCAGAGAGAGAGAGAGAGAGAGAGAGAGAGAGAGAGGGTTCACGGACACACAGGGAAAAGGAAAAACAGTGAATGAGAGCTTGCGCACGTAAGCACCAGAACACAACAAAAGGAAAGTTGGAAGACAAACACAATTTAACGTCAAAAATCCTAGCGGGGTAACTTAAGCCTGAAGGTATTGGCACAGCAAAATAATACAAAAAAAAATTTAGGTAAATTCTAATTAAAAATTATAAATTGGCAAAAGCAACCCCCCATCCATTTTCAATATCGGTATTTAATCAAGGGAATTTTAATTTTAATGAGCGCTAAATGTGTAGATTAAGAAGAGCGAACCGGTTAATGGACTTATCTAATTGGACTAAGATAAACAGATTGGACTCGATAATTAAAGGTTAGCCGTGAGCCCGGAAGGAGCAGAACGGCGAGGGTCGGGTGAAATAATAAAGCCAAACTGAGACCAAGCAGGTCACCCTGCCATCCAGTTACAGCCTGCGGTAACGCACCCCCCATCCCCCCCCGCATCGAGATTTAAACCGGCAGTCTCCGAAACTGTGCTCAAGAAACCCTGAGCCTGTGCCACAGCCTTCCACAGCCGTGTTTACTGTGGACGGCGGCAGCGGCAGCAGCAGTGGCCCAAACTAAAGATTCAGGCCACTGGCAACAGCCGCGCGGGGCAATCACGGAGCTCTCAGCCGGCCCTGATTGCAGTATGTCACCCTGACAGAACATCTCCAAAGGAAAGTTTTAAAAGTTGTGAGCCGTATAAATGGGAGCGCTAAATCTCCTCGAAAACAGACAGAATTCGGGGCAATCTGAGCTGCCAGCTCGCGGGCTGATCCATTAATCTCGGGGAGCGGGGGGGGTGGGGGGGCTTGGCAGGAGGTGCTGCCAGCTGGCTACGGGGCGGCCGACGGAAAGGGGGGGGGGGGGGAGGGGGGAGAGACGCGCCGAACGCCGATCCCTCTGCCCCCCCCAACCCCTCAACAACCCCCCCCCCCCACCATCCCACCCCAGGTGACCTCCATCGCATTACGCCTTCATTTACGCGAGGCGGGAGAAAGAACGGGAACCGGGTCACTGCCGAGTCAGTACCGACGGGACAGACAGGGGGCGCCCCGCTCACCTGGTGCTCTTCAGGCTGCCGTCGTCCGACAGGTTCTTGGAGGAGGAGCCCTTGTTTCGGGAGAGCCACGACTTGACCCCGTCCACGCGGCCCTCCACCTCGGAATCCGTCTCGGAGTCGTCCCCGCTGCGGGGAGAGAGGGCGAGGGTTAGGGAGACCCTCCGAAAACCCGCGGAACGCCGGTCACGGGTGTTAGCGAGGGGGCGGAGAAAGGGGCAGGCACTAGGTTTGGGAAAGAAACGTCGCAGAGAAACGAGGAGACAGACAGACAGACCCCCCCCCCCCCCCCACCACACACAGGACCTGGGAAACGCACAAAAGCTTCCTCACTGCTTTGTTTTGTCTGTTTTCATGTCATTTGTTGCTATGTGCAGTAACTACTTTGAGGGATTATTTGTTGCTGTTGCTATGTGATGTACAGTTACAGCTGTGAGGGATTATTTGTTGCTGTTGCTATGTGATGTACAGTTACAGCTGTGAGGGATTATTTGTTGCTGCTGCTATGTGCTGTAACTGCTGTGAGGGATTATTTGTTGCTGCTGCTATGTGCTGTAACTGCTGTGAGGGATTATTTGTTGCTGTTGCTATGTGCTGTAACTACGGTGAGGGATTATTTGTTGCTGTTGCTATGTGATGTAACTACAGTGAGGGATTATCTGTTGCTGTTGCTATGTGCTGTAACTGCTGTGAGGGATTATTTGTTGCTGCTGCTATGTGCTGTAACTGCTGTGAGGGATTATTTGCTGCTGTTGCTATGTGCTGTGAGTGATGTCTCTGTGGGGTGGAGTCAGGGGTGCAGTTAAAAACATCCAACGGCAGCTCGGTTTCTTCCGTTGCATTCCAGAAGCCACATTCCAGTTAGGGCAACACACAGCACGACAAGCTGGGAGGAGAGAGAGAAATCGAGGAGGAGGAAGACGAGGGCCTTTCACACCCTCCCACACCCCAGCTCGGCCATCTTTTCCCACGGAACCATCGTTTTTCTACCCTTCACAGAAACAGCAGGAGCACAGCGGAAGAACAGCAAACACTGGACCACAGAGCCAACCCAAACCAGTCCTCCTCTGCAGGGGTGAACCGCTGAGACACCCCAGGGAACAGGACGGGTCAGGGAGAGTACACTCCACCATGTCCACTAAGCACCTTTTGAAAACATGCACACACGCACACAAGCAGAGACACTGAGTCATCTGAACACAAGCCATCGTGTGATGGACATGACAAGACACAAAGCCCCCCCCCCCCCCCCACCTCCCCCTCCATCACCACCCCCTACTCCCCAGCCCACCACTGGGATCCCAGCAGCCAGGTCCATTAGCGGAGCGGCTTGGCGATACCAAGCAGCAATTTCCCGCGACCGACAACGATCAGAAAAGCCGGTCAATGGCGGGAGAGACTCCACGGACGCGGTCTTCCCCCGCGGAAGGGGCTCTATTAACGCAGGGGCGTCGCCTGGATCGAAACGAAGCTCAGTCAAAGAAGCGCTGAAAATTGAGTGGTGTAAAAGGAGGAGGGGGTGGGGGGGGGGCGGGCACGCCGGTGCTTGCAAACAGCACAAAGAGCCCTGCTATTAGATAATGGCCCTCCCATAAATATGAATGCGTATCGGCGAGCTTCCCTTTCTCCCGCCTGAGTGTGTAACAGCTTAGGGCCGGGGGCGGCGGGCCAAGAGGGACGCCATCGAGAGGGACGCCATCGAGAGGGACGCCATCGAGAGGGACGCAAACGGCGCTTCTGAAGCTGTAATTAACTCAGCTTCCTCGTACCCCGGGCCGTCAAAGGCTTCCCGCGGACGGCGGGTTGTCGCCGCGGACGAGCCGAAGCCGACCCGGCGCTGCCGACGAGCCGGTGAACGGAGACGGAGCGGCTTCGCGAGGAAGCGTGTTACCACCACCGCTGCCGCCGCCGCCGCCGCCGCCACCACTCCCACCACAACCCAGGAGGAATCAGGGAATCCCGTCCGTTTTTTTTTTTTTTAATTCCCCGTTCCCAGGTTAATTCTGGGATTTATAATAACGTGTGCGTATGGAATAAGGGGGGGTTGTTATTTGAGACCTGACACATGCCCATCTCTTCAGATTAGCCGCAGCTCCTAGCACACGCTGCCGTACCGCCGTTGGCGTTGTGGTTTCTCATCACTCTCCACGGAAAAGAGCGGGAAAAAAACTGAATTCCACGGGCGTAGCGTACACGGCTTGGAGGCACCAGTGTTTCGGCGCATTATTACGACTTCCAGCCCAAACTTCTGCGACTCTGAGACGCGAGCGTGAAAAGAACGAGGATGAACCTGGACGCGCCCCCCCCCCCGGGCTGAGCTACTGAATGATGCCAGGACCAGGGGGGGGCAAGCCCCTCGTTTTGATCGAGCACCGTGAGGAGCCCCGGGCGTCAATCATCCGGCCAACCGGTGCGGACCGCTGGTCTGTGAGGCGTTCTGTTCGCGCGGTCGGTCACGCGTCGGGGCTAAGGCGACCCTATTGGCTGGGAGTCCTTCTTGCCTGGAGGCGGCAAGAGGAGCGGCGTTGGGTGAGCAGACACCGCCTACCCTCTGAAATCACAGCCAGTCGGGATGACATTGGGCTTCACCACGCTTACATCACCAATAGAGTTGCTCCCCGCCTGCCCTGACACCCCCCCCATCTCAGAGGACCCCCCCGCCCCCCCCCTCCCTCTCTTCCTCACCCTCTCTCTAATGTCATTGTACAGAATTCTTTTTTGGGGGGAAAATGGAATTAACCCACTTATTGAAAAGAGCAGCCAATTCTCCGGTGCCTGAAGACAATCTCAATCTCAGCAGCACATTGCACTCTGGGTAAAGGTCCAAACGCGGCGGGCTGCTGAAGAGCAGTTTATACGTTTCGACCTTGATATTAAAATCTCCTGTCCGCCGGGGTCCGCGGGGGCATCCAGCCGGCGCCGCTCTTCGAAGAGACTATTTACCGAAACTATTTGTTCGCGCGCTCCCATCCGCGCCTCCGAAAAGCCCATCAGCTCGGATCAGCCCCGCCGCCCTTCAGGGGCGTCCTCCTCTCGGCACGCGCGCTCTCGAGGTCATAACGGGGGTCTAATGCCGGCGGCTAATCGAAAGAGCTCACCGAAGCACTGTTGCTGCACGCGCGCCGCCCCAGTGCCTTCTGGGTAAGGGGGGGGGGGGGCAGGCGAGACGAAGCAGCCGCGGGACGGGGGAGCGCTGTAATCGGGCGCGCTGGCGCCGCGCGGGGGGTGTCACACACGATTTGTGTCCCGGGCGCTCGCACCTCCGCTCAGACGGCCCCGGGGCCAGGGCTCGCCAAAACAAACCAACGGGGGCGGGGCCGCGCCGCGAGACGCTAACCGCTCCCGACAGCGCGTCCCCCGCTGGCCGCGCGTCTCCGTCCCGCTCCGCTCGGCTCGGCTCCATCCGCCATCCGCTCCGATCCCCCCCCCCCCCCCCCGGCCCCTGGAGCTCAAACAAACGGCGCGGAACGCACTCGGCGCCGAACGGAGCTCGTGAAAGGAGCGGGTCACAGAGTCTGCGCGCGACTGAACGTCTGCGCAGTGCGCCTGCGTAGATCCGCAGAGAGCGCTTCCTCTCCGAGCATCAAAGGAAGGCGGTAATAATATCCCGCCAGGAGAGGCCGCGGGTGAGGGCCCGCGATCTGAACCATAAAACTGCACACACTGCGCCTGAAACAAAAACATAATAGATAGAAAGCAAAAAAAGCGACATTCAAGTTCACGATGAAGAGGAATCTTTGGCAGGAGTGGAAATGCAGCAATATATCCATTAAGAGACACCATTCCTTCCTGTACTTAGTTCATATTATTTCAAAGTGCTCTCACATATTCCAGGTGTCTGGCTCATTCAGCAAACCTCAGTTACCTGAAATCAATTCTACCCTTGCCTCTGCTTTCATTTATGTTATACAGCTATTCAATGAAGATGAAAGGAATTTCAACCGCACTCAGGTAACCATGGAAATTCCACCAATCAATCCTTTCAAAAGCATTTTTAAATACGCCATCCTTGATGCTGATGAGGCAGGCAGCCCGTAGACCTTCCGTCATTGAAAACGAGTCTGCAAAACAACACTGCTGACCTGACCTCTCCCGGTACAATGGCGCAAAAACCCCTGAGCTGTACCCGGCGCTGCTAGGCTAGGAGGCAAACAGCTTTGTTCGTACGGCAGAAAGCAGCCTTTCCCTCCAACATGTTAATGTTCAAATCGTTAAATCCGTACAAAAACAAGCTGAGAGCCAGAAAAGGGTGAGCTACATTTCAAGGCAGTCATTTAAAACTTGTGTCTGAGGGACTCGTCCTGATTGGCCGGGCCCAAGCACTCAGTAGACCCGACAGATGGAGCTCTCTGAAGCCCCCCCCCCAAAGCAAAGAGAAGGGGTCCTGCAGTGAGGGGTCGGGGGGGGGGGGGGGGGGGGGATTCAGGTAATGACACACAGACGGCACAGAACTGTTACTAGGGACACGCTCTCTAGGGACAGTTTCAGGAAGTAAAGGCTTACCTTGCGCGGGATATTTCATCACAGGGCTGTGCTTTGCCCAGTTACCTCATGGGGAAAAGGGGAACATGGAGTAGAGGGGGGTGGGGTGGGGCGGGGCAAAGGGGGTGCTGTTTTAGGAGCACAAGGTGCTCGCCATGCAGTGAATCCACGCGCAGTACGAATTAGTCATGTGACACGAGCAAGGTGCAGGGGTTAGTGACCGTACGGCGCGGCCAACGGCGTGCGGTATCGCCGAGACCTTTCCGGGAACCTTCTGGCAATCTGCGCGGCCCGACCCCAGCTGCTCGAGCCGTGTTTTTTTTTTTGTTTTTTTTACCGCCGTAAGAACCCGCCCCCGCAGGTGCGGAGCTCGCCCGGGCCCTCGTCCGCGCGCTCTGAGCCCCGCGGGCGGAAAAGAGCCGCTCGCAACGTAGCCGAAGAAGCAGCCGGAAGGGCGATGTGTTCACACCGAGCACTTAACGCTCTGCTCTTTCGCCCAGAGGAAGGAAAGGGGCGCACTTGAGGTGCTGTACGCCGCGGAGCGCGCTCGCTAGGCCGTGGATGCGGGGGCGGGCCCGTGTTCGGTTCGGCAGGGGGGGGCCGTGGGCCGCAGATTGGAATGCCGGTCCTGCGGAAGGCTCTCTCAGAAACCGCACCGTTCCTCCAGGCTGCTGCCGGCCCGGTCGAGAGGGTAAAACAAAAAACAAACAAAAAAAAAAACCCCAGGTAACGAGTGCCGGGGGGCCTCACGTCTTATTCCTCCTTTTCTGATACTTTGTCACCATGTCTTGCAAGCTGGCCGGGACGATGGATGGGACGGGCGGGGGAAAAAAATGGAAAACAAGAGAAAAAGAGAAGTGAGGAGAGAGAACGAGAGAAAAAAGCATAAAAGAAAACAAACAACCTGAATAAAATGGTACGATGTCTCAGAGGGATGGCCGGGGGGGAGGAGGGAGAGGGTAGGGGTGGAGAGGGGGGGAGGGGGGGGGGTGGAGGGGGTGTAAAAAATAACAAGAAGGGAGGCTGAGGAGGGCTGCAACTAGGGTTCTGTGAAAATCCGGCAACGGCCGCGCTCCCCCTCCCCTCCCGAGGGCCCGGACGGCGTTTCCCTGGCGACGCCTCGGTCTCATCCGGACCGCCCTCGTTACCGGGGAAGAGGAGACGGACGGCCCCGCGACACTCCGAGCGCTTACTTATTTATGACACCCGGTCGGGGTGCCACGGCCCAACCACGCGCCTCTTCCCATTAAAAAAAAAACCCCAAAAAAAAATACAGAACATTTTCTCGTAGCAGGGACCCAAACAAAAGAGAAAAACAAACAAACAAACGGAGAAACAGGAACAGGGCACGGGGGATGCGAATAAACCAGGGCAGCTCCACCTAGCTGAAGGAAGGAAACAAAGAAAGATTTAAACACTGAAATTAAGCAGATGTTCTTTTCAGGCAATAGATCTTGGAGAGAATGTGGAGGAGGAAGTGGGGGAATCCGGGGGAGGCTTTATGACAGCTTTATTCCGAGACCCTGCAAACAGGGAGCCGGTCTCGAACCCGCGCCCGCCCCCCTCTCTCCCCCCGTCCCCCGCGCCGCATTCATGTTTAATGCAGCCGTGTGAAGCTGCTGCTGTCGAGCGTGCTGCCGAGGGCTGGGGCGGAGACGCAGGTCTCGTTTCTAAAAAAAAAAACAACTAAAAAAAACAAAAGGACTGTGGTTTTGGCGGAGGCCGAGGGCGAGAAGCGGCGCACCTGTTGATGAGGTCGTCGTTGTCGTCGCTCTCCATCTCGTCCTCAATGGCCGCCTGCAGGTCGCCGATCCTCTTGAAGGCCAGCTTGAGATCGGCCTGCAGGCTCTGATTGGCTGCCTCCAGGCTCTCGATGTCCATTTCCTGCCGGCGGCAAGACGTGCAGGGTTAGCGTCAACCTCGCGAGGTCAGAACGAAGCGTCAGAGCCCAGACAGTGTCTGTACAGTCTCTGTAGTGGTCTCTGTAAAGTCTCTGTACAGTCTCTGTAGAGGTCTCTGAAGTGGTCTCTGTAGAGTCTCTGTAGAGGTCTCTGTAGTGGTCTCTGTAGAGTCTCTGTAGTGGTCTCTGTAATGGTCTCTGTAGTGGTCTCTGTACAGTCTCTGTAGTGGTCTTTGTACAGTCTCTGTGAAGACTCAGTAAAGTCTCTGTAGAGTTTCTGCAGAGGTCTCTGTAGAATCTCTTTACATTCTCTGTAGAGTCTCTGTAGTGGTCTCTGTAGTGGTCTTTGTACAGTCTCTGTAGTGGTCTTTGTACAGTCTCTCTGTAGTGGTCTTTGTACAGTCTCTAAGAGTCTCTGTACAGTCTCTGTAGTGGTCTTTGTACAGTCTCTGTAGTGGTCTTTGTACAGTCTCTCTGTAGTGGTCTTTGTACAGTCTCTAAGAGTCTCTGTACAGTCTCTGTAGTGGTCTTTGTACAGTCTCTCTGTAGTGGTCTCTGTACAGTCTCTGTGGAGGTCTCTGTGACAGTCTCACCAGCTCGTGTTTCTTGCGGCTGGCCTCGGCCTCCTTCTTCGCCAGCTCGCCCATCTCCTCCTTGATGTCGCGGAGCTGCCTCTGCATGCGCTTGTTCTGCTCCTTCTCCCGGTTCTCCCCGCCGCTGCGCTGGTCCCGCTCCTCCGTCATCTTCTCCAGGTTCTCCTTCAACCGCGCCACCAGGCTCTGAGGACCGGGGAATGGGGGTCGAAAACACGGTCAAGACCGGGTCAGACGCTCTCTCGGCGTTTAAAGCCGCGGCAAGGAGCCGACGAGACCAAAACGCCAACCGTTCCTGGAAGCAGGTCATGAGCAACCCCATCATACCGGTCATAATCCCCTCATATCACCCCATCAACACACCGATCCATACCGTTTAGTCCTGTAAGGAGTTTGCGGCTTTCACCAATACTTCAGAACTCTGAATGACGTTTCAATTTTTTGTCAATTAGAGGGATGGGCGTTTGAGCGAAGCTCTCGCACGAGAAAGTTAAAAGTCTGTGACAAGAAATGTAACGCAGCTTTTGCCTAGAGAGTGCGAGAGAGAGAGAGAGAGAGAGAGAGAGAGAGAGAGTATAATTTGAGCTCGATAGCGATCGCTGAAAAATACTCATAAATAAATGTAATGAAATGATAAGAGAGATAAAAGACTTGGCGCAAAGCCAGCCTCGGAGCCATTTTGGCTCTAGTGATGACAATGAGGGGTGTACGGAGGAGAGCGCATTGTTCACACAGATCCGTCCCTCCTTCTGGACAGGTCCAGTGGAAGATGCTCTTTTATGAGTTTCCCTATTTATTATATTCTGCGTTATTCGTGAAGCGCTGTTTATGATTTATGCCATTCGCCACGCTCTCCCAGTGAAGGCATGCAGGTCCGGCGTAATGAAATGTGGCGAGATAATGTAAACCAGGTCTTACAAATACAATTTATTCACAATCTATCAGGCTCCTCATGCATGCGCAAGTCTGAAATGTGTTTTTTTATTCCTTTTTCTTTTTTCCGCAGCCAATCGCATTATGTAATAATGTATTCTACCAATGTGAACGGGACTGAATAAATTCAACAGGACATCCTTATTTCATAGCTCTGTTATTGATTTGATTACATTTTCCTGGACTGATTATTCCGTACCGGTCCGCGAAGTAGGCCTGCCACTGGCGGCGGCGCGGGCGCACCGGAGAAAACGCTCTCCTCCAATTAAAGCGCTAATAAGCTACGCCCTCGGAGCGGGGGGGGGGCAGAGAAGGAGGCGCGGTGCGGCTGCAGTTTGGAGAGAGCCGAGCCCGGGCCCCGGGGCGGTGTGTGTGTGTGCGTGTGCGTGTGTGCGTGTTCCAGTGCCCGCTCGGCCTGGCGCGTGGGCGTCAGAGCGCCCCCCCCGCCCGCGTGCCCGCGCGGGCACCGCACCGCTCCGATCCCGTACCGCGCGTATCGATCGCGCCTCCGCAGGCAGAGCGGAGGCCTACTCAGACTCAAGGTCCTCTCTCTCCCCTCTCTCTCTCCCCTCTCTCTCTCTCTCTCCCCCTCTCTCTCTCTCTCTCTCTCTCTCTCTCTCTCTCCCTCTCTCTCTCTCTCTCTCTCTCCCTCTCTCTCTCCTCTCTCTCTCTCTCTCCCTCTCTCTCTCTCTCTCTCACTCTCTCCCTCTCTCTCTCTCTCTCTCTCTCTCTCTCACTCTCTCCCTCTCTCTCTCTCTCTCTCTCCCTCCCTCTCTCTCTCTCTCTCTCTCGCGTGCAGCACACAAGGGGCCAGAGCAAGGGGCCTCGGTCTGTGAAAACCTGACAGTGGAAAAGAACTGACCACTGACGCGCTCAAGAAAAAACCAGGAGGGGGGCTTTTTCGCCGACCGCCTCTCCGATGTTTTCAGACATCATTTTGGACTGTATCACGAAACTATACCGCGCGCACGCTGCATTACAAATGCGTACTTCTGCCGTTGTTACTTTCTATTTATGCAGCTCTGGTAAATGGGAAAACATTTCAACGCATTACTTGACTGCCGTGAGTCATGTACCCTTTTTGTTTGATTCTCTGTGTATCGTTTCCAGTGCGGCTGTGCATCATAATCTGAAAGGTCGCACGATCTTGAAAATGTCATTTAAAAAAAGGGGAAAAAAATGCTTTGTTTACTGGTCTACACTTCAGCACCGGGAACGTTGCTACCTTTTAACTCACAATTGTATCCGTGTTTCATAATTAAATAAGTAACTTTACACAGCCTTTGAATAGAATTTGTCCTCCCCATACATATTTAAATGCAAAAAAAAAACACTTGGGCAATACTGAAATGTGCAATGAATATTATGTTCTTAAACCCCTGAACACAGCTGCTACTTAATGCCTTCCATTTTATAAAAAGACACAAGCAATTCTTGAAAATAGAGATGACAAGGTCAGAGAAAAAAAAAAACATGAGCTAAGAAAGGCATTCTTCCCAGCACGATGGAACATCACGTGTAATACTGTAAGTGAAGAACGACAGGAGATGTATGTATGATGCACACAAGCTCTCTCCTGAAAGGCTTTCTTCCTCAAACTTAAGCTCACTACCAAAAAGATCATCCCCTTTTAGTCCCCACCGCACTTTCATACATGACAAATCTGAGCTGTGCTAGTGATCCATCTCATTGGTGGAAAAAGGGCTGAACAGACCAAAATATTTCTGACAATTCAAGATGAAATCTTCCAACATCTTTATCGGATCCCGTTCTCCAGAATCCTTCACTTTGAGCCCGGCTGCTTCAAAATTCCTGCACTTAAGCCAATCCAGAAGACCATAAGCAGTAGAGACCCCTTTCATTTCTAGTATTCCCTCGCCTATCTAGGGCTAATACCACGGCACAGCAGAGAACGTGATGTTCATCTTCAAATGCGCAGCCAATTAATCAGCCAAGCGACCACCTGACTGATCAAATAAAATCTGACTCCATGTTCCACTGAAGCGCCTCAGGGCACACTTCACATCAACGTCTCAAGCCCTGTCGAGTGTAACATTCAAGTCTTAAAAATACTTTGTGAATGTTCTTCCAATCGGTTTGCGCAGGGCCAAGATGCAGAACGGGCTGCGGAAAGTGACACTTCGCGTAATTAATTTATCCATCCGTGCAGCTACGCCGTCAGCCGCCCAAACAAAAATAGCGCAAAAAAAACACAACGCCGTGCCGCCTCCCGGCTCTCACACCAATTAGTTTCTGCCACTGTTTGTTTGTTAGACGCGTCTGACGCGAACATCGAGAACTTCGCGAACGTCTCCCGCGGCTGGGCTGCTGGCGTTAGCCTTCACTCACGGAAAAGGCGGGAAAAAAGAAAAAAAGGCCTGAGAGCTTGTGTGTGTGTGTGTGTGTGTGTGTGTGTGTGTGTGTGTCTGTGTGTGTGTGTGTGTGTCTGTGTGTGCGTGCGTGTGTGTGTGTCTGTGTGTGTGTGTGTGTCTGTGTCTGTGTGTGTCTGTGTCTGTGTCTGTGTGTGTGTGTGTGTGTCTGTGTCTGTGTGTGTGTGTGTGTCTGTGTGTGTGTGTGTGTGGCGGCGCTAGCTTTATTAACGCCGGGTGGGGGGGGGTGCTGACGAGGCAGGCGCCTGTCGTAACTGACGACGTCGAGAGATTCACGCGGGGGGGGTGGGTAAATGCCGCGGTTTAGCTGCGCGAGGGAGCGGGCGCAGGCGGCCCTCAGGGGGAACGCTGTTTAATTACAGCGGCCGGACCAAATTGAAAAAAAAGATTCACCTCCGTCTTCGGCAATAACGGGAACGTAATTCCGAAATGATTAAATTAGGAGACGCGGCATCGTCGAGCGAATGTGCTATTAGCCGCGGGACCAGGAGCGGGGGGGGGGGGCTGGGGGGGTGGGGGGGATCTACTTGGCTATGGAGTTAGACGTGCGACAGACACTTTCAGATTCGCCGTTTTGTCATGTGAGACACTCTCACGTGGTTTTAAGAGGGCCGGGAACAATGTTTCTTTATTTTTACAGCACGTTTTGACTGCGGCACGCGCAAGTAGCACAAATGGGCCTTTTTGATCAGAGCAAGCGCTCCTGCTGGCTGGACGGGTACGATGGACGAAAGCCGGAAGACACCGGAGGATAAAGACCCGGCTGAAAAATGACTGGTTCAGAAACCACAAAACACAAAACGGGAAAAAGATACGGAGACATGCACAGTTATCTCCAGACCCGTCTTCTGTATAATCTTACATGCATTGTTAGTCACTGTCCCTCCTCCGCAATACTTGCGCATAAAAACTTATTTGTGCATCGGAACTTTCAACCTCCGATAACGTCTCCTCTTTTAAGAACTATTCCTCTACTGACATTACTGACTATTATCACGTCTGAGTCAGGAGCTGCTGTATGCCATGAGGATGAGAACCTGACACAGTGCCTCTGTATGGGGGAAGGGTCAGTGAGGGTGGCGGTGCTCCTGAGAACAGCTCACCCGTACGGCACTCTATTACCCCACTCACGGGCACCGGAACCATCGCCGCGTGGGCAAAAGGGTGGAAGTCAGCCAGAGGTCCCCAAGTTCGGTTCTTCTCCGCGCTCTTGCCCTCTGACCACCTGACTCTCTCTCTCGCTCTCTCTCTGTTCCTCCCACGCACTCCATTAACCCTTCCATCCTTCTCCGCCCCCTCCTCTTTCCCCTCCGCCTCCACCTCCATCCCCAGCTCACCTCCAGGCGTTTGACCTGGGTCCTCTCAAACTCCAGCTTGGTGTCCAGCTCGCGGATCTTGGCTTCCTGCCGGCTGACCAGGGACTTCTCCACCATGGACTGCTCCTGGAAGTCCAGCTGGCTCTGCAGGGACTGAAGCTGGAGGGAGGGGGGGGGGGGGGTGAGAACAGCGCATGCGAACCAGGCCAAACACACCCAATGAGAGGGCTCTCTCTCCCTCTCTGACAGCTCCTACAGCCTCACATGCACAGTGAGGCTGCTGTAATGCCATTCATTACCCTACCCTAATGAATCTACACTCAGTGATACAGTAATAATAACATCAGCACAGACTCCAGGTCTCCATAGATACGGGCCGTGCTGACAGAATACTGTCATTTCTCACACTCACTGCTCAAGGCACTCAGCCATCCGCAAATGTGATAAATAAAAATGTTTATTATTTATATATATATATATATATATATATTTCTTTAAAAATTGAACAGAGAAAAAGCTAAGCGCAATGCAGCAAGTGTGAATAAAGACAGCTGTTAATTTGCGAAGCCATGACCCTCTTCCTGCCTCACGTCTCACATTCGACCTGTCATCCTTTCAGCGCTGGAGCTGTCTGAATCGAGCCTCTCGCTCCAGGACGTTACCGCAGTGCCCCGGGGCGGCGTCTTTGTTGTGTCGCCGTGATATCGTTTGTCAAAAACGCACGTTCCGTTATTTCATCCGTGACACTACAGTCGAAACTTCGCTCGAAACGGCGAGACAAAGAAAACACACTGAACTGGATTTCTGGGTTTCTCAAGAGGTTGCGGGTTCCATTCCCAGCTGGGGGCACTGCTGTTGCACTCTAGAGCAAGGTAGTTAACCTGACCTGCTTCAGTACAGACATCCAGTTTTATTAAAAAAACACTGAGGGATTGGATAACAGCATGTATAAATGGCAGAATGCAGTGTAGCACAATCATTAAGTAGCTATTACAAAGGCACAGGGGGCTTTCCGTTTTTCCAAAGGTGGACTTGGGAACAATGCCCCAGCAGTTATGAATAGAGCAGTTTCACTGCTGTTGTTCCAAAAGCTAGTCTGACTCACAGGATATAGACTCTGTGGGTATAAGCCTGCAATTGGCCGACTATTTCAGTCCCGAATTCTCCTCCCCTTCCGCTATCTGCGTGTTACCGTTTTTGCAAGGGCACCGTCGCTGCATACTGGGCTTAGCGCCGCCCAAGACGACTGTGATTGGCTTAAAGAAATACAAACAAGCCAGAGCGTTTTTTTTCCCCCTATAGCGCAATGATAATGGGTTGAGCCAGACCTTTCTCCAGCGCTGGCACAGCGCTGAAACAAAGTGCGGAGATGGATCTGGCTATGCGAGACTACCCACGCCCCTTACCCTCCCATCTTATCCCACTCACTGTTTCAACGCTTCAGGAGCGAACAACATACAGCGACCCCTGGGTGCCCCTGGAGCCCACAGCGGGACGTGGACTCACCCCACCAAGGCAGAATAATGGTGAAAAAGTGGCTGTGGGAAAGGGGAGGGCCGTGCTCAGCTCGCTGGTTGGACCTCAAAGTGTCTCATAACAGGGTTACGGTGACCAGAGCCTCCCCGTTAGCGGGCTAAACGTAGCGCGCGGCGCGCGGCTCTGAAGCAGCGAGCGGGATAAGGTGGGAGGGTAAGGGGCGCTGGGTAATGAGGCCCTCTGCAGCAGAGGACGTGAGGAGTCATTAAAGGCAGCGGCTCTCCGGCTGGGCAGCCTCCGGAGGGCTCAGGAGCCTTAGATGGGTATCGGGGCGCTGAGCGCTGCTTAGCGCTGAAGTGAGCCCGCTATCAGGCGGGGCCGCGCGCGCTAATCCTGAGCTGAGCCCCCAGCCCCCCCCCAGGGCGGGATTTACGCCTGATCGTGCCAAGGGCGCGCCAGTCAAACGACCGGTGGGGGGGGGGCGGGGGGGGGGAGGGGGCGGATCCCCTACCTTCTCCTGGATCTCCTGCTTCTCCTTCATGGCCTCCTCCAGCTGAGCCTGCAGGTCGCTGATCTGAGCCAGGTCCCGAGTAGACTGGGGGGAGAGAGAGGGGGAGGAGTCAGACGACCTCACACTATGGGATGTGTGTGTGTGTATGCGTGTGTGTGTGCGTGTGTGTGGGTATGGCACCAGGTCCCGCATAGACTGAGGAGAGAGGGGGAGCAGTCAGACAACCTCACGCTATGGGACATGTGTGTGTGTGTGTGTGTGTGCATGTGCATGGCTCAAGTGTTTGCGTGTGTCTGTGCTTGTGTGTGTGAGTTCTCAAGCTCAATGGAAAGCATATGGTAGGAGCTCTGGAGTGCATTTGTGTTTGTGAATAAACACACGGGTCACAAATCTGTATATGTAGACGGCCTGCACCTGAATCTTACAGTGTTCTGCTTCATTTTGCATTCAGCTGACGTATCCGAATGTACACGCGCATTCTTAAAGGCGCGCTTGAGTGTGCACTGCAGTCGGGGCCGTCAAATTAAAAACTCGTCCGCGACAGTCCAGACGGCCGCATTGTGCTTCCGCACCAGGACCGCGTATCTCAGGCAATTTCTGAATGGTCCCGCGGACCAATCTGCGCGGCTCCAGATGAGATTCCTACCGCGGCGGCGCGGAAATCAGCCGGCAGTGACAATGGAAGCCCCAGCCAGCCGGGCGAAGGCACAGATGGGATAAAACCAGATGGGGGGTGTGCAGCAGACACCTCTGACTATGGAGGAATGCAAATGTTTTTTAATTTAAACCCGGGTAAAATCACGGCCCTGAGGCAGCGATGACGCGTACGATGCGTGCGTGCGTGCGTGTGTGTGTGTGTGTGTGCGTGCGGGTGTGTACCAAGGTTATCGCCGCACATGGATTTTGTCTCAGCTTGAGCAGACACAAAGAAATAATGCACCCGTTGGGGCGGGCGGGAGGGGGGGAGGGGGGGGAGGGGAAGGGGGGCGGGGGGAGCGCCTAAACAAAAGAAAAAAGAGAACCAATCTTCCCCCTTTAACCGTCGCCGCGCAGGAAAAACACGGCAGCAACAGGACTTTTTTTTATTGCGCACCATTAAACCTCATTTGAATGTCGGGCCGTTTGAAGTATTCCAGATAGCCGCGTCTGCTCGACTAGACAAAGCACTCAGCCCGGCGAAGCAGAGGGAAGAAGGCTTCACACGACAGAGGAGAGGAGTGAGGATGATGCAAGCGGCTGACAGGTTCCTCCTCACTGCTAACTTCATCAGCGCTGAACAGAGTCCTTTCTGCGGCCTGCTACCACCGTCCTCAAAACCCCCCTCCCAATGCATCAGACCAGACCAGTTTACCCTCCAAGACAGCGGTAAATTAGACAAGTAAGGGCCAATATGCACTGTAATTCAGCTCGTATGAATCCTGTGGGCCGAATGCAAGTGTGAGTTTTAGTTTGTGATCAGCTGGACGTGCATAAAACACGAGGAACAGGGCTGTCCCTGACGCTAGAGCACGGGGAACAGGATCTTCCTGACGCTGCACATAGGGGAACAGGATAGTCCCTGTCACTGCACAAGGGGAACAGAACCGTCCGTCACTGCGCACAAGGAACAGGATCTTCCTGACGCTGCACATAGGGAACAGGGCTGTCCCTGACGCTAGTGCACAGGGAACAGGATCTTCCCTGATGCTGCACATAGGGGAACAGGGCTCTCCCTGACGCTAGTGCATGGGGAACAGGATCTTCCTGACGCTGCACATAGGGGAACAGGGCTCTCCCTGACGCTAGTGCATGGGGAACAGGATCTTCCTGACGCTGCACATAGGGGAACAGGACCATCCCTGTCGCTGCGCACGGGGAACAGGACCGGCTCCGTGGGCTCACCGCGCAGCGGGTTACCTGGGAGGTGGCGGGTTACCTGGGAGATGGCGGGTTACCTGGGAGATGGCGGCCTTGTGCTTCTTCATCAGCTCGTTCATGTCCTCCTGGTCCTCCTCCAGGCGTGACTGCAGGTCGTTCTTCTCCCTCTGCAGCCGGCTCACCTGCTCTTCCAGCTGCGAGAGACACACACAGGCGGTTCACCCAGGAGACAAACGGAGGGAGAGCGCAACAAAGGAACAGACCAGAGCACGTGAGAGAGAGAGAGTGTGTGTGTGTGTGTGCGTGCGTGCGTGTGTGACAGGGGAGGGAAAAAGAAAGAGCAGACAGGAGCAAGAAAGAGAGAGAGTGAGAAATCTGAAAGGGAGAGGCTCCCAGGTGCGCAGCTCGAAGCCGCTCCATGGGGAGAGCAGGCCTGCATCGTGTCTGTCAGGATTCACCTGGCCTACACTGCAGCTGCCTGAACACTATTTCAGCACAGCAGCTAGCGCAGAGGGAAAAAACCAGCACCTGGCTACACTTTTTTTCTGTTTTTGGAGGACAGCCATGCTAGGTGCATCCTCCCAAACTGAGAGAGGACATGGCCCAGTGTGACCCGGAAATTCCATATTTGAGGAGAGAAGTAAAAAAAAAAAAAAATTTTTTAAAAAGGGAACAACAAGTTGTTCAAATACATCAAAGCAAGAGGCATCGTGGCAGGTTCCAGCTTTCAGGGCAGTACTGGAGTGTGCGGAGATGAGCAGGCACGACCCAGTACCCATTTAAATCAGTCACTGGACAACAGTCAGTGCAGTGTGAGCTCCATTATGTCCTCTGAAATACAGGAAAACCATTTCTACACAACCAGCTAAAAGGCATAGTATTAGTTAGAAGGGTTTTTTTTTTTTTTAAAGAATCCATTAGCACACAACCACGAGAAGAAGAACCTTCCATATCCTTCACACTGAGGAAATACACAGTGACTGGATGACCAGCTCATTTATTAATATATTGCAAATAAGTCTTTAAAGGACAGACCGAATGAACCCAGTTTTACATAACTTAAAAATACATAAAGTTATGTACATTACGTACAGTATACACATCCTGATGAAATCGCTTTTCTGATATTTTAGAAATGGTGAAGCCTACCTCTGAAAACCAAAGCATGGACACAAATGGCAAATGGTTTTAATGGCGCTGACACGAGAAGAGACATCAGCCTTATGAAACAGGGGCCTGCATGGCTGTCAGCTTACACTGCGGTGGCATAGTGGTTAGCACTGTCGCCTCACAGCAAGAAGGTCGTGGGTTCGAATCTCGGCTTGGGGCCTTTCTGTGTGGAGTTTGCATGTTCTCCCAGTGTTCATGTGGGTTTACTCCGGGTACTCTGGTTTCCTCCCACACTCAAAGACATGCGTGTTAGGTGCGCTCCTGCAGGTGCCCTTGACCAAGGCACTGGCCTCAGAGCTGGAGTTGGTCCCCGGGTGCTGCACTGTGGCTGCCCACTGTTCCTAAGTAACCAGGATGGGTCAAAATGCCCCACGGGGTTCAATAAAAGTATATCTATAAGGGGCGACATAGCTCAGGAGGTAAGACCGATTGTCTGGCAGTCGGAGGGTTGCCGGTTCAAACCCCACCCTGGGCGTGTCGAAGTGTCCTTGAGCAAGACACCTAACCCCTAACCTCTAACTGCTCTGGCGAATGAGAGGCATCAATTGTAAAGCGCTTTGGATAAAAGCGCTATATAAATGCAGTCCATTTACCATATCTGATCTTTATCTTTATACTCCAGTTATTTAACATACCAGGCATTTCTGCCTTACGGGAAAACGATTATTTTTCCAACACTGGGTACTGTTGCTGTATTTGTGAATGCAAGAGGTAGCAGACAGATTTGCTGCATTTGTACTGTATCTAAATACATGACGGAAGACACAATAAAGTGAGAGTGCTGTAGATATACGCCATCATTTGCAGTAAGCGTTTCATTACACAGTAAGAAAGAGAGAGGGTGAAATTACGTGCGCTAACACTCGTCTGTCTCCACACCGCATTTCCGCACGGGAAAAAATGTAAAACGCAGAAAAGAGGTGTTTTGTCAAAACGCAGCAATTACCACCCAGCAATTGCATGTTACAGTGCGAGGAGGACGGGCGAGATTACGCGCTTGAACGGACGTGGGATTCGTGGCGCGAAGATCATGCAAACGCTAACGCTCGCAGCAATGTGCAGTACGCTCTGCAGTGGCCTTGGAAGGGGTTTGATATTTGCCCTCCGGTACTGAATCTGAAATGGCCTCTCTGGTCAATATAACGGAGACCGGTGGACACGGCACAACGCTAAATGCAAAACACAGGATCGACAACCGAGCAAACGGGTTTTTTTTCGCCGAATTTTTCTGGTTTTCTGGTCAGGCTTCTCGAGAAGAAAAGCCATTTTATCAGAGGGGCGCGGCCTTCCAAGCAGAACTCCCAATCAAATCAAATCAGGACAGACCTGTTTTAAGAGCATCTGACAATCCACTCGCTGTTCGTTCTGATAATTACGCTGATTTAAAATAAAAATAAAAAACAATATAATGTTTCAAAACTTTCCTGCCACACACCCGCCTCGCTGCTGCGACTCCCCCCTCTGAGAGTCACAAGCACAGGGTGGGCTACGTACGCTACGCTAACTCCGACTTAACCTTCAGTTAGCATCAAACGCTAACTTTTAAACTACGCGAATGCATTGTGACTCCGTAAACACCCTGATTAGGTTGCAAGGGAAAAGCGAGATGTAGCCTCAAAGCGCTCATGCAGGATCTTAAGCTGAAGCCCTTCTGAACTGCTCTTCCCTGCTGTTTTCTCTCGTACCGCACGAAGAGAGGGATTTGGGGAGCGTGACTGTGATGAACTCAGCGTGACGGGGGGGGAGAGATCGACGGTCACAGCAAGCTAAAACCAAAGGCTGTACAAACAAAATCGATATTGTTAAAGCTGGACAAAATCATTACAGGCATCAGGCTGTAACTTGTTATCTTCTATTGACAGAATGTGTCTGTCCACATTGCCAGACGAGTGATTTTTATGTTATGTTGTATGTTTTTTCTTTTTAAGTAGATGAAACTCTCCCCATTCAGGGATTTTTTGCTCTTGGCATCTGGTCACCCAAAACATGGCGTCTTCGCCTACGATTCCTGAGCTGTGAGGTGTGCCGCTGCTTGTGGACATTATACAGCGTAAGCTATGGACATCCAATGACAAACAGCCGCAAAAGCACTCCATATTCCTGTTCACTATAGTGTCACCAGTGGTGGGACTTAAAACAGCCAATATCAGATAACTATTTAATTTGGATGGCAGGTATGCCATCCGCCAAGTTACAGCTTGGTGGGGCATGCCCCATACCAATACAGCACCGAGAGTTTGGCACTTTACAGGGTTTCCCACAGAAATAACCACAATGACCACAGACTCTCAACCCTTCAGAACATTAACTTCTGTACTTCCTGACGTCATGTATACAGACAGAATTCAGACACAATTTCCCGCATACACACAACAAAGCCTCAAATTTTGGTTATTTTGTATTTTTCTTCTTTCTTCCTCCAGATTTCGTCATCACAAATGCTCCAGTCCCGCAATCAATAATTCTCCCCATTGGACATTTAGCAACATCTGATCAAAGTAGCCAATTGCAGAATACTTGGATAAACAGGAAAAAAATGGACATATAGTGTAAGGAAGTGCACAGGTAGCCCATCTTCGGCTACATTCTCTTCAGATGGTACACTAAGATGAAAAACACAGGGCCGAGTTACATTAAATAATTTAGGAAACATCGGGTCGTATTACTATAGAATAGAGCCTGTTCAATTTGTGTGAGCTAAGATAGCCAATATTGTTTGTTGTAACTTGGGCTCATTTTGATATGAATACTTTTAACAGCAGGGCTAGATTTTGCAAGTTTTAATCAATGATTGTGCGAATTTGTGAACAACTTGGAATTTTTGAATGCTGAAAATGTTTTTGTTGAGAAAATATACACTTCAACAGCAATAAATAAATAAAGTAAAAATAAAATCTGTTCAAGTAAAACTTTGCAAGGGACACAGTACGCAAGGGGAAAATGTATTCAGTTTTGGCAATAATGTAAGGATACATTTAAAGATGTAAATAGCCCAAGTTCATTATACCAGACTAGGCAAGAATACATCTTCCTTCGTTGGATCCCTGATGATGTTTATTTTTTTCTTTACAAATTTCATTTCATCTACCGCAACATTTATTAAAATGATCTTGTGCAACCAGTTTGCTGCAGATTGATGCTGACTAAGTACTATGAATGATCAGGACCTGTGTATTACATACTTTAGAGAAACCGCAAACAGCCCCGCACCAAATGCATTTAAACTAAGAGAGACACTGAAAATGCTCAAATGCTTCGTAGTCCATTTAAACAAGAAACGGGGCTGGAAGTGGTTTTGAGATTGCGGGTAAATGCGGGTGTGTGTAAAAAAATCACTCATCCATGTTTACCTACGTGTGTATTAAATATTGCTGCCTATTTGTAAGGGCAGCAGCGATGAGTGGGCAGCGCCATATGGCCCTGCGATCGGTGCCGAGGACTGGGGTGGCACACCACGCGATTCCCTATTGGAACGCCTGCGAGGCACGTAACTCCCACCCCCCACCCCCCCCCCATTCCCGATGCTGTCCAATCGCGAGTGCGTCACCCTCGACTGCTGAGAACTCGGGGGAGCAGGCACCAGGATTTCAGTTCACTGCACCGCTTTGCAAAAAATCATCCACCGTCTGCGCAGAATTCGGCCATAAAGCATTCTGCCTCAAAACACCACGGTGAATTCGATAATAAACGACAAGCTTCAATTGCCTGAAAATTCAACGTGGAGGTGATTGGATCAACACGGTTCGGGGGAAAAAACCGGAACAAATTTATATTAACGGCATCGGCACACGTGCTGCACTTCCCCGCGGTACATCCATCACCGAATCTGTTGGAGACAAAAAAAGCCAGCCCACGACGGTCTTATTAGAGCACTGAATTACTGAAGGTGATACCGCGTGTCAAGCTCAAATTAGAAACGCGGCGAGAAGCCTGTCGTTGGCGGCTAACGTTTAATTTCCTGGCACCTGACAGTCACCTTTGTGTCCTGAGGAGGAGGCAGGAGGCAACAGGGGAGAGTCCGCTAAGGAAGGGGAAACGGCTTCTCCTCTGTTCAGCAGATCACCCACGTTACGTTACTGCAAAATGTTGTTTCAACTGGGGGCAATTTGCACTGGTAAAAGCCAAAGTCTATTGGACTTTCTTTCTACAATCTTTCACAAAATTTTGGGCCAAAACTATAAAAAAAAATTTTTTTTAAACCAGATGGGAAAAAAGTTGTACAATGTCCTTATTTATCAGACCTGCGTTTTGTAGTTGCTCCAGTGACCTTCAGTGTGCACTTATTGCACTTTGGATAAAAGCGTCTGCCAAATAAATGTAACGTAATGTAATGCTTTTACCCATCATGCATCACCAGCTACCACATCATCAGGACCTCTCAGACCTGACCCACCCCCCCACCCCCACCCCCCACTTCCTGTAAAGCACTGAAGCTCCTCCTGCATTCAGACGGCCACAGGGCCAGGGAAGGAAGAAAGGCCTACGGGAGGAGGCTCCGACTCACCGACATCTTGGCTTTGGAAATGTCATCCATCTGGAGGTGCAGGTCCTCGATCTCCACCTCCATGGACTTGCGGGACTTGACGGCTGCCGCGCAGGTGAACTCGGACTCCTCCAGCTGCGGGGGGAAGGGGAGAACCCGGGATCAGGGATCAGGGAGCAGCGGGGGGGGGGGGATCTGAGACGCTGCTCTCCAATGAGCGCCGGGGAACTCTTCTCAGACTGTCTCAGGGAGCAGCCGCCTTCTCATGTGGAGGGCCGGTGCTGACCTGGACTGAGGGAGCGCCACCATGCCGAGTGCTCAGCACTGGGATTAGAGAGCCGAGAAGCTGCAGGTGACCGCAGAGGCTGTGGTCTGGGGGAGGAGGCAGGGGCGGAACCGGAGGCGGAGGCAGGGGTGGGGGCGGAGTCGGAGGCGGAGGCAGGGGCGGAGGCGGAGGCAGGGGTTGGGGTGGGGCGGAGGGCGGGGGGCAGAGTCGAAGGCAGAGGCAGGGGTTGGGGTGGGGGCGGGGGGCAGGGGGCGGGGGGCGGCGGGGCGGAGGGGGCGGGCGAGCGCACCTGGTTCTTGAGCTGGGCGATCTCCCGCTTGCTCGGGGCGTTGTTCTTCAGGTGGTCCAGCATGATCTGGGCGTCGCCCAGCAGGACCTTGGTGCGCTTCAGGTCCTTCTTCAGGCGCTTCTCCGTCTCCACGTCGCGCTGGCCCACCTGGGGCGAGGTCACGGCACAGGGGTCAAACCCCCGAACCCACCGCAGACAAACAACACGACAGAGACCACGCAACACACCGCTGCACAAAACAGCAACCTGCATACAGTGCATTACACAGCTCTGCGTGCATTACAGAGCACAGAGTGCATTACACAGCCCTGCATGCATTACACAGCTCTGTGTGCATTACAGAGCACAGAGTGCATTATAACCACAAAACAGAACTACAAACACACTACAGGAACACAAACCTGGAAAACTCAAAACTGACTTCTCTGTACCACAGAAACACCATCATTACAAAAGAAGAGGCAGCACACATATAGTACAGTACTTCTGCTGATTTCACTCACACGATGTGCTTTTAATTGCTGCCATTTGAATTATACTTTCACTACAATCCCACTGTGAACCACATTTTCTGCACAGATAACTTGTGAATGTAATTATTATTTCTTGAGCACAAGCCCCTATGACCACCCTTAATGTCCCAGAATGCCTCAGAGCTAAGCTCCCGGCCTGGTGTGGAGTCCAGGCCACATTAAGAGTCACAGCTCTGGTACCTGGTCCTGGGCAGACAGCAGCTTAGACTCCAGGTCCCTCCTCTCGCGAAGCACCTTCTGCTTGTCATCGTACTCCTCCTCCAGCTGCACCTCCATCTGCTTCAGCTGCGAGACGGCCACGGACACAGAGGGTCAGCGGGGCTGCGAGAGGGCGGGGCTGCGCAGGCGCAGATGCAGCCGCCGTGACCTCACGCACCCCGTGAACACCACCTCAGAGCTTTCATCCGAACGCCACTCGGTGCAGAGAGGGCGCGACGCCTCGCGAATGAGAATCACACGCATCCGATACACAGCGTTATATTATATTATATATAACATATAGCGTTATAGCACAAGGGGCAACATTGCGGGTCAACACGAGGAACGCTATTTTGGAAGGAGATTTTGCATTCTGTTCGCTCAGTGTGGCTCTGCACGAAAAGGAGAAAAGAAACACATGATTAAGGAGGCAGGAAGGAGAGGGAGTGGAAGGAAAGGCGTCATGGAGGCAAGGTTAAGACCGAGCCGCACACAATCACACGAGCACGCACAGACAGGTGTGTGCACATCACACACTACGGCTTACTGCTGCCAGTAATTATGCATCCAAGTGAGAAGGGATTCACATCCTGAAAAGCAGGTTCACACACCTATATTCACTCATCTACGTGCACACACACACACACACACACACCTATAATGCACTCACCTACGTGCACACACACACACACACACACCTATATTCACTCATCTACGTGCACACACACACACACACATAAACCTATAATTCACTCACCTACGTGCACACACACACACACCTACATTCACTCATCTACGTGCACACACACACACACACACACACCTATTTTCACTCATCTACGTGCACATACACACCTATATTCACTCGCCTACGCACACACACACGCACACACACACACCTATATTCACTCGCCTATGCGCGCACACACACACACACACACACACACAGAACTCTTTTCACACAGCTCTCTTACTCACTGCATCCCTATAAATTAACCTTTCTTTTGCTCTCCTGGGCGTTCGGCTGGTGTGCTAAAAGGAGGGCAGTGGGAGGACCAGAGGACAGACAGCCTGTCCCGTCAGACAGAGGCAGAGGCGGGGCAGCGCTACCTTCTTGCTGCAGGACTGCCGGATCTCCTCCACTTCCTCGTCCTTGCTCTCCATCTCCTTAGAGTGGGTCTGCCTCAACCTCTCCATCTCCATCTCCAGCCGCAGCTTGGCCTGCAGGACAGACAGACAGACACTCACTCAAGAGCTGATCTAGGATCAGGCTTCATTGTAATACTCCTGGGGGGGGAAATAACTGGGAAGCTGATCCCAGGTCAGTGGTGGGGCGCTCCAGCCGCCTGCGCCTACCTGCTCCAGCATCTGGATGGTCCCGGCCTGCTCGTCCAGCTCCTCCTCCTGGTCCTTGACCTTGGCCTCAAGGTCACGCAGCTGCTTCTTGACCTTGGCCAGCGAGGCCTCGTCCTTGGACTCCTGGGAGGAGAGGTCCTGGAGCTCCGCCTCCAGCTGCTCCACCTTCAGGCTGACCGTGCACATCTCCGTGTCCTTACCCTGCGCGGGGGGGGCGACAGAGAGCGTTTAACGGCGGAAGCCGAGCGGCGGGCGCGGCCCGAGCGATTCGCGGCCGCGGCGGGCTCTCGCCCGTTTACCTCCAGCTGCTGCCGCAGGCTGAACAGCTCCCCCGTCATCATGTCCTTCTCCCGGCACAGCTTCTCCCGCAGGGTCCTCTCCCTCTGCGCCTCGTCCTGGGCCTGCGACAGCTCCGAGTCGAACCTGAGGACAGCGGCGCACGCGTTCGTCACACCCTCCTCTCCTCGGGGTTCCGCTCCCGCCCGAAAGGGCGTCGCCGTGGCTCGGCGCCCGAAAGGGCGTCGCCGGAGGCTCGACGGCGCAGAGCGCACGTCCCGGGCCCCGAGCCGTTTCTCCGCGGCGCGCCGCCAGACTTCCTCCTTAAGTCCCCGGCTATCGCTTCCGCAGACGCCGAACAGGCGCCAGCTCGCAATCTCCAGACAGGTGAAGCGCTTCCGAGAAAAGGAAGGAGGGAAGGCGTACGCGCCCCCCCCCCCCCCGCACGCCGCGCGCGTAAGCTCTTAAAATCCCAGCGTAATTGCGAGTTTACAACTGCCGCTTTTGTTTTCGGCGATGGCCCGCCTGACAGGATCAGAAGCGCGCCTGGCAACACGACGTGTCACGGCAGAGCTTGGAACAGCACAGATTTTTCTTTTTTTCCTCTCAGGGCTGGCGGCCCCATTCCGTTCCGCGCAGACCTGGAACCGCGAGGGATTGTTCACACCCAGCTCTTTTCCAGCGGAGTGTAATCGAAAGTGAAATTAGGTTTGTTCGGGGGCCCTGCTGTACACGCGGAACCCCTGACAGTGACATAACTGCACTCCAGCGCAAATTAAAACAAGCGAAATGAGGGCCGGTTGGAAGCGAAACTTGGTAGACGCGAAACGCTGGACCATGCCAGTGAATAATTTCCAAAAGGGCAATGCAATCTACAGAGACGCAGCACCCTCACTGCTCCGCTTCTCCAGCAGTTAATTGGTGACGGCTGTAATAACGCACAGGAGAAGCAACCGCCCAAAAGCTCAATGTGTCAACACTTAAGATTTTTATAGCGTGTGTGTACGTGTGAGTGTTTGTGTGAGTGTTTGTGTGTGTGAGTGTGTGTGTGAGTGTTTGTGTGTGTGCGTGTGAGTTCCTGTGTGCATGTGCGTGTGTGTGCGTGTTAATGTGTCTGCGTGTGTGTGTGCGTGTTCGTGTGTGTGTTTGTGTGCGTGTGTTCCTGTGCATGTGTATGTGAGTGTGCGTGTTCCTGTGTGTGTGTGTGTGTGCGTGTTCGTGTGTGTGCGTGTGTATGTGCATGTGTGAGTGTGTGTGCGTGTGTGTGTGTGCGCGCACGTGTTCGTGTATGTGTGTGCGTGTGCGTGTTTGTGTGTGTGCGTGTTCGTGTGTGTGCGTGTGAGTGTGTGCGTGTGAGTGTGTGTGTGTGTGTGCACGTGTGCGTGTTTGTGTGTGTGCGTGTGCGTCTGTACGTGTGTGTGTGTGTGTGTGTGTGTGTGCGTGTGCGTCTGTACGTGTGTGTGTGTGTGTGTTTGTGTGTGTGCGTGTGCGTGTTCGTGTGCGCGCGCGTGTCCTCACTTCCTCTGCTTCTTCTCCAGGTCGTGGTTGCGGCTCTGCTGGCTCTCCAGGTGCAGCTTGGTGTCCTGCAGCTCGGCTGTCAGCCTCTGGCACTTCTTCTTCAGCTGCTGCACGGAGCGCTGCACCTCCTCACTGTCAGCCTGCAGGTCAGTCAGCTGCACAGAGAGAAAGGGCATGTTCACACACTGACAGAGACGGGTTGCTAATAGACCGTGATTTGACATTGAATGATCTTGTAACATAAATTGTAGCAAGGCCTCTTTTGATCACAAACTAGCCAGTCTATGAAGCAGACTGCGAAAACCATACATTCATGTATTTTACAAGGTGCCTATAAGTATAACTATGCGTGCAACAGTTTTTTTAAACGCACAAGCCAAAAGAAAATTAAGCGCCTTCAAGCACTTTTGCAACCTTGAATTCAATGCTTCCATTATATGAACGTCTCCACACTGAATATAAAGGCCTGTGGGAGCCCTGTGACCCGATAAAGGCAGGGCTCCACAAGGCCCTTATGATAACATCTCTGATGGGGAGGGGCACGAGGGCAGGGGGTGTGTCATGTAAGAGGGTTGGGGGCGGAGCCACCATTCTCACCCGTCTCTCCAGTTGCCGTTTGCTCTGTTGCTCCGCCTCCACCTTGTCGTCACATTCCTGCTGGAGCCTCTTCTTCGTGAACTCGGACTCCCGGATCGCCCGCTCGTACTTCAGCCTCCACTCGCCTCCTGCCGAACGGCAAACACCGGGACAGACCGGCACGGTCAAGTCTCCTCCACACACACGGTCAAGCCTCCTTCACACACACGGTCAAGTCTCCTCCACACACACGGTCAAGTCTCCTCCACTCACACGGTCAAGTCTCCTTCACACACTATCAAGTCTCCTCCATGGACACTATCAAGTCTGCTCCACACACACGGGTAAACCTCCTTCACACACACGGTCAAGTCTCCACCCCACACAGTCAAGTCTCCTCCATACACAGTCAAGTCTCCTCCATGCACAGTCAAGTCTCCACCCCACACAGAGTCAAGTCTCCTCCACACACAGTCAAGACTCTACCCCACACACGGTCAAACCTCCTCCACACACGGTCAAACCTCGTCCACACACACACACACACACACACACACACACACACACACACACACAGAGTCAAGTCTCCTCCACACACACGGTCAAACCTCCTCCACATACGGTCAAGTCTCCTCATCACAACTTAACCAACAGCGGTTATGGTTTTAGCTGCAGTGTCGATCGGTCTGGGTGGATCGAATTAGAGACGCGGTGGGCGAAGCGGACATCGGTCCGCTATGATTAACCGCTTTGCCAATAAAAACATAACAGGCTGGCGAAACGCGATCTTTATAATCAGGACCTGATGTCTCCCATACAAATCTCTCCACCTGGGTCATGTGACACACCACAGCCACTCACTGTTTTTCTTACGGCGACTAGACACCGGCTTTTATGGGAGACGTCCTCAACAGTAAATCAATGGGAAATTCTTACAGCACTTATGAATAAATATAAACCTTGAATATGTTTGGCTTCGTCGTGAGAAGGGGGGAAAAAAATCAATTTGGGGGTATTAACAATGAGGGAGGGTAAAGGATCCCAGGACTCATGCTGACACGCAGGAGCTATTTTTAACCGTCTTTTCCCCGAGCTGCCAGCTAAAATAAAACAAAAGAGCAGGGTCAGAACTGAAGTTTATTTCTCAGAGCGATCATTTGAAAGGATGTCCATTTCACCTCTGGAGGGAACGCAGGGGATTCCATTACAGCTCCGAATTTGCATATAAATAGCATAATGACAGCTTCTGAGGAGCAGGGCCCTCAGATCCAGCAGATTATTTTCTCATTTGCCTGAGACTCCACTCTACTCTACAGCCGTGGCTTCTCCAGCAGATCTGAGCATCAGCGGCTCGAGGAGACTCGGCGCGCCGGGCGAAGGGAGCTCGGGGGACATTAAAGAGACAATTAAAGATCTCGTTGGTAGCGGCGACCGCGTCCGAGAGACAGCGGGACCCGGATTTGTCGCCGAGCGCCTTTAATCTCCGCCCACTGATCAACCGCGTCTTCAGCCAGCCAAGTGTCTCATTAAGCTCTCTCTGGCCCAATTTGCGCGGAGACAGCAGGCCCACGCGATCCGGGCCCCCGGCTGCCGGCTTTCAAGGGTCTCAGGTTGCCATGGGTACTGATCGATAGGGGCGGGGCGGGGCGGGGCGGGGCGACGGAGCTCACCGGAGTCGTCGTCTTCGTCGTCCATCTCGCCGTTGAGCTCGGACGCCCGGATGAGCCGCGCCTCCATCACCTCCATCTCCATGGAGTCCATGTGCTTCTTCATGGCGTCGAACTTTGCCTGCGGTCACAGGTGCGCGTGTTACGTCCCAAATGTACACGCACACACACATGCACGCACGCACGCACGCACACACGCGCACACACACACATGCAGGCGCACACATGTACAGACACACACACATACACGCAGGCACACGCACGCACGCACACACACACACGCACACACACACACACACATCAAATCAAGTTTATTTTAATGAGCATTTCACAGAAGTCTCGACACACTTTACAGTAAAAGACAACAATAATAAGAACACATTGAAAAATATAAATAGGATGCAAGGAGAAGGTAATAAAAATAGCAGTAACTTAAGTAGGGTAAATAAATCACAAACACACAAGCACACACACACACACTCATACACACACACAACTTCATCTCCTTGGCGTAAATGCCTTGGCCTTAGCCACACCCTCTCCTAGTCCCTCATGTCCCAGTAATGAGAAACCACCCACTAACACCAAGTCTTTCCCATCCTCGACAAAGCAGAAAAGTAAGAAATACGGAGGCACCAGCGCAGCATTAGAAAATTACAGACAGCAGTGTAGCGATGCAATAAATAGCTGTGTAGCGGTTCCAAAACTGGGGGTTGGGACCCATTGGCTGGTCACAGTACAAAAAGAGCACTGAATATGATGTACCCTTCCACTGTACTTTCCAACAGTCAAACAAAATATGCCCCTCATTAAATCCTCTGTTGGTTTGGAATGAGCCACAGAGAGGGCATTATCAACCAGGGCATGAGCTCATATTTCTGGATCCACCGATCTGGTAAAGCGGACTTGTATTATATGGAATCAAGTAAACAGCAGCAATATGTGTTTTAATATCACTGTTGCATGGTGTGTAGCGTGTTAGCATTAGGCAGCGTGTAGTGCAGCAGTAATATTTGTTTTAATATCACTGTTGCATGGTGTGTAGTGTGTTAGCATTAGACAGTGTGTAGCGTGTTAGCATTAGGCAGTGTGTAGTGTGTTAGCATTAGGCAGTGTGTAGTGTGTTAACATTAGACAGCGTGTAGCGTGTTAGCATTAGGCAGTGTGTAGTGTGTTAGCATTAGGCAGTGTGTAGCATGTTAGCATTAGGCAGTGTGTAGTGTGTTAGCATTAGACAGCGTGTAGCATGTTAGCATTAGGCAGTGTGTAGTGTGTTAGCATTACGCAGTGTGTAGTGTATTAGCATTAGGCAGCGTGTAGCGTGTTAGCATTAGGCAGTGTGTAGTGTGTTAGCATTAGGCAGTGTGTAGTGTGTTAGCATTAGACAGCGTGTAGCGTGTTAGCATTAGGCAGTGTGTAGTGTATTAGCATTAGGCAGCGTGTAGCGTGTTAGCATTAGGCAGTGTGTAGTGTGTTAGCATTAGGCAGCGTGTAGCGTGTTAGCATTAGGCAGTGTGTAGTGTATTAGCATTAGGCAGTGTGTAGTGTGTTAGCATTAGGCAGCGTGTAGCGTGTTAGCATTAGGCAGTGTGTAGTGTGTTAGCATTAGGCAGTGTGTAGTGTGTTAGCATTAGACAGCGTGTAGCGTGTTAGCATTAGGCAGTGTGTAGTGTTAGCATTAGACAGTGTGTAGCGTGTTAGCATTAGCCAGCGTGTAGCGCAGCAGCATTAAACAGAGCAGGGTTACAGTGACGCGCTGGGCGCTACCTGCAGGTCCTTCATGTCCTTCTCCAGGCGCAGCCGCTCCGAGGTCTCCGTCTCCAGCAGCTGCGAGGCCGACTCGCCCGCGTTCCTCTCGTCCGCCAGCTCCGTCGACAGCTCCGTGATCTGGGGAGCGAGACGCGCCGCGGTTGGTCAGCGTTCGGCGTCCTGCCTCCCTCCCACCCTCCCTCCCTCGGGGGGACGGCCCTGAGCGCCCTCCGACCCGCCCCACGCTGCGGGACAGGGGGTCAAGCGACCGACCCCGTTTCCCCGCATCGCCGGTAGAGGCACACGCTGAAGGAGAGCCGGCTGGTGCAGGAGAGCCGGCTGGTGCAGGAGAGCCGGCTGGTGCAGGAGGGCCCGCTGGTGCAGGAGAGCCAGCTGGTGCAGGAGAGCCGGCTGGTGCAGGAGAGCCGGCTGGTGCAGGAGAGCCGGCTGGTGCAGGAGAGCCGGCTGGTGCAGGAGCACAGTGCCACCATCTGAACGCTGGATCGTGAGCGATCATGAAGCCATAAAGCCGCACGCTGCCGTACCCACACAGCACATTGTGCCCTCAGGCCGAAATGATGGAGGGACTAGCCTGTTCCAGCCTGATGCTGGCTAAGGTGCTGTAGTACCCTGGAAAGTGCCGACGGTTTAGTGTAATTCTCAGGGTTTAATGTGTGCTTACAATCCACCATCCTGGCAGTGGAAGCTGTTTTTATGCCACCCACTGTGTAAAGTGCCCTCAGGGTGCCCTTCCATAGAGCAGAGGCTGGTTTTTGTGTGCCTTGGCTTGTCGTGTGTGTTTGTGCATGACAGACTTCCATGTGTAGCCCACCCTGTTCACCAGTGTATGTATCCCAGAATGCCATGTGTAGCTTTCCCTGCTCTCCAGTGTATGTATCCCAGAATGCCATGTGTAGATGTCCCTGCTCTCCAGTGTATGTATCCCAGAATACCATGTGTAGCTTCCCCTGTTCTGCAGTGTATGTATCCCAGAATACCATGTGTAGCTTCCCCTGTTCTCCAGTGTATGTATCCCAGAATGCCATGTGTAGCTCCCCCTGTTCTCCAGGGTATGTATCCCAGAATGCCATGCGTAGCTCACCCGGTTCTCTAGACGGTCGCTGTTGAGTCTCAGCTCGTTCCTCTCCTTCTCCACCTTCTCCAGCTTCCCCTTCAGCTGCTGGATCTCCTCCTGAGACGAGACAGCAGAGACATGGTCACTCAGGACAGAACAGGCCACCCAAAAACTGCTCATGCTGTCCTCATCCACCTGCCAAGGCTCCTCCATCATAACGCCCAGTCCTACCCCATAACTTGCACTGTGTCTGCCTTTTAAAACTTCCACAGCAACTGCTGATCCTAATGAGCAAACAGGCAGGAGACAGAAAGGTTAGCGAAAGAGCATTCAGCCCTCCCCTCCCCTCCCCTCCCCTCCCACCCCCAAACGGGCCCATTTCTGCTCCCCCTCCACCCAAAGAGCTCTGTTACGCAGGCCTGGGAATGACAGACGTGTTTGCCGTCCGCCGCCGCGCTGACCCAAACCCCCCCGTGCATGCTAATGCCCCCCTGCAGGGAAACCGCCACACGCTTAGATCCGGGCCCCCTCCTGCTCGTCTCATTTTAGGACCTGAAGTGGAACACAGTTGGAGAACAGAAGAGAGGGCCACACACACGGACAGACACACGAACAGACACACAGACAGACTCAAGGACAGACACACGGACAGACACACAGACAGACACACGAACAGACACACAGACAGACTCAAGGACAGACACACGGACAGACTCAAGGACAGACACACGGACAGACACACAGACAGACACACGAACAGACACACAGACAGACTCAAGGACAGACACACGGACAGACACATGGACAGACACACGGACAGACTCAAGGACAGACTCAAGGACAGACACATAGACAGACACACGGACAAACACATGGACAGACACACGGACAGACTCAAGGACAGACACATAGACAGACACACGGACAGACACACGGACAGACACATAGACAGACACACGAGCAGACACACGGACAGACACATAGACAGACACACGGACAGACACACAGACAGACACACGGACAGACACACGGACAGACACACGGACGGACACAGGGACAGACACACAGACAGACACACGGACAGACACGCGGACAGACACGCGGACAGACACACGGACAGACACGCGGACAGACACGCGGACAGACACACGGACAGACACACAGACACAGGGACAGACACACGGACAGACACTCACGTCTTTCCCGCGGATCTGCTCCTCGGTGAGCTGCACCTGGATGAGCGGCCTCACGGTGGTGAAGAGCTTCCACCAGGGCCAGCCCTTCACCCCGCGGTTCTTCTGTATGTTCTTCTGGATGCAGCGGATGGCCAGCTCCTGGATCTGTGGGGGCGGGGAGGGGTTTGGGGAGTGGGGAGGGGGGGGAAGCAGAGGTGAGGGAGGGTCAGTCTCTCATGATCTGTGGTTTTACTACCAGTCTGTAGCAAGTCAAGACACAGCTTTCTCGCAATAGACCAGGAGTGTCCAATCTTATCCAATAAGGGCCCGGGTGCACCAAAGGCACCTGATTCGACTTATCTAGGTCTTGATTGAAGACCGTGATTAGTTACTTAGTTGAATCAGGTGTCGTCTTGTTGGGCTAAAACAAAAACCTGCACCTGCACCTTTTCGGATAAGATTGGACACCCCTGCTTGTGACAAAGGAACACAATGGGAGCTAGACCATGGACAATGAGTCAGGACACCGCAGTATTATGCCAGTTAAAGGTCTGCGCCAATGTAGCAGCGCAGGGTGTGTACTGGATTATGGGTATCCTGTGGGGGAAGCCCAGCACCAGTGATCCCAACGCCGAAAACCAAGCAGTCCAGCGTTCAGTGGGCCACAGACAGTACGTATATATATATACGTACACAGTACAGCCAAACAGTTACATGATCAATCGCTTGAGAGTTTTCCACCACTTACGAGCGATCGCGATTTGTCGCTCGCCGTAAAAAGAGTGCAGAAAACGCCGCCGCTGCCGTCCGACACGCGTAGCGTAGCATAGCATAGCGTAGCGTAGCGTAGCATAGCATAGCGTAGCGTAGCGCGTGCGCTCGACTCAGTTACAGGGGAAAGCGGCGCAGAGCAGAGAGCCATCCAGGCCTGGCGCGCGCTCCAAGGCTGGGAGCTACTTCTGAGTAATTAAATCAAAATGTCGATAAACCTTGGCAGCCGGTAAAAAAGAACGTTACGCGATTTGCACGCCGGCGTTTGCGCGCGCGAGCACCTCCGCTCGCAGCAGATTATCCCAAAACCCGATTAGAGCCGCGCGATCCGCCCAATCGAGCGGCCCGCCTCCGCGAAAAAAAGAGCCGCGCCTCGGCAAGGCTGATTAGGATTCGTCACGCCGCGAAATCTGGCGATGCCTCGAACGGGGGGGGGGGGGGGGGGGGGACCGTGGAAGCGCCCTTAATGGGGCTCATTTGCGATGTTTAGCCCGTAACAAAACAAGGCAAACAGCGCGGTAACACCGCTCGCGGGACAAGGCCGAACGAAACAAGGCGGGATCCCGCGATTAAGAGGGGCTTGCCCGGAAAAGCAGGAAAACGCTCACAGCGTGCTAATCGCCGGCTTCGCTATACACGAAAAAACAAAAGGCGACGAATCAAAAGAGGCTCTGTCATCTGGGCGGGCGTCGGCTTCACCGGGACACACCAACTGCCGCTTTTTACTGTTCTCCAAACGGGAGATAAGGGGGTTCCGTGTCCGAGTCCTTGGGTTTTACCCTTCCCCGTCTACCCTGCTGTCTGCCCCCCCCCCCCCCCCCGCTTGGTGGAGGCGTGTCTGTGGGGCGCCGTCATTCACCAGAAGGCCCTTTAAGACTACCGCGCGAGAAATCACACCGCGGAAAATTTAGACGCGGTTCTGAGACCGAAGTGATTTCCTTCCCGTGTCATCATCAAAGGGCTGCAAAAAGCAGAAAAATCAAAAGCTTGCGCACCGGCTCCATCCAGCTCCCGTATATATATATATATGCAATATTAATTTCAGTCTGAATGACTTTGCCCCATTAAAAAAAAGAGCACTTGACAGCTATCAGATATCCAGGAAAGGAAAGACTCGGGATCAGGAGAGGCTTTTCACTGAGCAGTCATTACAACGAGGTGGGTCTCTGGAGCCACCCTGTCAGCTTATCCCCTCCTAAAAGGACAAGAGTCAAAAAAAACAGTGCAGGGGCTGCGGAGGATACCCCCTTTTCGGGCCCAAAGAAACCACCCCACCTGCATTTGTCTAATTAGCTGAAGCCCCAGAAAAATATTGGAAAAAATGCCACATGCATATTTGCCCTTCAGCTGAGGAGAAGCAGAACATGGCACACTCCGAGCGAACATTGCTCACTGTCAGAGAGCAGATTGATCTTTCCCTTTAATCAGTTTCAGAGGAACACCCTTCATCTTCACACACCTCTGCTGAAAATATGGATTTTCTTTCTCTCAATAAAAAAAGGCAAATTCCACATGCAGAATCATTTAACTGCCACCGCGCCGTCTACATTAAAGTAAGACGTACCGGGTGGGCGGAACTTCGAAAGGTCACCCCAACATCTCATAAAACTGCGTACTGCTCATCCAACTAGACTTCAAAAGAATCTGGTTATTGAACAGGATGTGAAAGCACCATTTCTTTCCAGAGACGAGAATGTCATAAATTCAAAGTATCAATTTAAAAATAGAATACATTTGCATCTAACACCCAAACAATAGCATATATTGCAGTGCAGTTTCTGTACTACATAATGAAAAAATGGCCCTTCCTTCCCACACTTGAACTAACTTAAGAGCAATGTCAAATCACATAACAAAGTACGGATTACAAAACCGAACAGATCTTATTTTCTCGGAGTAACATAATTTAGTGAACGGGAAGCGGGAAGCGCGCACACAAATACTCTAACCACATAAATTTAATATATCTCCTCGCGGTCCGCTGTCTGCTCCAATCCTGATCTGCCCTCTCTCTCCCTGCAGTCGGTGCCGCACTGTATTAAAAATCTCTCCAGTCCGCCACCCTGCCAGGGACTGTGGAGAATGCCCTTTGCGCTCCATGGGAGAGAGAACTCGCCCCTTTAATTTCCAAATTTTACCTGCGCACACGATTCCAAGAGCAATTTGGATCCCCCCCCCCACCCCCCACCTCCCCACCCCCCAGGCGACACAAAAAACAATCTAACGGAAAAAAAACCGGACAAATAACCAGCTGAAATTACTTCCACGAAAAAAACAATTTGCAAGGCCACGCACACCAGGAAATAATGCAAAAATACTACAAGCCCCAATAACCAGTGAGAACTCAGAGTGAGCCTGTGTGCTATCGCCTCCCAAACCAACGCTGGCTTTTTACCAACAGGCCATTTACGAAGGCCGCAAACAAACTGGATTTCCACCTCCACAATACCGCAGCGCGTGTGATTTTGGAGACTGCCCACAGGCCGGTACCCAGCCGGTCCACAAGGCCACCTGCTTTAGAGCCGAAAAGCGACAGGGCAGAAGCTGCAGCACTCCGAGCGATCCCCACAGCCGAAGCGGAGGCGGTGACCATAGAAACCGCTAAATGGTAAATGGACTGCATTTTATATAGCGCTTTCATCCAAAGCGCTTTGCGTTTAATGCCTCTCATTCACCCATTCACACACACACACACACACTCACACACACCAACGGTGAAAGGCTGCCATTCAAGGTACCGATCAGCTCGTTGGGAGCATGTAGGGGTTAGGTGTCTTGCTCAGGGACACTTTGAGGGCGGGGGATCGAACTGGCAACCCTCCGACTGCCAGACAACCGCGCTTACCTCCTGAGCTATGTCGCCCCCTCTTTCACTAAGCATGAAAGAACACGACTGCGTTTATTCTGTATGCCCACATAAAAGAATCACGCTCTGAAGTAGAAGGTGTGCGAGGGGACTTCAAGGCTGGAGAGAGAATTCAGCCGTAGGGTCAGCTAAAGTTCAACAGGCACAACGAATGCAGATCACCATCCTTAATGACTGACTATGGATTAACTGCTGAAGATAGGCTGGGCTTCACCCCAAGGTACTAAGAGACTGGACACCCAAATCAAACCTTTTCCAGGGACCTTTCCCCCACTGTGTCATTTTTTTCTCTTCAGCTGCTCAGCCCAATCTTACAATTTTAGGGCCTGGGCGGGTGCTCGGGGGGGGGGGGGGGGGGGTAATCACTGCCTCCGCCCCGCGGACCGACGGCGGGGCCCAAACGCGGGCGGAGCGCGGAGGCGCGCGGCGGCGGCGAGGGCGCGGCCTGAAGCGCCGCTCCAGGATGGCGAGCCGATCGATGAGACACTGATTGAGAAGATGGATTTCGCCGCGATGGATTTACTGTGGCGTGCGCTGATGAGGCTCCAAATCCGGCGCTCGGCCCACTCTGAAGAGACGGGCGTGCTCGGAATAAAACCGGGAGACGGGAGGGCACCCGCCACCTGCCTCCAGCTGAGAGGCTCGCTTTGCACGGCTGCCCCACGACCAAAACTGCCCCACCAACAACACTGCCCCAAAGACTAAAACTGCCCCACCAACAACACTGCCTCACCAACAACACTGCCCCAAAGATTAAAACTGCCCCACCAACAATGCCGCCCCACCATCAACACTGCTCCAAGACCAAAACTGCCCCTCCATCAACACTGCCCCAAAGATTAAAACTGCCCCACCAACAACACTGCCTCACCAACAACACTGCCCCAAAGATTAAAACTGCCCCACCAACAACACTGCCTCACCATCAACACTGCCCCAAAGATTAAAACTGCCCCACCAACAATGCTGCCCCACCATCAACACTGCCCCAAAGACTAAAACTGCCCCACCATCAACACTGCCCCAAAGATTAAAACTGCCCCACCAACAATGCTGCCCAACCATCAACACTGCCCCAAAGATTAAAACTGCTCCACCATCAACACCGCCCCGCCATCAACGCTGTCCCAAGATCAAAACTGCCCCACCAACAACACTGCCCCAAAGACTAAAACTGCCCCACCAACAACACTGCCTCACCATCAACACTGCCCCAAAGACTAAAACTGCCCCACCAACAATGCTGCCCCACCATCAACACTGCCCCAAGATCAAAACTGCCCCACCAACAACACTGCCCCAAAGACTAAAACTGCCCCACCAACAACGCTGCCCCACCATCAACGCTGCCCCAAAGACTAAAACTGCCCCACCAACAACACTGCCCCACCATCAACACTGCCCCAAAGATCAAAACTGCCCCACCAACAACACTGCCTCACCATCAACACTGCCCCAAAGACTAAAACTGCCCCACCAACAATGCTGCCCCACCATCAACACTGCCCCGCCATCAACGCTGCCCCAAGTGTCATTATAGTGCTGGAGGCAGGTTGACAAACACTAGTGCTAGCTAGCTAGCTACTGCCGGCTAAGCATGTCAGCAAGATGTTATTTGCGGTACTTCATTGTGGGACATAAGTGCGCTAATTAGAAAGCTGAATAGTTAAATATAAGAAGTTCTAAGTAGCAACCTGCAGACTTGTCAGGATTGTTTACCCTTTTATAGCATGATACTCAAGCGTCGCAACCTGTAAACTGCAGACCGATGTCAGGATTGTTTACCCAGTTACAGCCAAGTGTTGCTATACAAGGGGTAAACAATACTGACATCAGACTCGTTTCAAAAGCCAAGAGTGACATTGCTGTTGAACCCTTTGGCAAGATCATGAATCACCTCCACACACACATCCAGCAATATAATAAATAATAAAAACATAAAACAGTCACCTTCACTAAGGCCCTTAACCCAGAAAATCAACAATGTACTGACACAATGTCAGTTTTATTCTGAAAGCCTGATTATTGTGAAAGTCTGGCCCATAGTTTTGAGGGGAAAACTATGTATAACTACAGAATAGCCAGAACCGAACGAATGCAGAACAGACACGTCTCCCACCGCGAGCTCCATACCTTCCTCTTCTTGAAAGACTGCCTGGCCAGGTAGCCCCGGCAGGCCGCTTGGAACAGGGTGATGTTGCGTCTGGTCTGCTCATCCCTCTGCTCCTCCAGCTTCGCCAACGTGCCAGCCCGGAAGAAGACCTGCACCGGAGAGAGGAGGAGAAGGGTATACGCTTAGCCCTCTACCTGCACAGAGCCCGCCCAGCGACATACAGCACAGTCCTCAGGGCAGAAGATGTGTAGATGACCATCAAAGGCTTTGCTACTTCATAAGCCGGTAGCATTTTTAAAACAATGTCAATGTTTACTTTTTAATGATCTCTAATGTTCTAGCCCTGTTCTGAATTCCCAGAAAAAAAGACTAAATGGGTCATATCTCAAGTCTTGTTCCCACAGTAGTCCTGATCAAAGTATTAACAGCTGATCTCTCAATTATCCGACTCACATGTTGAGCTGAGAGCGTGAAAACTTTGTTTTCGTCTTCGGACCAAAAAAGATGGAAGTGCCTTGAATTGTAACACGAACGCAGAACGTTTCGATGTGTTTCAGGAGAAAAGGAAAGACTTCAATTGGGGAATATCACCCGAGGGGGAGAATGTCATGGTGCATTTCAGTACGCAAAGCGAAGTACGATCCACCAGCACGCCCGTGCTGATACACACCATAACGTACAACCGCGTGTGAGATGTTGCTTTAACACAACGGCTCCATGCAACATTTTTACATCGCATTAAAAACAATAAAAAAAAATAGCACTGTTTTCATTAAATAGTTTTAATTCGACTGCGCGAATAAACATAGATCCTACAACTGCCACTGTTGCCAGGCAATGTTCCGAGCTGAAATGCAGCTAGCTCACAAAGTACGAATCTAATGAAAATAACGCAGACTGATCCCGGCCGGGGATGAGGCCTGAGTGCTGTCACACTGCATATCGGCACTCAAGGAGCGCGTCTCGACCAATCGCGACGCGCGCTCGGGCTGCGGCATAATACCTTTCATCTCATTTCCATTTTTTTCTTGTGGAGACGGCACCGCGACTGAAGTTCTGAGGCGCGTTGGGAGCGAGCCGCGCGAGCCGCCTCCATTTTAAAACGCGGCGCACGTCCAGCTTCTTTTTTTTTTGGGGAACGGGAGTCTAATTAAATAGCATTAGCGAGACAGCCCGAGATCCACTTCCACTTTCAGATTTAATCGCGCGGCTTCGCCCGCACACAGATTAACAATTTAAAACACACATTAATAATGAAAAATAAAAAGGGGGGGGGGGGGGGGGGGGGGGGAGAGAGACAGGTTACGTCTGACTTAATGGCATTAGCATTCCGTCAGAGAGCGGTTTGTCTTATTCGTAATTAAAGGCGGACCGCAGAGAATGCACTTTAAAGGCCGGGGGCCGGGAGGCGTCGGCTGCCTGCTAGAAGCAGAGGAATAAAAACTCCTCCGAGGAGCAAATTACTCCTAATCTGGGGAGGCCGACAGCAAATCCCCTCTGATTCGGTCTTTATCTCCGCCTGGTAATGGCGCCGTTATCCTTCCGTGAAGACGCGAGGCGAGAGCCGGCTTTTCCCCCCCCGGGCGGAGCGCCGCGCGGCTGCCGTTATTTCGTTAAGCGGGCGCTCGGCGCGGCGCGGCGTCGGACTGCGCGATAAACGCGCCCGCGCTCCGTCGCGTTCGCATCGATAACGCGCCGTCGGGTGGATCCGGCGCGGTCCGGGGGGGGCGAACCGCCGCACCCCTCCCCCCTCCCCCCCCCCCATGTGACGGGGGTGCTCTTTAACCCCGGGCTTCCTTTTAGCGCGGAGCTCCGGCCTCTTTGCAGACGAGACGGCGTGCGCGGCGACGGGCGAAGGCTTGCGTAGGCGGGAACGCCGCTCCAGGCCCGCAGGCACTATATTGCGCGAGCGATTTTTTTATTTTTTCTCCTCTCTCCCTTCTTCTTCTTCTTCTTTCTCACACCTCGAGGAAAACCGCCAATGTCAATTGGTGTCAGAAATCTTGATAGGTTTCTCAAAAAGGACCTTAGAAGAAGAAGAAGAAAAAAAATAAAATAAAAAAGCCCACAGGTGTCAATTTCACTCGTGAAAGATGAAAGCCTCTCTGAGCCGACGGAGAGAGAGAGAGAGGGAGATGGCACCTCATTCCCATCTCTCTCAGCGTAAGAGTGCCTGCTCTCTGAAGAGGCCTCCTGCTCAGGAGGGTACTCACAAACGCCGTTAGCGAGCGACTCCGCGCCGGTTTCGGGCCCGGCCGCGGCCGCGTCGCAAAGCTTTTCTGCGCGGTCGTGCGCACGGAGGGGCGGAGTCACGGCGACTGGCGCGTCTAGCCACCAATGAGGTTCCATGGGAGGAGGAGAGGCGGGCGTTCACGAGGTAACGGGCACCACAACAGTGGCAACTGCCCAGTGCCAGAGGACAGTATGTGGTTGAAACTGGAGCAGCAGTTTAAGTTTTGATTAAAGGATGACGTGCTTGCGGTGGGAGCGAAGCGGCAGGATCAGTGACTGGTCACGCAAACCCTTCTGGGACGTTTTTTTTCTCTTTCTGGCGTTCTCGGCTCTCAGAGGGGACCAGATTTGGGGGCGAGAGCAATTGACATTCAGATGAGGCCGCTGTTGCTAGGACCCCGGTGGCACGTTTTTTGTGTACGCCAATTTACCGTTCAGACCCCGCTCACTCCAGTCTCAGAGCGCCTCAGAGCAACGGCGACCGCTTCCAAATAACTGTTTCTCGATCTACGCTTAAAACGAGAGATTCCTTAAAGTCGAGGAATCTGAAATGAGCATCTGCTTATCGCTTCGCCTTTGTTTGCTCTCGTCTGAAACTTGGTTCGCCGTCACTTTCCAGCTGAAGGGATTAAGGCGGCGCTCTCGCCAAGCGCTGTTTGTTCAGGGCTATCTGCGGGAGCCAAGACGCGAAAAACGTAAACAATGAGACCCGCAACCCGCCAAAACCAATCGGCTAATGAACGCGGGAAAAGAACAGAACCGTCGTTTTTTTTTCTTTTTTCGTTGTTGTTGTTCTCGTCGCGGATTAGCGGGAGGAAGCGGGGCGGGGGAACGCGGGCCGGGGGCCCCAGATGCGCGGGCGAGGCCTCGGTCATCGTCGAGGAGAATGCGCTCCGCTTCTCTCCGAGCGGCGCTGCCAACGCCGCGACGGCTGCCAAGAGGCCCCAAACAGGAACAAAAAAAAAACGCCAGCTTCGGAGAGCGAGGCTCGCAGGATCCGTTTCAGGCTTCGAAAACGGCGTTTTTTTCACAAACCAGAGCCCCTGCTAACAACCCCACTCGAACCGGCTATTCCTCCTCTAAACAGGCCTGAATCGCTATCAGTACCCGGCAAAAAAAAATGACTTGTTTGTCTGTACGCAGACGTGACGCAGATGGCACGTTCGGTTCAGAAATTTAGATCTCGTGTCGGTGGTGAGGCAGGAGGAGCTGGCTCACGCTCCTAACTCCGAAGAGAACACGGCGAGAGCTTCTTTTCATCCGTAAACGAGCGCAGGAAACAAAGCAGCACCTGTAGGCTCTTCAGCCCCGCGCACCAGACGCGAGGGTCTGTGAATGGATCTGAGTGAACCCCTTATCTTAGCGGGTTAATGGAGGCGGAGAGGAGGCCCTGCTACTCACCCTGCTCAATCCCATGTGATAATTACTTTTCTCCAGGTCCAGGGACTCCAGCAGCTCCTCCACAGCCTGCAGGACGGACAGACAGATGGGTATCAGGACAGAGGCCTGTCCACAGCAAAGACCAGACCAGGCCAAACCAGATCCATCATGCACACCACACAGCCCTACACCAGCAGCTCAGTGCCCCCCCCCCCCCCATATCGCCCGATCCGACAGGCACTTGCCCCGCCCTTGGGGCAGTTCGGATGTTCTTCACTGCACCCAAACAGCAGGTTCCCCCTCCTTTGAGTTTCCTCTGACCCTTTGAGTGTGTGTGTGTGTGTGTGTGCGCGTGTGTGCGCCTGAGTGTGTGCGTATTTAGGTGTGTGTGTGCGTGTGCATGTGCGCGTGTGTGTGTGTGTGCATGTGTGTGAATGCGCGCATGTGCGTGTGTGCGTGGGTGTGAATGAGAGTGTGTGTGTGTGATTGCGCGCGTGTACGCGTGTGTGTGTGTGTGTGTGTGTGTGTGTAACAGACTCTCCAGACAGCTTACGCAACGCGGTCCGGTCGCCTCAGGGTTCCCTCCTGCCTCGCGACAGTCTAGCTCCCACGCAGCTTTAAACACAAACAGCCTTCGTCTCCCCTCCTCCTCCTCCTCCTCCTCCTCCTCCTCCTCCTCCTCTGCAGCGGACGGGTCCCGTGAGGAGAGGGACTGAAAGGCCGCGTCTACATTTCCGCGAGAGGCGAAGCGGCGGCCGGCAGCACTGAGAGCGCTTTGTTTGATTCCGTTTCCAAGGGGACCGAGCCGCTGGCGGAGGGAAAACCTCCCCCTCCCGGCTCCGCCCACCCCCAACCCCCCCCCCCTTTCACTCTCGCTCTCTCCACCAGAGGCAAAGCGCAAGGAGAAACTTTTTGGCATTTTCTCTTCCCGTCTGTGACTTCTCCTCGGGCTCCCTCCCTTTAAGAGCTGCTGAGGAGCGCACCGCTCGCACCGTTTCACTCAGTTTCCTCCTTCCAACCAGCTGCCCATTCACACTAGTGCAATGAGCTGGGTTAGCGCGGCGACTGGGGCCCGACAGCGCAGGCAGGGGCATTCAGGCTCAAACAGGAAGCCTCACGCAGCTGCTCGTGCCTGCTCCATCTTAAAAACTGTCTTAAAAAGCTTCAGAACAACAAAACCCCCCGTCACCCCGCCCCATCTACATCCGACCATCAGCCTGACTTGGAAATGCCCCCGTAAATATAATAAAGGCAGAACTCGGTTTTGATGAAGTCATCACGACGGCCCTGATTAATGGGAGTTT